>JADLSH010000329.1:0-600000 GCA_016169945.1 Trachythela sp. YZ-2020 | reverse complement strand
GGAAAACGCTGTGTTGCTGGCGGTCCTAACTTAGTTAGTTGCGTCAATAACCAACAAACCGAAGGAATATCTATGCATCTGTTTCCTAACGAAGAAACAGATCCGCAAAGACGGAGAAAGTGTGTAAATTTTGTCCGTAAACATAGAACGAGCTTTCACGCTTCTGCGACCTCGTGTCTTTGTTCGGCCCACTTTCAAGATTCGTGCTATGATGTGAATCTTACTTTGGCTAAAGCGCTGAATATGAAAAGAAGATTGAAGGAAGATGATGTTCCTACAATTGATGTAGCTGGAATAGTTCCACCGCTGAAAAACAGCTAACAGATCGAAGACGAAGACAGGTTAGTATTGGGTATATATTTGCACCGAATGCGTCTCGCCCACGCACATGCTGAATTTTAATATTATGCGATGGTAGTTGGCGCTTTATACTAAAAATTTGCATATGTTTACTTCAAAGATAATTCGTCGCAGTAAAAGATTGTCGCCTGTAAAGTTGGTCTCTTCTCCAGCAAAAGTTGATGAAAATATTCCAACAACAAGTCAGAATGTTGACGATACAATATATGACTTATCATACGACAGTAACACTGAATTCGATCTTACAGCTAGCTCTCATAGCTCGTGAACGCCGTGTCATTGCTTGAAGAAGAGAATGAAAGCCCTTCAAAAGAGACTCTGCTGGTTTAAAAAGACAAAAGCGAACTAGCAGAAGAAAGTACAGAGGCTAGAAGCAGAAAATGTTGTACGTCCTAACGTCCACCACGTGTAAATACGGCAGTTTTGAATAAAGCATACAGCGATGAAGAGAGCGAAGAAAAGTATTTTGATGATGCAACTTCAATGGATTACTCTTTTCTTGAAGAATCAAATCAGTCTGCCGTTGATATGGACGAAGAGGTAACAAGAAACACTGTCAGGTAGGGGGCGAATAATTGTTAATTAATATAGATATATACTATTTCAAAAATATACTGCTCGGAAAAGATCTAAATACTATTAAATCTATCAACTGATCCCCAAACGAAATGATAAATATAGGAAAATAACTGAGACATGTTCTTCTATTACAGTGTTGATGAAGGAACCAGTTCCTACAGCGAACCAATGTTCCTCGTATCTTGCAGTCCACTGGTAGAGTTATTTGGAAAATTCTGCTTCAATTGCAAGGCTGAATATCCAAAGGTTCAGGTGAAACATATTGGGTCTATGGCTACTGTTGTGCAGGCTTGTAGTAAATGCCTTATGGAGGACTTCACATGGAGAAGCCAACCTATGGTTATGGGAAGATAGGCAGCTGGGAATATTATATATAAAGTTGATTGGTAACAATATCGTAATATAAAGAATCAAATAGTTACATAACACAATAATCCTAATATAAAAATTAATTATAATGCCCATGAATGACATCGTTTTAAACCTCCATTGGCATTGCAGGATGTGCAAAACTGTTGTATTATATTGTATATTTTCATAAAGAGTTCAATACGAATATTGATTTAGCAGTAATTTATAACCATAATAATAAAGTAAAAGTATTGAAATAATTATTTTAACATGCTTTATGAAAATCACACAACAGCCATGGCATACTGCATGGTCAGTATTGGAGGTACAGTAAATGCACCATGTACCAAACCATAAACTTATTGAATGTTTATTGGTTAGTATGATGATGCAACATTTTCTATCATTTAACAAGTTATTTACCACATTTCATCTATAATTTATGATTTTCATGACACTGTAAACTACTCATGACAAGTAAATAAAATCTGGTTGGTTTTCTCTGGGTACTCTGATTTCTGTTTCATATGATGGGCTAGAATAGATAATATACTGTAGCTAGTTGGTTTTCTCTGGGAACTTGTTTCATTTGTTGAAGGATGGGTTTAGTATAGATAATAAGGAACATTGCAAATATCAACACCTTTCATAAGTTGTATTTAAACTTCAAGCCTTGGCTTGGTTTTGGTTACACATTTTGGATGATTCTATTTGTCAACTGATCGACAATAGAAAAACATGGCTGAGGCTTGAAGTGTAAACACATATATACACTAATGTCCTTACGAACGCTGCTCAGTTGGAATATAGCCTTTTGTGTCTGCTGTTGGGTATGCTTTTCGAATAAAATGGTACACACAAGCTGGCAAAGGTCTTGTGTTCTCCCATCCCAATAAGCCACACATCCATTTAATGAGCCATCTATAGGCAACTGCTCTCAAATATCTAAAATAATACAATGCAAATGGCTTTGAGTGTGGGCAGGCGCAAATGAACTGTAAAAAATTGACCTTATTAGTAGACAAATTTATCCAGAAGTATAACTTACTGGTTCAAAGATTGTGATCCTCGCCGTCGATAAGAGCGACCATTCCTGTCTTTAAGGTGGACCAACATTCTCTAATACAGTCTGATGGGTCATTGGGCCAAAGTCGCCATGTTCGGTGATGCAGCTGATGTGCTCAATGCTGCCGTCGAATGTCATTATCCTCAAGGCTGGTGTCATTTCCTTGCAGCACCGATACTCCGTGACCCCCTCCAGCAATTCTGTTTGGCAACATTGGCAACTGCACCTACGAAAATTAAGTTAAAGCTTGTCTACATTTTCGTGTTTACAAGTCACAATATAGAATAGTATAACTATTTTTCTCAAATTCATGAATAATTAATGAGCAAATACACCAATCAAAAACACGTATTTCGTCACGTGCGTGAGTTGCGAAACCCCGATGATAAACTAAAAATTGAATTAACAATTAGGAAGTTAGATAATAAACGCTTTAAACAATGAAAAGCGTGCATTACAACATTTCTAAATTATAAAAACAGTCCAAACAAAGAAAACTGTATTATTACCACAATTCTAAATTATAAATGCAAAACTCAACACAGAAACCAATAGACACTTCCCGAATTTGCTTGAGTGCACACGAAACAATAGCTTGAAATCGAGGCGGACAATGTAATCCATTGTTAAATAAGCAGTTTTCATTGTCAGCCAGCAAATTCGGGAAGTGTCTATTAAGTTAGGTTTGCAAATTTTAATCACGCAAAATGAATCGTATTAACGACATGCACACCGTCTATCCGACTTATCCAAAGGGTTTAACGCTAATGAGCCATTCTTTTCGTCAAGATGCCTCTTCAAAGCGGCCACTAAACGATACAGGCTACGACACAGGCTACGTATCTCTCTCCATCTTTCCTAACAACCTCCTGAACAAATTTCCCAAAGCCAGTATGCCATGCTTTCGCCATTCATTTCTTCAAAAGGCGTGTCAACAGTTTGCACAATGTCATCAACATCGTCGCTTGCCTTGCTTTTCGTTCCTCTGTAATACTACCATTCCTTAAACACATCGACAGCCCACTTGTTCTTGTATCGGGTAGAACAAGGAATAGCGGTCTGAATAGCTTCTGTCTCTTCTGTTAATGCCCTAGCTTTTCGAAATGAACTGCCATCTTTGCTTCCCGAATTCATATTCACCTTCGCTTGTGAACTAACGTATATGCTAATAATTTGAGCAACACACCCTGTTATATAATAGCACGCCATCTAATTAGGGAATTCTACAACAATAGACTATTGTCAACTGAGAAGTTAGGCCCCGTTTACATGAGACCGGGACGAAGTCAAACCGGGACGATTTCGTTTCGGTCATAGTATTATTTATAATAGATGTTTACATGAGACCGGGACGAAAAATCGCTCAGACAGGTCTGAAGTCATCCCGCTCGCTGGACCGAACCGACTATCTTCAGACCGGGACGAATTCAGAGCGGGATGAATGTAAACACAAATTATTTTCAGACCGGTCTGAATTTTGATACAACGCTGATAATAAACAACGGTGGACAATTAACAGCATCAATTGTGGAATGCACATTTGATATACGCAATAAAGTGTGTAATGCTTTTCGTACCGGTCTCATGTAAACCTACTGACAATTTCAATTTTCATCCCGTTCTGACTTCGTCCCGGTCTCATGTAAACGGGGCCTTATTTCATAAACTCGTGGCTCGTGTTTTACCAGGGTTTCCAAACACTTGAGAACAATTGAATTCACTCGACTGTTCACCGCGCGATTTTCATAATTGTTCTCTCGAGTTTGTAAAACACTCAAGACAACAAAAACCACTCGGCCGTACCGGCCTCGTGTTTTCATTGCCTTTCGTGTTTTACAAACTCTCGAAAACAATTATAAAAATCGCTTGGTGAACAGCCTCGTGAATTCAATTGTTCTCGCGTGTTTGGAAACTCTGGTAAAACACTCGCACTCGTTTATGAAATATTACATATAGACTGCGTGCAGGCTTCGGCCCGATTATAGGGTCGAAGGCCTGCGCACAGGCGTTACACTTATCAAAGCGCTATAAATGTCGTACAAGGGAAGGGAAGAGGGGATATAGAGGAAAGTATATAAGAAGTATTTAAGAGAAAAGAATGAGCTAGATGAAGGAGAGGCGCTCATTGATACCATCAGGCTGAATGGTGCCAAGTTTAAAAATGAGACGCTTTTCTTGCTTCCGACGGGTACCACCAATAATGGGGTGAATTGCGCACCAATAATGGGATGAAAGTCTACGATATCCTTCCTGTATCGTAGGTTTTTCCTGGCCTCCCTAAGATTCCAGTTGTAATATGAGTGACGGTAATGCTCAAATTCTGTGTATTTGTGGGGTTGAAGTCTCCAAAATGTCAACTTCAGGTCCATAGACTCAATATACGTCACACACATACCATATAATTAAGGATTGTCCATATAGGGGTTTATCGCCCCTTGGTCAGGTTAAGGACTGCCCGTATGGGTCTAGCACTCTGGGTCAGGTTAAGGACTGTCCATAGGGGTTTCTTTCCCCTTGGTCAGGTTAAGGACTGTCCAAGTGTTTTTTGGTTCAGGGTCGTCAGGGAATGGCTACCCCTGGCAAGGCTCTGCTTTATGGCCAGAGCATTCAGTTCAGTCAATCAGTTCAGCTTAAGGTGTGACGTGAGTAGGGATGATGTTTGTCATAATATGAGTCTTCACACCCCAGGACCCCTTAGTAGTAATATAGGGGCCGATCAACCCGGATTTTTAGGGGGCCGCAGGGGGCCACACTAATTAGTATGCAAGGGGGCCGCAAACACTATCATATAGGGGGCCGCAGGGGGCCACACTAATTAGTATGCAAGGGGGCCGCAAACAACACTAATTAGTATGCAAGGGGGCCGCAAACAACACTAATTAGTATGCAAGGGGGCCGCAGGGGGCCACACTAATTAGTATGCAAGGGGGCCGCAAACAACACTAATTAGTATGCAAGGGGGCCGCAAACAACACTAATTAGTATGCAAGGGGGCCGCAAACAACACTAATTAGTATGCAAGGGGGCCGCAAACACTATCATATAGGGGGCCGCAGGGGGCCGCGAACGCAACTCAGCATTAACATAAACATAATTAATAATGTATTGACTCCTTCAATCTCGTATATAGTGAAGTATTTCTTTCTGAGTCGACCAATACTAATAAGTTTTCAAGCGTTTATTTAGTAAAGCCTATACAAGTGAGATTTACAAACATTAAAGCGTTAGAAACATAAATATTTTGATGCTAAGTTAAACTAAAGACACAATAGCTTAACTCATTAAAAGATTAAGTCAAAAGACTTGTTTGGGCGAAACAATCATTAAGACGAACCATCACAATAGCTAGACCTTTCCTATATATTTTGCCAAGCGTTGTGTTCCAAACACAGTCCGTTTCGACAAAGAGTAAATATATTCTCGTATCTAATATCACCTTAAACAAGACGGCTTAGACAACTAATATAGCGACGCTTAACCTAGTAAAATATTGTGCGAAATAATAACAAGTAGAAATATAGCGTTCTAAAACGAGAAAAGTCTTATAGTCTAAGAGAGGTCTAAGATCTTATAGAGCAATACAAATATATGTTTGCCAAGCGATTGTATAAACATAGTTCTTACAGGGATTTAAACCTTACAAAGTTTCAAGCGTTTTAGATGTAGTAGAATGGGAAAAGCAGTGATTTTTAAGCGAGATTTACAAGCATATACAAACATTGTATATAAACATTTAGCGCTTGTTAGGTAATTACGGGCAATTAAGATTTTCTAGCTTAAAAATTTGAATAAATTTAGAATATATCATAGGACGGGAAAATATTGTACAATGTACATACAGCACACACACATAATTCGTTTTAAAACATATTTATTGCTTATAATTTCTTTTACAAAGTGTCTTAAATGTCATCTTGGGAATATTCACTGTCCGAGTCATTTTCGTCGCTACTTTCATCATTCCTTATCCACCTTGTTGGTCTTCTATCCTCATCGTCTATATTGAAACACAGTCTTTTCCTTTTGGTGGATGGTATATTACTGCGTGAATTTTTTCGTCTCTTATTTCCTCGGCCTGATTGTCGTAGTAACGTCTTTGCTCCCTGTTCGGCAAAGTCTTTGACAACTTCCCGTCCACGAGACTTTATTGATTTTGATACATTTTTCCCATCGAGTACATCTTGACCAACTTCCGTTGCTGCTTGTAACGCTCTTTTACCAACTGTTTTGGCGCCTTGTTTGAATAAAGGTATTGCAAATCTAGCAAGGCTTCTGAAAATACCCCCGATTCCATATCCCCTCTGCATTCTTGCTCCATGAAATCCTTCAATACTACCACCACGCTGATTTCTTGTGTAATGTTCAGTTAGTAGCTTTACGTCAGGGATAAGTACACCCCTCATCTTTTTATGTGTCTTGGTCGGCTTCCAATGTTCAACTGATGGGAGGATGCTTCACTTGTGTATTTTATTTGAATCATAAAAGTGACTTCTATTTGTACGGACGTCTAATATTTCATCACAATAACAATGTGAACAACACGCAATCGTATGTGTGAAATCATCTTTGTTAAGTGTACAATCACAAATCATACAGTGACATCCGGTAAAACTGGAATAAAAATCCGTCCATGTACAGATAGGGCATGTACCCAATTGACATATCTGTAAACAATTTTCACTATTGTTACATTTTCCACAGAATCCTCAATATCTTGCCGTGACTCCATCCGTGCTAGCATTGCGAGGACCCGCCCGTTGGTGATACGACTTTTATCAATTTCCAATGCCGCAAGACCCCCTATATGATAGTGTTTGCGGCCCCCTATACGATAGTGTTTGCGGCCCCCTTGTATACTAATTAGTGTTGTTTGCGGCCCCCTTGCATACTAATTAGTGTGGCCCCCTGCGGCCCCCTGCGGTCCCCTAAAAAAGGGGCTCGAACGGCCTGTATATTACTACTCCCCTTCTCCCACAAAATATGTTTTGTTTGAATTGTGTTTTTATAAAAATGGCTTTATATCAACAGCTTGGGTCATTAACCTTCAGAAAGTGTTCTACAATTTTCCATACAGTCCCAGAAATGAAAGACATTTTGTTTATCAAACTTTTAATTTTTAATTTGCAGAGACTAATGAAACTGAATGGTATAATATTGGTGTCCGGAATTGTTATTGGGCTTTTCCTTGCATGCATTTTCCTGTGGTCCCGTCGTCGTTGTTTCAGAAACAGTAAACCCGAACGAAACCCTGAACAACATACAACTGAAGTTGAAGCAACTTATCAAGAGTTAGATACAAAAGGCAATTACCAGTCATTGGGAGCTGCAGGAAACGAGGACGAGTCTACTTATACTGAGTTAAATACAGTCAGAGATTCAGAGAACAATTACCAATCTTTAACTAACTAATCTATAGTTGCTTAAACTGCATATATATTACACTAAACTTTTGGTTACCAGAGAAGAATTAAAGAACTCTTTAGCTGTAAAGTATTCTTTTAAAGATTATATTACTATTAGTGTAACCAAAGTGACAGCATGCATGACTAAATGAGACATCAGTGTCCAAATGTTATATTTCTTACCTTAAATAATTTCGTGTCATAATAGAAAATATATATAAAAACATTCACCAATATCTCACTAGCATTTGGCAGTGCCAACTTGATTCACGACTTATCGTTGGATGGCAGAAAATTGCCAACCTATAAAGTTTGAAGGTGATGCGAATTTAGAGCAAAAAAGAAAAGCAGACGAAGCAATAACCTATATGTAGCCTACGGTGAATACCCTCACTTCGTTTCTCCAGTTTCTGCAGGCTGGGGTCTACGGCGTAGCCTTTAACCTATATGCCTTATAATAACAAATCGATTCATTTAACGTTAACGAAGAACGGCAGTATTTTTTTCCATTAAACCATTCCGAAGTTACTGCGGTTCTGTTGTGATATTTATCTGTCTGGCTCTACATTCAAATGTGAAAACAAAACTGCGAATGTAAAAACGAGCCATTTGATTCATCGTATCCATGAGGTTTCGATTAGTGACGGAAATTCACTTTTCTTGGGGCGGAAGGGGTTCAACGCCTCCTAAATTTCCGACCGGACCTTCCAAATTTCCAACAAGTCCCCCATTTACACTTAAAATTGGCCGTTTTTAGCCTTTTTAAGTCAAAATTTCCGACAAATTATTGTCTATTGAAATCCTGCCTTACTAGCTACTGCATTCACCTCCGCTTCCCCCTATATCAGTGTTGAAATGCTGCTATCTTTCTAAAAGAAATATAACGTGAAACTAGAACAGAGGCTGTCTCATTGACAGTCGATATCAAACATATGATATTTGAATTAAACGATGTTTAATATAGTTTAAAACAACATTGAAATGGGGGGGGGGGGAGGATGCCAAGAGGGTTATCTCAAATATTTTGTGGATGATTGCAGAGGTAACTACTCCTCCCACTATATCGTGGGGAACAAAGAGCGACTTCGAAGGAAGCTAATATCCATGACCGTGTTGAATATATGAAACTGCAAGTCTAAATATCATTAGTGCATGCTTTCTCATCGTTTAGGTTGAAGTTCCGTAAGATGAGAGGCTTCGTCTTCATAATTGGCGTTCTATTTGGTCTAAATTTTGTTTCATACCAATGCAAAGGTAAGTCGTTATCTATACTATCTTCTGAAAATTTCAATGGACTTGGTTTCTGATAGAGTTTGTTCATACGAGTCGGTAGCCGGGAAATTCACTTACAAAAATCATTGCATGTGTTCATATGAGACCAATCCCGCTCGAAATGAAAGCATCAACGGATGCATGAGAGACATTATGTTGTAGGGTAGCATTGATAATACAATTCTTTTGCAATCATTTGTTTGAACGAGTTCTTTTGACCGTCGTCATCACGTTGGCGTCCTGGTCCCAATTAATGAGAGACTATATAGCCTGCCCGACTAAGTGAGTTCTCACCTTACGCTCGTTGGAATCTCAGTCATATAATTACTCATCCTACCAGATGGGCATTTGAAGAAAGTACCTTATAGACGAATAAATTATTTACTTCGAAACTAATTCTGCTGCCTTTGTAGAAATTTTAAACATTTGAGGAAGAGTAATATTTCTTTAAGTATATTTCCAGACATCGACTTGTTTTCGGCCTACTATGTATCGCATAATTAGTTCTTACTAGTATACGATTTGTGAAGCTGAGTTTATGGCATTCATCAGAACTACTATATAGTTAAGTCAAATTGCATGTACGTCCACAGCTTATAATAATAATTCTAAATGGCTAGCAGCCAACAGTGAATTCGTTGAATCAACCAGAAATGGCAGTGAGATAGGTTTTACGCGTCAATAATCCCCGTCCACATGCAGCGTATATATCGAAATCGTTTTCAACCATGCATACGATACAAAACTGTACGCCACTGTTGCGGTTACACTGCCTAGTCTCTTTTGTCAGTTTGTTTTGTAATGTAATGTTATACTTGCATATGTATTGTAATTAGGCGAAAAAATATTCTGTTTCTGGTTAGCGCGCGCGCGTCATTTTTAGCTGTGCGCGTCAACTTTTTTTTGGCAAATACGGTCCATCAATATCCATGCAAAATGAACGAGTAAAAACTCTTCAACGAGCAAAAACTACTCTACTTAAAGAGTAAAGAGGAGTCATTCTGTACCTCATTTTTTTATTCCACTTTTGGAGTCAATTTGACTCCTTGAAATTAACAATGTTAATATTAATAATAGTATTGAAAGTTATTCTTCATTGACCAAAAACAAGGCCAAATTAGGGTAAACAGGTGTATGGTACATTGAATTTTTCAGGTATAGTTTGCGCCTAAAGGCCTGAAGCTTCCCGACGCGTATTAAACAAAAGAGTTACCTATCATGCTATACATGAACGTTTAGAGTATGATTGTCAAAGTACTTACACAATTTCACAACTTATATCGAAACTGTTTAACCTTAAGCCACGATGTACTTATACTGTTCACTTACGCTTTTATTGATATAATGGATAACTATAGGATAATTCTATAATAGAATAATATAGATAACACAAGTTAAGATATATGATAATTTCCACCTTGTACTGCTAATAGCTTTGGGGCCTTAGTGATTTTCAATACTCCAAGATATTTGGCGTCATGTGCTTGTTTAGAAAACTAATTTCCATACCTTTGAACTTCTCACGGAAGCTTGCTATAGGCGAAGGTCACAATATCGTGGAGCGGCTGTGTGTGAATTTCCAAAAATATTTTTGTGTCACAAAGCGTAAAATGTTGAAAAAATGTTGAAAGGTCTGGAGATTCGTGAGATGTTTGTTGAGAACTTTTCATGAAAGCAATAGGCCGCAACAAAGGAAAATATTGAAGGATTTTCAAATTTCCCAGGATTTCCCTTCCGCATTCCTCGTATAATGCGTCATTAAAAAATCATACAAATTTGCTCTGCATGATACTTTGTATTGAGCACTCTTATATACTACAACCGCAACACAATTGTAAATGATATATATATATATATAAGAGCGTGTTTTGGTTCACGAAATGCCAAAGAGTGGAATCAGAAATAATGCGCTTGCTTTTATTGAGTCTTAAACTATTACTGTTGTGGAAAAACTGCTGTAAAAGGGAAAATGATTAGAATAATGTACACATGTTGGCAACTAAATATATGGTCAATTTGCATGCTTGACAGTTTAGGTACAATTTCAGTTAAAGATGTATTCATATTTTTGGCTATATCTTCATTCTTTATAACACGTGTTGGTTGCGACTTTTTATAGATTGAATATTTATAGTTTTAGAAACACTTACGCGGTAAATTGATTTATATAGGTTTCTACATTTCCGTTAGTATCTATATTTTTGGTCTTAGAGATTGACGTTTCGTATTACTGTGCCTTCGTCTTTATAACTAATTTTTACAAAATTCCATTCATGCCTCATGGAAATCATTGAATGCTATCGAAACCGCCTTTTTCCTTAGGTATAGTCGTGATAATTAATTGCCTTTTTTAGGTGTTTTACCTATTGCCTCAACCATTGGGCATATTAGCTACTCCAGACCTGTCTAGTTTTGATAGGGGCATGAATATCAGTAACGTACTACTAAACATCTCCGCTAAATTGATTACTCAAATCTCAATACATTTCGCTCATTAGATATAGCCAGTCGCACATTGTTAGATATTCCAGTTTATGTCATTTTTGCAGGCAAAGGACTTATAATATTGATAATTTCTACATTTCACAATCTTTGGAGGTGATGTAAATAATGCGATTTTTCAACATTCATAAATCGATAGTTCAGGGGCATTGCAGATACGCATCTGCAATTCTGCTATCTATAGCTATTGTCATTGCCGCCATCGACTAAGACATTCTTCTTATCTTTTATAGCAACGTCGCTCAGGTTACAAGGACCATTGAGTGCAAATGGTGCTGGTCGTGTTGAAGTATTCTACAGTGGACAATGGGGAACAATCTGTGATGATCATTGGGATATAAATGATGCTAGGGTTGTTTGTCGTCAACTTGGTTATCTAGATGCTGTTAGTGCTCTTCAGGGAAGCTCGGCTACTTCCGGTTCTGGACGGATATGGTTAGATGACGTCGCTTGTACTGGAATTGAACAAAGTATAAAAAGTTGTTCTCATAATGGTTTGGGAAATCATGATTGCAGCCATGCGGAAGACGCGGGAGTAGAATGTAATACAACAGGTAAAGATACTGTTAATGCCATTTCAATGGCCACAATTTATAAGTGGCGATTATTTTGCCTTGAAACTTTTCTTTTCTATGGCATTAATTATTCATAAGCAAAATACAAAGGAAACTCATGATCCGTAGCGGATCTTTCTTCTTCAATTTTTACAGCGTAGATAACATCAATCTTCAAAATTCCAACGCCAGTGAGCGTACAAAACGAGTCATTTTAGAAGTCATATACAAACCTTACAGTTCGGCCTTTATCAGATCTAAAACACTCGGCTGCGCCTCGATATATATGTAATATATACAAACCGCGCGAGAGGTCTTTATCTGATTTAAAACATCGAGGCGCAGCCGAGTGTTTTAGATCCGATAAAGGCCGAACTGCAAGGTTTGTGTATGACTTCTAAAATTATTCGTTTTGTACGCTCACTGGTGTTGGAATTTTGAAGATTGATGTTATCTACGCTGTAAAAATTGAAGGAGAAAATTTGAGCAAGTCTATATCAAATATATAGATCCGCTACGGGTCATGAGTTTCCTTTGTATTTTGCCTATGAATAATTAATGAGCGAATCAGAAATTTATATGAGCGAATCAGAAATTATGCGCTAGCTTTCATTAAGTCTTATAATTGTTACGGTTTGTGGAAAAACTGCGGTAAAAGGGAAAATGATTAGAATAATCTAGGCTAGACATGTTAGCAAAACTAAATATATGGTCATCTTGCATGCTTGAAAGTTTAGGTACAATTTCAGCGTTTTTAGCTATATTTTCATTTTTTATAACAGGTGTTTGGTTGCGACTTTTTATAGATTGGATATTTATAGTTTTAGAAACACTTATACGCGGTCAGTTGATTTATATAGGTTTCTACATTTCCGTTAGTATATATATTTTTGGTCTTAGAGATTGACGTACTTGGCCTTCGTCTTTATAACTAATTTTTTGACCAAATTCCATTCATGCCTCATGAAAATCATTGGATGCTGTCGAAAGCGCCTTTTTCCTTAGGTATGATCGTGATATAATTAATTGCCTTTTCTATAGCTGTTTGACCTATTGCCTCAAGCATGGGGCATATATATTAGCTTCTCTTGACTCGCCTAGCCATCATATAGGGGTGTGAATATCAGTAACGTATTAAGTAAAACATCTCCGCTAAATTGATTAATCATGCAAATCTCAATAGCTACATTTCGCTCATCAGATAGCAAGTCGCACATTGTCTGATATATCAGCTTTCCCATTTCTATCATTCCTCATTCCATTAAACGTTTAATTTTACGAATTGCGATTTGAATTTAGGCAAATTATAGCTACTATCGTTGACCTCATACACATAAATATTCTTTGGTATTTTTACAGCTATAACTGTAACGCTCAGATTACAAGGGCCATTAAATAAAAATGGTACTGGTCGTGTTGAAGTATTTTACCATGGACAATGGGGAACAATCTGTGATGATCATTGGGATATAAATGATGCTAGGGTTGTTTGTCGTCAACTTGGTTATCTAGATGCTGTTAGTGCTCTTCAGGGAAGCTCGGTTCCTTCCGGTTCTGGACGGATATGGTTAGATGACGTCGCTTGTACTGGAATTGAACAAAGTATAAAAAGTTGTTCTCATAATGGTTTGGGAAATAATGATTGCAGCCATGCGGAAGACGCTGGAGTAGAATGTAGTACAACAGGTAAATATACTGTTAATGCCATTTCAATGGCCACGATGACGTTTTATAAGTGGCGATTTGAAGGTGGATGGTGCATGCATCGAAGTGTATAGATAGCGTCTATATAATCAACGCAGGGCCTTCGCTCGAAATGTCGAAATTCTTGTTGAATTTTTCAGGTAGCTAGTTTGATCCTAAAGGCTCGAACCTTCCCGACGCGTATATTAAACAAAAAAGTTATGTCATGCTGCAGTACATAAATATAAAACAAATTAGAGTATGATTGTCAAAGTACTCACACAATTTCACAATTTAAATCGAAACTTTTTAACCTGAAGCCACGATTTACTTATATACTGTTCACTCACGCTTTTATTGATATTTCTATAGGATAATTCTATAGATATATGGTAATTTCCACCTTGTACACGGCAGAACAGAGACATTTGGGGGTCTGGGGCAAAATAGTTTTGGAGCCCTAGTGATTTTCAATCCACAAAGATATTTGGCGTCATGTGCTTGTTTAGAAAACTGATTTCCATACCTTTGGTGAACTTCTGCATGAATTACATTCTGTATATAGTCTTTAACGTTTTAGAAACCATTCTCAATCTGCATCCATGCATGTACTAAAATAGTATATAGCATTCCACCGCGGAAAAATTTTGAAATCTGGGGTCTCAGGAATGGGCAACCCTTACCTTGCATATATAAAATAAGTGTATCTAATCTTGTGTATGAGGCTATTGCATTCTGAAAATCACTTTTGAGAATGCTTCCTGAATAAAGATTATTATCATCAATCGCTTACTGCAGAGTATGTCCTGATGAATAACATGAGACTTTGCCTGTTCGCATGAACTTGGTTATTAAGAATTGGGAGAGTATATTATAGCATTCGGGCAGACCCAAACATCGCCAAACGATGTAAAAGACTGCGCAACGACAACGGAAAGCTTGCTATAGGCGAAGGTCACAATATGATGGAGCGGCTTTGTGTAAATTTCTAAAATCTTTTTGTGTGACAAAGCGTAAAATGTTGAAAAGATGTCGAAAGGTCTGGAGGTTCGTGAGATGTTTGTTGAGAACTATTCATGAAAGCAATAGGCGGTGCTGATCTCGTCCATAACAAAGGAAAATATTCAAGAATTTTCCGGGATTTTCCTTCCGCATTCCTCGTAATGCCCCATTAAAAAATATACAAATTTGCTCTGCATCATACTTTGTATTGAGCACTCTTATATACTACACCCGCAACACAATTAACAAGCGATAATGCAAAAGCTCACTTCCCTTGTGGTCGTTTGAGCACTCTGGCCCCAAGAAACTTCACGCATGTCTGGATGCGCACGTGTCTGAGTATTGTACCACATGCGCTTGGTGAGAGCAAGAGTATGGTGTATAAATACGAAGTCACTCACATCTAGACTGCGTTACAAGCTGCACTGACGAGCCGTTGAACGGCGGAACATGCATGTCTGCAGAGTATATTTCGTTTGCCTCAAAACTTGTCTGCAACAAGTTGTTTCATCTGTAACGAATTATCAGGCATACATGCATCTGTAAAGATTCATCTGCCTGATGATTCTTTTACAGATGAAACAGCCTGCTGCAGACAAGTTTTGAGGTAAGCGAAAATCTATAATTTGCTCTAACTATATGTTGTCGAGCACTCTTTGCGTTTTTAGGTCTATACGAAACGCAAAGAGTGCTCGACAACATATAGCTAGAGCAAATTATAGATTTTTGCTTACCTCAAAACTTGTCTGCAGCAGGCTGTTTCATCTGTAAAAGAATCATCAGGCAGTTTACAAGTATCGAAAGAAATGACCGCTTAAATGCTTCCTGCCGGAGCGTGGGGGTGTATGTGGGAGACAATGTGTGCATGCATGGCTTTGTTTGCGTTGTTTACTCGAAATTTGTTACGATGACGACATCGTGAAATTATTTCAGCTCTTTTGTTGAGTAAACAATTCTTGTTTTTTCATTCAAAATACAAAATTTTTCTTCTAAACATAAATTGCATCGTTTTGATCCTCCCGTGTACGAAATAGAATGTTTTAAAATTTGCCAATTAATACTGAAATCCTTATTGTTTTCTTTCAATGTCCAAATATATTTCGAAAGTTCCGTATCATTTGTATCCTTTTTTATGCTGAAAAGATTTAGTGTGGTTGGCCAATCGCTCTTTGAATGTGGTTGTAGTCATGCCAATGTAATTTTTGATCGTGTTTGTGTTGCTTACTGTGACTGTTGCTTTGTATACTATGTCCCTAGTCATGCATTGTTTTTGAAGCGGGCAAATGGTGTTTTCTCTATGAAACTGCAATTGGTAGTGTCTCTCTCCTGTGGCTTGTTGTAAAGTACCCAGCTCGATGTACTAAATATGTACCAGATTCTAGGAGATTTTCACAATAACTTTTAATACAAACAATACGAAAAATAATACAAAAATCAACGACCCTTCAACTTGGCGCTTATCACGTGATTATTCAATTACGTCACATCAATATGAATATAATTAGATGTCCAGATTCTACACTTGTTATTAATATAATAATAATAATATATTGAATTTATATTGCGCATGTTAGCATGGAAATATGTTCACATGCGCATTACAACAATGAACCTAACACTACTCATGTCTAAAAAGCATACATGATAAAATAATGTTAAAAAGATCATTCAAGACCTAAAAGCTAGTCTAAATAAATATGTCTTCAATGCTGTTTTGAATGACAGAAACGAATCAATACAACGAATATTTGCAGGTAATCCGTTCCAGAGTTTTGGAGCAGCCGACTGAAATGCTCTATCACCAAGTGTAGCCAAACATTTCCCACTAGGTGGTGTAAGAGATAGGCTGTCACATGATCTCAAACTATATCTAGAGTTTGTCCTTATAGATATAAGTTTTACAAGGTATTGGGGAGCTAAACCGTATATACATTTAAAAGTCAACAAGACAATCTTAAAGTGGATTCGGTATTTAATAGGTAACCAATGAAGCGACTCCAGAACTGGTGTTATGTGGCAGATATGCCACATAAGATTATATGATTATTCCTAGATATGCGTCCATTGTGTTTAGTGATTACTGACTTGATATTGTTCATGCAGCTATAACTTACTTTAACTGTATTTCTGTTAAAAATTTTATGTAGCTTGTGGTGCGGTGGAAAATGTTTGTCAATTAGACTAAGGAAATTACGTCCTATGTTTGTGCTAACACTCTTGCTAAATGGTGGGTTGAACCAAATGATGTTGCGTTGCCTATTCCTGCGTTGTTGTTGCGGTGTGTGCTGAGTGTAGCTAAGTTCATGATTAAAGTTGCTATGCCTAAGTGCGTTCTGATATATGGGTGCAGATTCCTGAAAAGTTTGCTCATCTGATGAAAGAAGTGTTTCATAATTGGCGAACATTTTGGCTTTAAGCATTCTAACACAACTTCATAAATTTTCAGTCTGATACCTGCTTTTAGCCTCGTTTAGAATTTTACAGATTCAAGATTTTCTCTTTCCCATTTCTATCGTTCCTCATTCCATTCAACGTTTAATTTTACCAATTTCGATTTGAATTTAGGCAAATTATAGCTACTATCATTGACCTCATACACATAAATATTCTTTGGTATTTTTACAGCTATAACTGTATCGCTCAGATTACAAGGGCCATTAAATAAGAATGGTACTGGTCGTGTTGAAGTATTTTACAATGGACAATGGGGAACAATCTGTGATGATCATTGGGATATAAATGATGCTAGGGTTGCTTGTCGTCAACTTGGTTATCTAGATGCTGTTAGTGCTCTTCAGGGAAGCTCGGTTCCTTCTGGTTCTGGGCGGATATGGTTAGATGACGTCGTTTTTACTGGAATTGAACAAAACATAACCAGTTGTTCTCATAATGGTTTGGGAAATCATGATTGCAGCCATGGCGAAGACGCTGGAGTAGAATGCAACACAACAGGTAAATATACTGTTAATACCATTTCAATGGCCACAATGACGTTTATAAGGCGATCATTTTGGATTGAAACTTTTCAATCCAACTTCACAAATTTTCCAGTAAATATTATTCATTATTTGCAAGGTTATATAATATTTTCCACTTCTCTTTCCAATTGGTGTAAACGAGACTATTCTAAATAAATATCATTGACTTGGCTTAAACCGTCTTTATATATAGTTTTACAAATTCTGCATTTCAATAGCGTTCCTGGTTTTACAGATTCCCTCTTTCAGTCTGATATCTGTGTTTGAGATTTGTTTGTGATTTGTTTTTTGAGATTGATTTGTTTTTTTTTGGATTTGAGATTTGTTTGAGATTTGAGATGTGTTTGTTTGAGATTTGATTTGAGATTTGTTTTTTGAGATTGATGTGTTTTTTTTTGGATTTGAGATTTGTTTGAGATTTGAGATGTGTTTGTTTGAGATTTGATTTGAGATTTGTTTGAGATTTGTTTGTGAATTGAGATTTGTTTTTTGAGATTGATTTGTTTTTTTTTGTGATTTGAGATTTGTTTGAGATTTGAGATGTGTTTGTTTGAGATTTGAGATTTGTTTGTGAATTGAGATTTGTTTTTTGAGATTGATTTGTTTTTTTTGTGATTTGAGATTTGTTTGAGATTTGAGATGTGTTTGTTTGAGATTTGAGATGTGTTTGTTCAGGATTTTGCAGATTTTGGCTTTTCTCTTTTCCAGTTCTCTCGTTCCTTGAAACTATATAATGAACTCAATTTCATATATTTCATTATTTGTAAGATTATACAAAATTCTCCATTTATTCTTTCATTTGATGTAAACAAGACTATTTATAATAGGTGTCACTGACTTGGCTTAAACCCTCCTTATAGTTTTGCAAATTCTGCATTTCAATGTCGTTCGGGCTTTTACAGATTCCACTGAGCTGTTTTCGTTCAGAAGTTCATTAAGAAATTCCGTCTTTCAGTCCCATGCCCGTTTTCTACCCTCGTTCAGGATTTTACAGACACTTTACGAGTTCACTCGTTCCTCATTCCATTCCTCGTTCCCCCATTCGGCATTCCTTGTTTTCAGTTACCGTAGTTATAAGATGAAGTGGAATAAGGTGAAGCTTTTTTCTATTTTATACTCTTCAATTTTACCGTGTGTAATTAGAAATTCTGTTATACATAGCTACTATCATTCCCCTCATACACTGAGATATTGTTTTGAATTTTTGCAGCTATGCCTGTGTCGCTCAGGTTACGAGGGCCATTAAATGAAAATGGTACTGGTCGCGTTGAAGTATTCTACAGTGGAGAATGGGGAACAATCTGTGATGATGATTGGGATATAAATGATGCTAGGGTTGTTTGTCGTCAACTTGGTTATCTAGATGCTGTAAGACCTTTGCAAAAGCACCAGGTTCCTTCTGGTTCTGGACGAATATGGTTAGATGACGTCGCTTGTACGGGGAGAGAGCATAGTTTGACCAATTGTTCTTATACCGGATGGGGAAATAGTGATTGTGAGCATTTCGAAGATGTTGGAGTAGAATGTACTAAAACAGGTATAGTTATCGAATAAATAATTATAGTAAGGTATGCTCGTTAAGACACTGTTAATTCCATTTCAATGACCACAATGGCGTTTCATAATTGGCGAACATTTTGGCTATAAGCACTCTAACACAACTTGATAAATTTTGAGTCTGACACCTGGTTTTAGCCTCGTTCAGAATTTTACAGATTCAAGCTTTTCTCTTTCCCATTTCTGTCGTTCCTCATTCCATTCAACGTTTAATTTTACCAATTGCGATTTGAATTTAGGCAAATTATAGCTACTATTATTGACTTCGTACACATAAATATTCTTTGGTATTTTTACAGCTATAACTGTATCGCTCAGATTACAAGGGCCATTAAATAAAAATGGTACTGGTCGTGTTGAAGTATTTTACAATGGACAATGGGGAACAATCTGTGATGATGATTGGGATATAAATGATGCTAGGATTGTTTGTCGTCAACTTGGTTATCTAGATGCTGTTAGTGCTCTTCAGGGAAGTTTGGTTCCTTCCGGTTCTGGACCGATATGGTTAGATGAGGTCGCTTGTACAGGAAAAGAGCAAAGTGTAACCAACTGTGCTCATGACGAATGGGGAATTAATAATTGCTTACATTCCGAAGACGCTGGAGTAGAATGTTCTATAACAGGTAAGGTTATTGAAGAAATCAATATAGTAAGGTGTACTCATAAATATACTTTTAATGCCATTTAAATAGCCACAATGAAGTTTCATGTGGTGCACATTTAGCTTGAAACTTTTTAACACAACTACATAAATTTTAATCCCCTAAATATATTTCATTATTTGGACGATTATAAATACTTCGTCAGTTATTTTTCCAAATGAGGTGAACGAGGACATTTATAATAGGTGTCATTGACTTCGCCTGTCATTGAGCATCCTTAATTTTACAAATTCAGCATTTGAATACCGTTCCGGGCTTTACAGATTCTGTATTTCAGTCTGATACTTTCTTTTAGCCTCGTTCAGGATTTTACAGATTCCGGCTTTTCTCTTTCCCAGTTCTGTCGTTCTTGATTCCCTTCAACGTTCCCCCATTCGGAATTCCTTTTTTTCAGTTAGCGTATAGTTATAAAATAGAGAGGAACCATGCAGATATAGCTTTTCTATTCCACTGACTTTTTAATTTTACAGTTTGCAATTAGAAATACTCCTATTTATATAGCTACTATCATTGACCTCATACACTCAGATTTTCTTTTAAATTTTACAGCTATGTCTGTGTCGCTCAGGTTACAAGGGCCGTTACGTGAAAATGGTACTGGTCGTGTTGAAGTATCCTATAATGGACAATGGGGAACAATCTGTGATGATGGATGGGATATAAGAGATGCTAGGGTTGTTTGTCGTCAACTTGGTTATCTAGATGCTGTTAAAGCTCTTCACGGGAGTCAGGTTCCCTCTGGATCTGGACCTATACGGTTAACTTACGTCGCTTGTACAGGGAGAGAGCAAAATCTAACCAATTGTTCTCATGCCGGATGGGGAAATAATAATTGTAGTCATTCCGAAGACGCTGGAGTAGAATGTACTTCAACAGGTAAAGTTATCGAAGAAATCATTATACTAAGGTATACTCATAAAATACTGTTAATGCCATTTCAATGGCCAGAATGACGTTTCATAAGTGGCGAACATTTTGGCTTGAAACTATATAATTAACTCAACTCTATAAATTTTCCCCTAAATATATTTCATTATTTCGAAGATTGTAAATACTTCTAAATTTGTTTTTCCAAATGAGGTAAACGAGACCATGCATAAAAGGTGTCATTGACTTGTCCTGTCATTGACGGCCGTTCCTGGTTTCACAGATTCCGTATTTCTGTCTGATACCTGGTTTTAGCCTCGTTCAGGATTTTACAGATTCCGGCATTTCTTTTTCCCAGTTTTGTTGTTCCTCATTCCATTCAACGTTTAATTTTACCAATTGCGATTTAATTTAGGCAAATTATAGCTACTATCATTGACCTCACACATAAATATTCGTTGGTATTTTTACAGCTATAACTGTATCGCTCAGATTACAAGGGCCATTAAGTAAAAATGGTACTGGTCGTGTTGAAGTATTCTACAATGGACAATGGGGAACAATTTGTGATGATGGATGGGATATAAGAGATGCTAGGGTTGTTTGTCGTCAACTTGGTTATCTAGATGCTCTTAATGCTCTTCAGGGAAGCTCGGTTCCTTCCGGTTCTGGACGGATATGGTTAGATGACGTCGCTTGTACTGAAAGTGAACAAAGTATAACAAGTTGTCCTCATAATGGCTTGGGAAATAATGATTGCAGCCATGGCCAAGACGCTGGAGTAGAATGTAACACAACAGGTAAAGTTACTGCAGTTAATACCATTTTGGCTTGAAACTATATAATTAACTCAACTTTATAAATTTTTCCCTAAATATATTTCATTATTTCGAATATTATAAATACTTCTAAACTTGTTTTTCCTAATGAGGTAAACGAGACTAGATTTCAATGGCCACATTTCAATGGCCACAATGACGTTCTATAGGTGGCGATCATTTAACTCAACTTCATAAATTTTCGACTAAATATAATTCATTATTTGCAAGATTATATAATATTTTCCACTTCTTTTTCCAATTGGTGCAACGAGACTATTCAAAATAAATGTCATTTACTTGGCTTAAACCGGCGGTATAGTTTTGCAAACTCTGCATTTCAATAGCGTTCCAGGTTTTACAGATTCCCTCTTTCAGTCTGATACCTGTGTTTGAGCCACATTCAGGATTTTACAGATTCTGGATTCTCTCTTTTCCAGTTCTCTCGTTCCTTGAAACTATATAACGAACTCAACTTCATATATTTAATTATTTGTAAGATTATACAAAATTCTCCATTTATTCTTTCATTTGATGTAAACAAGACTATTTATAATAGGTGTCATTGACTTGGCTTAAATCGTCCTTATAGTTTTGCAAATTCTGCATTTCAATATCGTTCTGGGTTTTACAGGTTCCACTGAGCTATTTTCGTTCAGAAGTTCATTAAGAAATTCCGTCTTTCAGTCTCATACCCGTTTTCTACCCTCGTTCAGGATTTTACAGACACTTTACGAGTTCACTCGTTCCTCATTCCATCCCTCGTTCCCCCATTCGGCATTCCTTGTTTTCAGTTAGCGTAGTTATAAGATGGAGTGGACTAAGATGTAGCTTTTCTCTTTTTTATACTCTTCAATTTTGCCGTGTGTAATTAGAAATTCTGTTATATACAGGGTTTCTCAAAAAAACCGCTACCTTTAGAAATTAGAGGCTTTAGACATTTCGCTTTGTCTGGCATATTTGCATGTAATTAGAAGCAAATAAGCAAGTTTAAATTCCCAAGTGTACAAAATCCAGGCTTTTTCTAAAGCCTCTAATTTCTAAGGGTAGCGGTTTATTTTGAGACACCCAGTATAGCATAGTCCCTATAATACAGTGTCTGGAAACGCGGCAAACTTGAAAGTTTATAGCCATGTGCGTGGGTTGATGTTATGGGTGTACTGAGAGTGCACGTTTTCTTTGTTTTAAAAATGTGAATACTCAGCTGCACGGATTTTATTGGCTGCTTCCTTCATTATGCTGAGGGAACAATGTGTTTACTGAGCGCGAAGGTGCACAAACATGAACAAAAACATAGAACAAAATATTTAGATGCGTTTCCAGACACTGTGTTATAGGGACTATGCACATAGCTACTATCATTGACCTCATACACTCAAATATTCTTTTACATTTTTGCAGCTATGCCTATGTTACTCAGGTTACAAGGGCCATTAAGTGAAAATGGTACTGGTCGCGTTGAAGTATTCTACAGTGGACAATGGGGAACAATCTGTGATGATGGATGGGATATAAGAGATGCTATGGTTGTTTGTCGTCAACTTGGTTATCTAGATGCTGTTGGAACTCTTAAAAGTAGCCAGGTTCCTTCTGGTACTGGACCTGTATGGTTAGATTACGTCGCTTGTACAGGGAGAGAGCAAAATTTAACCAGCTGTTCTCATGACGAATGGGGAAATAATAATTGTGGGCATTCCGAAGATGCTGGAGTAGAATGTTCTATTACAGGTAAAGTATGTTTCATTAACTTGGCCTGTCATTGACCGTCCTTAGTTTTACAAATTCTGCATTTTAATGCCGTTCCAGGCTTTACAGATTCCGTCTTTCAGTCTCGTACCTATAGTTTTAACTTCGTTCAGGATTTTACAGATTCTGGCTTTTCTCTTTAATTTTGCAGTCTCTCGTACCTCATTCCATTCCTCTTTTCCCAATTCGACATTCCTTGTTTTCGTTATCGTAGTTATAAATTGGAATGAAATAAAATGTAGCTTTTCTCTATTTTACTGACTCTTTAATTTTACTGTTTGTAATTAGAAATTCTGCTTTATAGCTACTATCAATTACCTAATACACTCAGATATTCGTTTACGTTTTTGCAGCTACGCCTGTGTCACTCAAGTTACAAGGGCCATTAAGTGAAAATGGTACTGGTCGTGTTGAAGTATTCTATAATGGACAATGGGGAACAATCTGTGATGATGGATGGGATATAAGAGATGCTAGGGTTGTATGTCGTCAACTTGGTTATCTGGATGCTGCTAGAGCTCTTCAGGGAAGCTCTGTTCCTTCTGGGTCTGGACCTATACGGTTAACTAATGTCGCTTGTACAGGGAGAGAGAAAAATTTAACCAATTGTTTTCATGCCGGATGGGGAAATAATAATTGTGGGCATTCCGAAGACGCTGGAGTAGAATGTATTTCAACAGGTAAAGTTATCGACGAAATCAGTAATTATAAAGATACAGGTGATGCCATTTCAATGGCCAGAATGGTGTTTTGTAAGTGGCGAACATTTTGGCTTGAAACTATATAATTAACTCAACTTCATAAATTTCCTCCCAAATGTATTTCATTATTTATAAGATTATACAAAATTCTCCACTTATTCTTTCAATTGATGGAAACGAGATTATTCGTAATAGGTGTCATTGACTTGGCTTAAACCGTCCTTATAATTTTACAAATTCTGCATTTCAATATCGTTCAGGGTTTTACAGATTCCATATATTTTCGTTCCGGGTTTAAGAGATTCCCTCTTTCAGTCTCATACCCGTTTTTTAACTTTTTAGCTCGTTCAGGATTTTACAGATTCCGGCGTTCCTCTTTCCCAGTTCTCTTGTTCCTCATTACATTGCTCTTTCCTATTCGGCATTTCTTGTTTTCGGTTAGCGTAGTCATAAGGTGGAGTGGAATAAGATAATGCTTTTCTCAATTTTATACTCTTGAATTTTACCGTGTGTAATTAGAAATTATGTTATTTATAGCTACTATCATTGACCTCATACACTCAGACATGCTTATACATATTTTTACAGCTATAACCGTGTCGCTCAGGTTACAAGGGCCATTAAGTAAAAATGGTACTGGTCGTGTTGAAGTATTCTACAGTGGACAATGGGGAACAATCTGTGATGATGGATGGGATATAAATGATGCTAGGGTTGTATGTCGTCAACTTGGTTATCTAGATGCTGTTGGAGCCCTTCAGGGAAGCTCGGTTCCTTCTGGTTCTGGACCTATATGGCTATACAATGTTGCTTGCAGTGGGAGAGAACAAAGTTTGACCAATTGTGCTCATGAGGGATGGGGAATTGGAAAATTATTTTGCAGACATTTCGAAGACGCTGGAGTAGAATGTACTTCAATAGGTAAAGTTATCGTAGATCGTATTGTTATATATATATATATATGTATTTTTTGTGTTTTTTACAAATTATGGAAATATGACATATATCATATAACGCTGTAGCACCTTGTTCTGGCGTTCCTGATAGAAAATAGATTTCTTAACGTCGTTAGTATGACGGCCAATTACGGTGAATGAAAGTTATGACATATACATGTAGCTGGAAATGGCATGTAGTAAAATACGTACCGGAACACCACCGGAACACCACCGGAACACCGCCGGAACACCGCCGGAACACCGGAATACCTCCGGAACACAGGAATAATAACACCGGAAGTCTGAACACAACATTTGCATGTGTTTGCTTTTTGTTTTTGGCAAAATGGCCGAGGGCACAAGGTACGTGTGAAATGTGAATCCTTTTGAAATCATGCATTATTTATGACATCCTTATTACAATAGCTTATATAGCTTTTGATTTTAACAGGAGAAACCGTTTGTTGTTATTTCGTCAGATGAAAACGAAAGGTACGGTAATTATCGTTGGTCGCACGACATAATTATACATGATACATGAAATAGTTTCATATTTGAATGTACATACACATCGTAATATTTTCAATATCAATATCTTCGTCACTTTCTCCATTAGATTCAACTGAATATGAAATGACATTCAATATGAAATATTATTCAAATATGAAACTATTTCATGTATCATGTATAATTATGTTGTGCGAGCAACGATAATTACCGTACCTTTCGTTTTCATCTGACGAAATAACAACAAACGGGTTTCTCCTGTTAAAATCAAAAGCTATATAAGCTATTGTAATAAGGATTCCCATAAATAATGCATGATTTCAAAAGGATTCACATTTCACACGAACCTTGTGCCCTCGGCCATTTTGCCAAAAACAAAAAGCAAACACATGCAAATGTTGTGTTCAGACTTTCGGTGTTATTATTCCGGTGTTCCGGTGGTATTCCGGTGGTCCGTATTTTACTACAGTGGTGTTCCGGTGTTCCGGTGGTGTTCCGGTGTTCCGGTGGTCCGTATTTTACTACATGCCGCTAGAAATACATGCATGCAGGAATAGCTATAGTAGTAATATACAGGCCGTTCGGTCCCATTTTGCGGTGCTTCCTAGGATGTGCAATGAAGTTAATCATCATATATACAATGTCGTAATTCATTTAAATACAAGTAAATAATATATGCAAGGCATGCAGTGGGCTGCTCATGCGCGTTTGGGCGAACAAACAATAATTTTGCTGAATTCAGCATATTTTGTGACAAACTTTCATTTTAGCGAACTAAATCGAAATTCGGTTTAGCCGTGCACTCTGTAAAACACGTTTTCTGCTATTCAATCATATTTCAAATTTGCCATGAATTAGCTGCGAATTAGACATGTATATGAGCAGAGAAATAATCTTCTTGTGTTACTGCATGGGGATTAAAACTTTGCATGTGCAGGTAAAATATATATATTATATTTCAGTGAAACCAAATGTGACAGTCACTTGTTCCAGTCCCATCACAGTAAATGAAGGTAATACTGTCACATGTATATGTAGAGGACAAGGTGGAAACGCTCCAGCCATCGTAACATGGTATAAAGATGGCGTCCAGATTGGTGACACAGAAAAGGAACAAAGTGTGCTAACTTTCAGTAAATTTGATGGAACAGATAGTGGAACATACAAATGTGTAGGAAAAAGCCATACTCTCACGGATGAAAAATCAATTGAAGTGATGTTTTATGGTAAGTATTATTGACATTGAAACGAAACAACCACACCTTTTTAACCATACATTTCATTTTCACTTATTCAAGATCTTTTCTTTTGGTCAAAACAACTCAAAATAGACAACATCGACATTGTTTATACAATATATATGCAGCTATGCACATGTCTGTAAATTTACTTTTTTGGCAGGTAACCAAAAATAGTTTGCAGTTAGTCCTGCGAGCAAAGCGAGCAGCCGGAGCAGGTTTGGGGCCACATAGCTTGCGAGTTGCAGCGGGTGACCCGGCCACCGGGGGATTGAGCAATTGGGGCTTGAGAAAGTCAATTTTGGCCATAGGAAACATAAATCAGGCCTCGATGGCTTGAGATTAGATAAAATAAAATTCGGCAACAGAACAGGAAAATGGTCAAACGACACATTTTGATGGCATCAGTTTTTATGAATTTGCCTCTTCAAATACGACACCTATTTGATCTGGTCAGTAAATATTGCAAAAAGTTGCTTTGAAAATAGAAATTTTCTACTATACTAGCCTGTACAAGACCTTCTGATCCAAGTTTACAGTTACTATTAATCACTTGCAGGTAACGCGCTATATACCTGCTAAATACATGTTCATAAGTTCATTGACATTTAAAATACTGTCATTGTTCTCAAATATACTGTTTATATACTTATCATTTATAAAACAGCTTATAGTAACTATATTATCATTATACAGACGTACATGAGGTATAAATATATATTATTCAAGGTTGGTGTGTGCGTACGATCTTTATTCTCCACGAATTGTGAAGGATCGCTAAACAAACGAATGAGCGCAGCGAACGAGTGTGTTTAGCGATCCTTCACAACGAGTAAATAGTAAAATTCGTACAAACGAACCAACCGTGAAGTAATTGGTCTATTATATAAATATAGAGATAAATATGTCATTTTGTGACATTGACAGACTCACAGCGAACAACACGCAAGCGAAGTATATATCTAGCCTCAAAAAGCAGCTTTTTACCGTTTATTTCTTCATTTTCTTCCTGAAATTCCAATCAAAGAGGTTTATCTTAAGTATTCTTAGTCTTGACTGTTTTCCTTGATGGTAATATAGTCCCATTTTTAGTGAAAATCGCAATAAAACTCTCATTTCGGTAATTTCGCGCCATGTTTACAATTTTGAGCGCGAAAACACTAGCCAATCAAACGCTGATACGATAATTCACCATGCATGCACATGTAAGAAAAATCGTCCGACCAATCAGAACGCTGAGACGATAATTTTTACATGTGAAAAATATATCGTCCGCCGTGCGGATACCATTTTTATTTCACCTTTCTACTGCACGGAAATCTTGGAAAGGAAGCAAACTCTTTTGACTAAAACACATATGCATAACAACTACACAACCAACATTTTAAAAGAGAACGACAAGAACATTTAAAGATTATAACAGAGAAAACTTTGATACTTTTGCAGACAACATTTTTGCAATAAAATTATTTTAAAATACAAGTACAAAAGTCGAAAAAATGTACGAAAGTCAAAACGTCATAACAAATTTGCCGACTAATATCGTGCGGACGACGAAAGGTGAAATATGCGGTTCCTAAAGCGAATCTGATTGGTCGAAAAAGTAAACAAACTTGCGTGTGGTTGAACAATCCGGGGAAGAAAGTTTAAAGTTAAACAAAAGCGGAAAAAGTACGAAAAAGCACAACAATGTGTAAGATTATTTTGTGAAAACAACGTTTTTAAGTATATTTATCCAGAATACCCACATTTATTATATGACTATGACGTAATTCTTCCATATAAGGACACGAGAACAGAACAAATACCAGGCCGTATTGCATGGTAAAATCCGTATTTCTCCTCTTCTATATACCAGTTAAACCGGTTCAAACAGAACAAAAATACGGATTTTTTTTGTCATATAATAAAAACCTCATTGAATGGTTTTGGCATATAATACGGCCGGGTATTTTACTCGTTTCTTGCATTTTCCCTCGCCCTCGGCGGGCTCGGAAAAATACTTGAGAAACTCGTAAAATACCCGGCCGTATTATATGCCAAACCATTCAATAAGATATAAATATTTATCCAGGATATACCCAGAGGAAAATATTCTCTGTCATAGTTCTCAAATATACTGTTTACATATTTTTAATTTATAAAACAGCTATAGCTTAGTGACTCAATTATCATTATACAGAAAACAACACTGTATGCATGACAAGCTTAATATTGTGTGACCAATGATTGTTACTATAATTTATCCTAAGACCACATTCATCATTATAGTACCACACATAAGCATAACATAATAAATATAAAGTTGCCTACTTCCATATCCCCCAGCGACTTAACGCTTATGCATGATGATCAATGACCAATAGTGTAGTTAAGAATATATACCAAACTTAATAGCTCAAGATGAATAAAGAGACCTGCTATTTCAGTAAATGAAATGAGCTTTCCTAGTCGATTTCTATTCTTAATTTTAAAATTTGAATTTACATCATCCTATATACTTCACACTATCGTGCGATTGGAAAGCATTGGTTGTAATATAAAGCATGCGCTTTTAATTTAACATTTCACACAACAAATCATAAGTTGATCAACAAACACCAACTGTAACACTTGTTTATTCGGTGATCCCCAAAGCGGATGTACATTTCGCAGCACTTCAGTCTCTATTAATATAGAAATGTACATAGTTCAATAATGACTAATGTTTTATGAATAATAATATTATTAACATCCAATCTTTTGATTTAATGATTTAATAAGATTCGGCTACTATTTAAATACAACATATAGAGCCAGGGAATTCGCCACAGGTTCCCCCAATTACGGCGATCCCAAATAAACATGAATTAAATTACTGTACTAACAAATTTTCAAGGCAACTTAACAAGCTAAACTAATAACGAAGATCTATCATATAGGACTAACAACAACTTATAACATTGTTAAGCGGTCTGGCCCTTTTGCACTTTACACACACTGATTTCCAGGTGCGCGGATCGACACATTTGAAAGTTTTGGATAGTGCATGTTTGTAATACAGTTTAAGACCTGATTTAAAAGACAGCAAACCTATATCTCTAGTACGCAAGTTACTATTTAATATGTTCCACGTTTTGCAAGTTCTTATAAAAAATGAGGTCTGGAATGTTACGGTTTTCGCATAAGGTATTACAAATCTAATCAGGTTTGCGTTTGATTCACTAAACAAGTGCAAAACTTTTGCATGGTTGCCTCCTACCTCTTAATTGGTAATATTGGAAACACCCCATTATCAAGAATAGAGCAAAGATTTAACAATTTGATTTTCAATTCCAGCAACACGAACAACAAATGCCTCAAATACAAAGAATTGCAGAACAGGTATAAAGTGCTTTTTTCGTAACATGGTTCAGGAAGGATAATTTGTGCTTCATAAAATGATAGAAACACTCTTTTCCAATGCGTCTACCTTAATTGGAAAACAAACGGTAGCCTTGTGCATTTTTGGGCTTAGCTTTGCCTTAAGTTGCATCAGTGTTTTTAATAAAATGCGGTTACCGCCGATTAAGCCTTGCATAGCTGACACATAGCACAGACAACTATTTTTGAAATGCAGCCTGCTATTATAACTATTAGTGCAAACACGCAGTGAAATGTGCCTACACTGAAATAATAGAATACAGTTTCCAGTTTTTAAGAAACCCTGAAAAAAAGATGTATGGAAAAAACTGAAAGCTACACGAGCGCGCCCAGTTACTGGACATTACGCTCAGTGAGGTTTGAGTGTTATTTCCCTTTATTTATGCCTTCAGAAAGTATTCTATGTTTCCTTACAGTCCCAGAAGCGAAATATATTTACAATAATTGTTACTTCATTTACTATACAGTATAATAATAAATTGTTTTTGTAAATTTGCAATCCCATACAGTATCTATGAACTATGCCCTTTTTAATTTTCAGAAAAAACAGTTTCCAGGAAATCGAATAATGGAACTGAATGGTATATTGTTGTGGTAATATTGGTGTCTGGAATTATCATTGGAATACTCCTTTCCTACATTGTTTTGTGTTCTCGTCGTCGTTGGTTTAAAAACAGAAAAGGTGAACGAAACCCTGAACGACATACAACTGAAGTTGATACAACTTATGAAGAGATAAATCTTGCAAAAATGAATACCGAAAGCAATTATGAGTCAGTGGGAGCTGCAGGCGGTGGGAATGAACCAACATATGCTAATTTGAACAGAGATGTGGAAAATAATTATCAATCTTTAATAAACTAGTTCAGTCGCTTAAAGTGAATATGACGCGTGATTTGTGCGTGTTAATTTTTCTACAGCATTAGTCATGCTCATCCTAATTAAGCGCATGTTAACGATTAAAGCTAGATATTTCCAGCAAGAAATTTTTGCAATGAGAGGTAAACAAGCAACCCATGCAGACATCAATCTGTTAAATAATCGTACAATAAGAAATGCAAAACAGTCACATATCAGACATCCTTTATCAACAGAACAACAAGAGCATGGAACATTCTTCCTGATGAACTCAAACAACAGTTACTAACGTTATCCAGATTTGAATCGCTATTCTATAAACATTACACTACCGCCTTAAATATAAACTGATCCTGAAAATCCCCAGACTTGGAAATCCATCTGTTTAAAATGTGATACTGCTCGTAGTCTTGCTACTCCACTCTCTTGTTGTTCTTAATACCTGACTGTATTATTCTCTTCAGTTAATGTAATTGTAGATACATATAGTATTTGTTTAAAGGGCCTACAGAAATTGGTGTATACTGTTGTGGTCACCCTGCCACTCATTTATGCATGTGACAAAGTTTAATAAATAGAGCCTTCACTAATATTCATGAATCATGAGAAGTAAATGACGTCAATATGACACCACTTTGATTGCATTGTACAAGTTATTACACAGTTGTAAGCATTTAAACTTTTAGTCAATAACCAATAATTAATTAGTAATTTGACTCAACGAAATGAACACTCTGATTTAAGGCATGCCTGCAAAACAAGAATATGGATATTAAAACAATTATTGGATGAGGCTGAGCATGATATCAAGAATTATTCAGACCGAGTGCGAGGTCAATGTGACATTGTCAAAGATATCTGCCGACGCGAATGCAAAAACACATAAGTTAACATTAATAAAACAATAAATACTTGTTGAAGATGGTTTTGTATTGTTTCATGGTCTTTTAGGCGCAGTCACTATCTTTTTCTGACAATATTTTGCACATTATAAGGCACCTCTTGGCCCTCGGTTATGTTTATTAGTTTATACAAATATATTTTGTCTATATTTAATAGAGCGGTGAATTTATAAATCACACATATAAATTTCAAACTTGCCTAGATATGACATTAATGAAACATTTACAACTTGTATGTGATTTCCACGAGGATTTTCAGAGATTTTTTCAGTCTTCAGAGGCACAACAATTATCTTTTATATATGTCAATAAGGCCACTATTTGTTGAATATTAGTTTCTAATCCTCCGCCCGCATGGCTTTTACAAAGCCGCATCGATGGCCATTATCGCAGTTTTGTCAAATGTCAAACCAAAATCTACCAAATTTCTTTCTAAATTATAATTTTCCATCTGTATTTGATACTATTTCTTGTCAAAGGGATTTTTTTACATGGTTTTACTTACTTAGAGTAATTTTATTGAGTCATGGTGGTCATCACAAGTTCTAGGGTAATAATGAGAATATGAGATAATGGAATGGCCGCCCGCCCGCATGAACTTTGAAGAAAGCCTCTGATGAGAAACTAATATTCAACAAATAGTGGCCTAATATGTGCTTAAATATTGTGTGTTAGTGACTGTTTTACTGATGACTTGATACATAGTTAATATAATTATTTACTATGCTTGATATCAGAGCAACCTCACTAGTAAGAAAGTGCTGGCTGATGTCTACGTAGTTTAACTACGTGTGTATTTAAATATACGACTAACAAGAATAACGCTAGCCTGTGTAATATATAAGTCATCCAATTCCAGGTTGGCCACGTTTGACCAAAAAGTGTATTATAGCATTCCTCACTATTGTTCGCTGGTGTTTCGCAATTTCATGAGCATGCACCGCTGTCCATCAGTCCATGAAGATAGAGATTGGTGCTTTTGAATGTACATAAAGAACTGATCACAGATCTGGAAATAATACTGGATAACACAACCTTGCATTATATACATTGCCAGACAATAGAAATCTGCCATTACTAAGGGACCAACTATGCCGGAAAATGTTTTCTGTTTCTTTTTAAAATGTCTTCAAACTCTAAACATACCAGATTGCCACATCATTTTAACATATGAAACATCAAATATATTTCAGGCAATACATTTCTACCATTATATGCTAAAAATGTTGTCAGTTGGTCCCTTAGTGATGGCTTTCCATTTTTAGATACTACACCTATATAGTAGTATTTTCCAGATCATGCAGTGGAACTTATTGTTACGTAATCTATCACGTGACTGATATCACGTGTTATAGTCTGTATATATAGATGTAAAGTATTTAGAGATTTGGTATTAAACTATATACGTGAGAACATAACATGGTGGCAGCGGTGGGATGAAATATATATAACGAAATTCAAACTTCAAGATAGGATGGAAGACATCCCAGACGAGGCAACGAACCCATTGGCAAATGCGGGAGCTGAACAAGCCTCAAACTCCCAAATTATACATGGAATACAACCATGTATTATACATGGAATACAACCATAGGATTAGATTTGAAGTCAAGAAATAAAGCGGAGAATTGGAAAGCATACAAACAACGCTGGGAGAACTATACAATTGTAGCACAGCTAAACAATCAGACTGAAGAATATCGAGTGGCTTTATTTCTATACTGCATAGGACAAGAGGCCGTCAAAATCTACCACAGTTTTGATTTGGCACCGGAGAACAAGCGAAAGTTGACAAAGATCATTGACGAATTCGGCAAGTATGCAATCGGCGAAATGAATGAAACCTATGAAAGATACATCTTCAACAGCCGCGTTCAGCACGATGGGGAAACTATTGACGAATACGTGGCCAAATTAAGAACACTGGCACAAACGTGTGGTTTCTGTGATTGTTTGTAAGATTCGCTTATTCGCGATAGAATTGTTCTGGGAGTCACCGATGCTAACACGCGAAAACGACTGCTACAGCATTCAAAGCTAAGCCTACAGCAGAGTATCGAAATATGCCGAAGTTTTGAAGCATCTAATTCGCAAATTAGACAGATAAACGATCAAGGCAGACGAGACGACGTAAACAAAGTGAAATCAACCAGAACGAAGACAAAGGAGGGCGGAGCACGAAACAAAGCAAAGTATAATGAATTCAAACAAGAACCAACACAATACAAAGCGTGTGGATATTGCGGATTAAAGCATAAATTTGGTCGAGAATCCTGCCCAGCTTGGGGCGAGAGGTGTAACTCGTGTGGGAAGAGGAATCATTTCGCAAGGCAGTGCAGGCAAAGCAAAAGAGACAATACGAACCAAGTTAAAGAACCCGACTCGAGCTCTGATTCTGAATACATCGATAGCGTGACTGTAAAACCAGACAAGATAAGCTCGATTGGTCAACAACAGTCTAGAGAAGTATACGCTAAAATGCTTGTAAGAGGAAAATCTATTAGATTCCATGTAGAGCGGGGCGACAGTAAACGTATTACCAATTAAGTATTTAACGGGCGAAAAAATCAAACCGACCGATCGCACTCTACAGATGTGGAACAAGACTGAATTGAAGCCAAAAGGAACTTGCCGCCTTACAATAAGAAATCCGAAAAATGACAAGAAGTATTCTGTAGAATTCATGGCGGTACAAGAAAATTTAACACCACTACTTGGAGCTAAAGCAATACAACACATGGGAATTGTCGAAATACATAATGAGAATTTTGAGCAAATAGATCAAGTAGCAACTGAAAACGAACACGCAACAGAAACTTGACAAATTTTCTGATGAAATGCAGAGAGAAGGGAGTCAAGCTCAACAAAGGAAAGTTGGAGCTGTGTTGCACAGAGATACCATTCATGGGTCATCTCGTCACATCAGAAGGGTTAAAACCAGACCCAGAAAAGATTGAAGCCATTGTCAACATGCCCAAGCCTAAAGATGTGAAGGATGTACGAAGGATATGTGGATTTGTCAATTATTTGGCAAAGTTCATGCCACGTTTATCAGCCGTGACAGAGCCCCTACGACAGCTTACACAGAAAGAGGCAGAATGGATGTGGATGCATGAACACGACACCGCCTTTGAGAAGATCAAGAGTATGGTGACCACAACACCGGTGCTTAAATATTACAATCCAGAAGAAGAATTGACCATCCAGTGCGATGCTAGCGAAAAAGGCTTGGGAGCAGCCCTTTTACAGAAAGGACAACCCGTCGCGTTCGCAAGTCGCGCTCTTACAGATGCCGAAACCAGATATGCGCAAATTGAAAAGGAAATGTTATCAGTAGTGTTTGCGCTCCACAAGTTCGACCAGTATGCTTATGGGAGAAGAGTAACTATAGAGAATGACCACAAGCCATTGGAAGCCATTGTGCAGAAACCGCTCCACAATGCACCCAAACGTATTCAGGGTATGCTATTGAGCATACAGAAATATGACGTAACCATTTTATATAAACCTGGATCCCAGATGTACCTGGCAGATACATTAAGCAGAGCCTTCCTAAGTAACAGCGACAACACACAAGGAGAATTTGAAAGAATCAACGCACTCAAAGCAATTCCCCTTCCAAAAGAAAGACAAGAGCAGATCAGAATCGATATAGAAAAAGACGAGATCTTACAAAATCTGAAAAGAGTTATACAGATGGGGTGGCCTGAAGAAAAGAAAGACCCATCCCACATTGGTGTGAATGGTTGTCTTAGAAGAGCACGTGAATGTATGTTTTGGCCAGGGATGAGTGCAGAGATGAAGGAATTTATTGGCCAGTGCGAGACGTGTCGAAGATATGAGACTGCACAACGGAAGGAGACATTGATGAGTCACGAGATAACAGAGCGACCTTGGGAGAAGCTAGGAGCTGACATTTTTACTCTTTATGACAAGAACTATCTCGTATTGGTAGACTATTACTCCAATTTTTGGGAAATCAACCGCCTTGAAGACATCAAAGCAAGCACATGCATCCGGAAGATAAAGGGCCATTTTGCTCGAAATGGAGTTCCCGATGTTCTGATCAGTGACAATGGCAGTCAGTTCATTTCTGAGAAGTTTGGCAACTTTGCAAAACTCTGGGGATTCGAGCATCGTGTAAGCAGCCCTGGTCATCAGCAGGCAAATGGAAAGGCCGAGTCAGCCGTGAAAACTGCGAAGAAACTTATACGAAAGGCAGTCGACACAGGAAATGATCCATACCTGGCTATCCTGGCACAGAGAAACACCCCCACCGAAGGAATGGAATCCAGCCCAGCCCAGAGACTACTTGGGAGGCGATGCAAAACCCTTCTACCGATCACAACCGAATTGCTCAAGCCAGAAAGAGTTCCACATGGAAAGGTCATGAATCAAAGGAAGAAATTAAACGACAAACAGGCAGATTACTACAACAAAGGGGCGAAGGATCTACAGCCGTTAGAAGAAGAAGATATTGTACGAATGCGACCATTTAGACTGGGACAGAAATCATGGGATCGAGCAACAGTTAAAAGAAGATATGACGAACGGTCATACGAAGTGGAAACCGATAGGGGAAGTTTCCGACGAAATAGAGTAGATATTAAGAAGACAACGGAGCCGAACGAACAACCCGCTCAGACGGAACCGAATAATAGTAGAAAATCTATTATCGAAATTCAACCGGAAACACCAGCAGCGATAGGAGTAGAGAATGATGTGTCAACTACGAACAATAATGAGGATCAACACACAGCGCCTGAGACAACGACCAACAATGATGATGAACATGGAGTTCCAAGGGAACCAACAGTAGAAAGGTCAGCGAGGCCAAAGCGTGCAAGAAGAAAACCACTCTACCTGCAGGACTACGTTGTGAAATGATGATCTTATGGAATGAACAAACTGATTATCCTTGAGTTTTGAACTTTGAGCTTTAACAACATTGAACTTACTTAGAACTTTTGAACTTGGATTTTAAAAATAAGAATGAAAAAAAAAGAACACTTAGTATTACATAGTCATAAGTTAAGAACAGTAGTGGTTTAACTTTATAGTTATAGTTAAAGTAGTGGTTTAACTATATACGTGAGAACATAACACTTATCATATGACTTGAGCTGACTGGGCAGACAGTTGTGGCCGCTAGCTTGCCAGTTCCAAGAACCATGCAGTTTTACCTATGGTTTTTATAAATTTTTGATATTCTATTCTGATGGAACAGGGCTAGCCTGGCTCTTGAGAAAAACCAGATCCTGAAATTGCTACACTAATATGGAACCTTTGAGCTGGCCTGGCGGTAAGGCTAAATGTGTGCTTCAAAGCATATACGCACCAATCGTGAAGGAAATAACAAACTGACCTGGCAAGACAAGCTAGTCTAGTTTGTTTTGTCAGACCAACTCATGTTAACAGTTTCTAAAACCATAATCATGTTAATAATTATGTACTGCACTCTCTTGGTGGTACAATTTGTAAAATTCATTTAATTAAATACATTTATATACATTATTTGTCTTTGTTGTTACAGTCGATTTCAACTCACTTTTCACTCAAATGTTCCGAACTTCGTTCCGAACTTCGGAAATTCGTTGCGAAGTTCATAAGTTCATTATGAAATTCACATGCCATGTTGTAAACAAACCCTCTGATTGGTTACTAGAGAAAAAGCAGCCAATCAAATGCTCAGTTTACAAACCGGTTCTGAATTTCAAAATGAACTTTTGAACTTCGCAACGAATTTCCGAAGTTCGGAACGAAGTTCGGAACATTTGAGTGAAAAGTTAGTTGAAATCGACTGTAATATTAAATTGTTTGGAAAGTTTAGGCTTGAGAGCAGAGCCCCCTATATGACTATTACAGCATAGGCAGCCCACTAAATGTTTGAATTTACATTAAAACTCGATTAAAATTAGAAAAGAAAGCCACAAAAATCACAAATTAGCGAAATTGTAGCTTATTAAAAATCACCCGATTCAGCGATATCAGCGCACTGACGTATAGTATAAATTACCTAATTAGGTAAATTGCCCCTACCCCTCTAGAATTCAAGCTCCTTGATAGGGAGTATATAATATATATCACTCTAAAAATATAGGTGTGTTTGAGTAACACAACTTTTTTGTGCATAAAATAACACATCTTAAAGTGTGTTTAGGTAACATATAATGTGTGTTAACAACACACCTTTAGCTGTGGTACTCCAAATGGTGTGTTAGGAAACACACATAGGTGTGTTATTAATACCTACATGTCAGTGGCGTAACTACTATGTGTTCAGACCGGGCGAACCCGGGGGCCCCCAACCCAAATGGCCCAAAGGGGGATCCCCAGGCAGCCAAACTCAGACTTTAGAGCAAAAACAAATTGAGAAACGAAAAATGCATGAACGCAACAACAAAATATATATTCTTTCTTGATATTAAAATGTCGTTTTCTGACCGTCAGAATTCTATAAACTCTTCCCCCAAAGTCCAGGAAATGGTATTTCAGAGACTCTAGATGGGGGCATGCCTCCGGACCCTCCTAGAATGCTCGTGCCTTCGGCGCGAGCTTGTGCCTCCGGCACTCGTAGTAGGGGGAGCATTCAACATTTTTGAACCGGGGGCCCCCTGATATAACGTTACGCCACTGCTCCATGTGTGCTACGATAGCACACCTTAAAGATGTGTTGGTTTAGCACATCTAAAGACGTGTTACCTTAACACACCGTCGGTGTTGACTTTAGATGTGCTGAAACAACACGACTTTAGCTGTGCTGAAACAACACGACTTTAGCTAAGCTGAAACAAAACGACTTTAGCTGTGCTGAAACAACACGACTTTAGATGTGCTGAAACAACACGATTTTAGCTGTGCTGAAACAGCATGACTTTAAATGTGCTAAGCAGCATGACTTTGGGGTTCCTGAACAACACATATTTAGCTTTTAAAAGGGGGTCCTGAACAACACATCTTTTACAATGGCACACCGTTGCGAGTCCTACAGAAATAACGCAAATACACTTTGACTTAAACTGTCTTAAATGTTATAATGTTATTCACACGGTAGCAGAAGAGGTCTACTACAGCATGTTATGATTACAGTCACTATAAAAGGCTAAAATGTTACATTGTAAACAAACAAAACAAGACGTTCTAAAACACGTCCTAGATTGAATTGTTACTATTAAACTATACAATTCCGTGAGTAGTACAGTACAATATATTCGCTGGTTTGCATTTGGTTTTATTCTTTTGCTAGTAAGAAACATGCCCAAACGTAAAGCTCTTAATGTCCTTACTTGAATATTTTACTCTGTAACTGCATAGTATTGCTACCTGTGTCAAATGGGTCATTTGTCCAGGACAGTGAACTCTAAGTAAACTGGAACGCTAACTCCTATGATCAAGTTCTATGATTCGTTGAAGCCAAGCTAGTTTTTCTGAGTTTTGAGTTGAAATACTTAACGCCAAACATTGGGCTGTATATGAAATTGAAGCTATTAAAAAGTTCTATCTGATATAAAAACTTCAAGACTTTAGGCAAAATGGAAATACTTAAAAAATACAAAAACAATCGCAATTTTGTAAAATACGGCAAATTTTCCGTCAAAGTTTTAAGTATTTCCCAAATTTTCCGTTAAAGTCTTGAAGTTTTTATATCAAATAGAACTTTTTAATAGCTTCAATTTCATATACAGCCCAATGTTCGGCTTAAGTATTTCAACTCAAAGCTCAGAAAAACTGAATTAAGCTGGCTTCAATTTCCCCCCCTGAGTTATCGTTCCAGTTTATCCCCGAGCCGGCGCGAAGCGCCGTGCGAGGGTACTAATTCCGCTCGGAGATTTACACCCGGGTATGTGAAAACATTGTGGAATGCAAAGTCGTCCGCCATTTTTTTTTGTCATGGACGGGACGGTTTTGTAAGTTATGCGCATGCGCAAGTTCAAGCCGAGAGAAGACTTCCATCACAGACCATTTTGCAAACTTTTTTCAAAAATAGTTTTGCACTCATTTTATAAGTAAGTCTCTATGTAAGTAAACAAGATAAACGAAAATTACTTGGAGGACAAATTAACAAGAGGAAAAACAGTCGAAAGACCGAAAAAGGAGCGTTTTAAACAGGCAAGTGTCTATTTTGCATGTTTGCTTTGCCGATTTTTTAACATAGCATGCAGTTATTGCAGTATAGTTTGTGAATTTGAAAATGTGTAGATCATTCTGCGTGGTCAATACAACATTGATTGATCGTTAAGAGCATTTTAGTATCGATTCAAATATGTTATAGAAAAATAAAAAAACATTAAATCTCAAAAACATCATTGCAAAAGCAAGTGCGAAGTATAAAATAATAAAAATACTCCTCGAAAAGCAGTTGAAGTTTTTTGAATATTTCGAAACGTTTTGTGAACGTCTAAGGTTGAATGTTACAGTAAATCAAAGCTAAAAGAGTACATAATAGCATATATCCACTTTATATAGTTGGCAATTGATAATTTTATAGTTAAAAACAAAACAATATTTTGTACAAATTAAAATATAAAAAATATACAATGTTGCGTGTTACCATGGTTACATTCGTCGACTCAGTACTTCATGTTACAATAACTTTTGGGGAGTAAATTGTTTGGTTCAAATGGGCGAGGGGTTCTGCATGCATGTATTTCTAGTTTATAGTTCAATGATGCAAAGTCGTCCGCCATTTTTTTTTGTCATGGACGGGACGGTTTTGTAAGTTATGCGCATGCGCGAGTTCAAGCCGAGAGAAGACTTCCTTTTGGCAAACTTTTTGCAAAAATAGTTTTGCACTCATTTTATAACCAAGTTTCTATGTAAGTAAGTTTATGTGTCAAGTCTCCAAAACAAGATGAATGAAAATTAGTTAGAGGACAAATTAACAAGAGGAAAACAGTCGAAAGACCGAAAAAGGAGCGTTTTAAACAGGCAAGTGTCTATTTTGCATGCTTGCATTGCCGATTTTTTAACATAGCATGCCGTATAGTTTGTGAATTTGAAAATGCGTAGATCATTCTGTGTGGTCAATACGACATTGATTGATCTTTTAGAGTATATTAGTATTGATTCAAATATGTTATAGATAAATAAAAAAAACATTAAATCTAAAAAACCTCATTGCAAAAGCAAGTGCGAAGTATAAAAATTCTCCTCGAAAAGCAGTTGAAGTTTTTTGAAAATTTCGAAACGTTTTGTGAACGTCTAAGGTACGGTTGAATGTTACAATAAATCAAAGCTAAAAGAATACATAATAGCATACCCACCTTATATAGTTGGGCAATTGATAATTTTATAGTTAAAAACAAAATAATATTTTGTACAAATTAAAACATAAAAAATATACAATGTTGCGTGTTACCATGGTTACATTCGTCGACTCAGTATTTCATGTTACAATAACTTTTTGGGAGTAAATTGTTTGATTCAAATGGGCGAGGGGATTCTGCATGCATGTATTTCTAGTACCTAGTTACGACCCTGGAAAGTAGTTTTTTGAAGTAGAACTCTGTTAACTTTGGAAGCCATTCTGATTCCCATTTTACTTTGTCATAGTAAATTCGCTGTGAGAAAACACCACTGTCATGTAGCTGTGGGTCAGTCATAAGTGCAAGATCCACCAATGAATAGTTTGCAATGGCACACTGTTCATGAATTTTATAGAAGTATTTGCAGGTTTTCTTTAGTGAAAGAGATCTTTTTTCAAGTTCCAAGCAAAAACAATTCTTATTGTCTTTCTTATCATCATATGCTTGCAAGGGTGTAAGTCCTTGTGCAGAAGGAATAAATTTACATTCTAGCACTCCAATTGCTGGGCTTGATGATGGATCATATACCATTATGTCTGGTGATGATGCTAGCCATTGGTAATTTGGATTAACAATCAGTCCAGAAAAGAAAACCTCAGTGCCAGAGCAACTATTTTGATTCTTGTATAATTTACTGAAAAATGCTCAGCAATAGTGCTCTCTGCCTCTTGTCCTGCTTTTGCTGCTGGATAAAATACTGTCAAGCAATTTTTTGCAACATCTGTTTTTTTCCTTAAAATAACATCTCCGAATCGAGAAAATGTGAGTCGAACAGATCTAGCTGCATGCCACAAAGGATTGTTTGACTGTTCTCTTGTTGATGCCTCAATCTGAATTGCTTGATGGTTGCTTACCCTTACATTGTGTTCATCGAATCCCTGAGATAATGTGTCAAGCTCTGGTTCATACTTTCTACTACTTTCTGTAAAATTAACTAATGTCAAGGTCTTGTCAACCATAATGTGAGTTCGGGTTGCAGGAAAACAATTTTCATTGTCGAGAAGTAGGCATCTGGAAACAGATGACTCTGAATCTGGTGGATGCCTTTTTGTAGGTGTCTCAGATCTGTCATATTCCATCAAGTTAAGTCCTGCTGGTGTCTGATTACTATTTACATTGAGACTTTTGTCACCTATTGCTTTATGCATATTGCTAAAAATTCCATTTAAATTATTACTAACATTTATGAAACAATTGTTTTCATCATTAAAATTATTTACACTCTCAAGACTATTATTAACAACCTCATTGGAACTATCATTTACAATTTTGTTACAAATATCATTGGTGATTTCATTAGAATTATTTTTCTGGTCACAATTTAAAACACTATTATAATTACATGATTTTTTCAAACAGTACAAGAAAGCAGCATTTATATTGTGGGTAGTACATGCTAACCTCATTTCTTCGTTGGCCAATGAAGTTGTCCTCCGGTACTGTCCTGGTGTACTTTCATGTTTAAAAACAGATTTTATAACCTTCGGTGCTCGCCTTGCATTTGTGTGTGCTGTGGACATATTTTTGTCTTTTAACCTTTGAAAATTGATCTCTCTTACAGACAATTGCTGGCAGTTGTTTCGGGCGAGACTGGTTCTACGTTTGTAATATTTCAGTACAAGTCTCATAGGATTGAATTTTCCCTAGGTTTGCAAATTCAACCAAGCAATAGCACAATGCTGCGATGTGTTCACAGCTGCCGTGGGGGACTCGTCCATGCAGCCGGACAGCCACATCTTGCGTACTCTATATCACTTTCCTTTGCTGACAGGACTAATTGGATGCTATACTCCTTGGTTTTCTTCATTTCGGCCAAACATATGCATTTTATAAACACACTGTCATTACTCGCGTCCGTTTTGAGCACTTTCACGTTTTGGATTTAAACAAGCTATACGAGTTTTGGTTTACATTCTTAAAAATAATATTTTGCTGGTCCGTCCTCAAGCTGTCTGTTGATAAAATAACTCGTAAGGTTGCAGAGTGAGAAGTTTCTTATTGTATAATTTGTTTGACTACCTAAGTTCGTCCAGTTTTCCAAGTTGGTGGGAAAATTTATCGCTGGAGTAAGCTGGTTTTCGTGCGATATTTTTTCCACCATCGAGGTCTGTTAAATCGGTATCGCATCCACTTTTTATATAACATTTTACTCTAGAAGTGAGAATAAATATATACTCAGCAACTGAAGATGTCGTAAACTTAGCTATATAAACATATATCGTCAGTAGCAAGAGAAATTTTACAAACCCTTTTAATAAAACATACTTTGTCCCAGTATAGTTAAAACACCTTCTCTGCATCTTAACCACCTTACTAGTTTTTTCTTGGTAACTTTTCCAGTTTCTATATTTCTGCCCCTTTAATAGCTTCTGGCAAAAGTTTTTTTAAAGGACAGGCAGCAGAAGATATCATTTTTTATGCATTTTTACTAGCATTTTAATTTTCCCGCTCCCACCACCAAGCCTCGTTTTCATGTTTGAAATATACCAGAAGTAAAAAACCCGCATAAGAGCCATTGAGTCACAAGTAGTTTTCTGCATTGTAAACCAAACCAAACCCAATGAAATAGAAGTGTAAATTTATATTGCATAGAACCTGCAGCTACAAAGTGTCATACATATGCTGTACATGTATTCGATATATATATACGTGTAGGTTTAGGTCTACGAAACGCAAAGAGTGCTCGACAACATATAGTTAGAGCAAATTATAGATTTCGCTTACCTCAAAACTTGTCTGCAACAGGCTGTTTCATCTGTAAAAGAATCATCAGGCAGAAAAAAACTGTTGCAGACAAGTTTTGAGGTAAGCGAAAATCTATCTATATATATATACGTGTAAGTTTAGGTCTACGAAACGCAAAGAGTGCTCGACAACATGTATAGTTAGAGCAAATTATAGATTTTGTTAATTTCAAACCTGCAACAGGCTGTTTCATCTGTAAAGAATCATCAGGCAGTTTACAAGTATCGAAAGAAATGATCGCTTATATGCTTCCTGCCGCGTGGGTGTGTGTGGGAGACAATGTGTGCATGCATGGCTTTGTTTGCGTTGTTTACGCGAAATTTGTTACGATCACGACATCGTGAAATTATTTCAGCTCTTTGTTGAGCAACAATCCTGTTTTTCTTTCAAAATACAAATTTTTCTTCTAAACATAATTGCATCGTATGAGTCCTCCGCATACGAAATAGAATGTTTTAAAATTTGCCAATTAATACGAAACTTATTGTTTCTTTCAATGTCCAAATATATTTCGAAACATTCCATGTATGCTTATGCTGAAAGATTTAGTGTGGTTGGTCAATCGCTCTGAATGTGGTTGCAGTCATGCCAATGTAATTTTGATCGTGTTTGTGTTGTTACTGTGACTGTTGCTTGTATACATTATGTCCTAGTCATGCATTGCTTGGAAGCGGGCAAATGGTGTTTTTCCTACACCGCAATTGTAGTGTCCCTTCTGTGGCTTGTTATTTCTAGATATGCATGCATTGTGTTTAGTGATTACTGACTTAATATTGTTCATGCAGCTATAGCTTATTTTTAACTGTATTTCTGTTAAAAATTTTAGCTTGTGGTGGTGAAAATGCTTGTCAATTAAACTAATTACGTCCCATGTTTGTGCTAACACTTCCAAATGGTGGTTGAACAAATGATGTTGCGTTGCCTATTCCTGCGTTGTTTTGCGGTGTGCTGAGTGTAGCTGTTCATTAAAGTTGCATGCGTTCTGGCGCGGCTGCAGATTCCTGAAAGTTTGCTCATCTGATGAGAAAGTGCGATGCGCTTGATGCAGGTAGTTGCTCAGATGCTCGGTGGGTGATTAGAGTGCATATTTGTATAGTGGATCGTCATTGGGCTTCTATAGCCTATGTTTTCCATTGTTGTCGAAAGTTACATCGTAAAAGTTTATGATGCGTAAATTCGGCGGTAATTTTAGGTCAAACTGCTCGAGAAAATTTGAGATCTTTTCAGCTTTGTTCTGCTAAACGTGCTGATTTACTTTTTATAATAGCCAAACCGTCATCTCTATATAGGTCGATGCTTTCTTTGCCAAATTTCTACTTTTAGGTGGTTTAAATGAAAAGGCCTACTAACTCACAAATTCAAGCCGAAACTGCCCATGCTAACGTCAAACAAACTATGGCTATCTTTTTTTGGCCATCTTTTTGTTTGACGTTAGCATGGGCAGTTTCGGGCTGAAATTTGTGAGTTAGCAGGCCTTTTCATTTTAAACCACCTAAGTAAGAAATTCGAAAGGGCCTATATAGAGATGACGGTTTGGCTATTATAAAAGTAAATCAGCACGTTTAGCAGACAAAACAAGAAAGATCTCTCCACAAAATTTTCGAGCAGTTTGACCTAAAAATTACTGCCGAATCAAATTTACGCATCGTAAACTTTTTATGTAACTTTCGACCTTAACAATGGAAAACATGGCCCTATAGGAAGCCCAATGACGATCCACTATACATAAATATGCACTCTAATCACCCACTGAGCATCAATCACCAAGGCACATCACCTGCATCAATTAACAAGCGCATCGCACTTCTTTCATCAGATGAGCAAACTTTTCAGGAATCTGCACCCATATATCAGAACGCACTTAGGCATAGCAACTTTAATCATGAACTTAGCTACACTCAGCACACACCGCAAAAACAACGCAGGAATAGGCAACGCAACATCATTTGGTTCAACCCACCATTTAGCAAGAGTGTTAGCACAAACATGGGACGTAATTTCCTTAGTTTAATTGACAAGCATTTTCCACCGCACCACAAGCTACATAAAATTTTTAACAGAAATACAGTTAAAGTAAGCTATAGCTGCATGAACAATATTAAGTCAGTAATCACTAAACACAATGCATGCATATCTAGAAATAACAAGCCACAAGAGAGGGACACTACCAATTGCAGTTGTAGGAAAAACACCATTTGCCCGCTTCAAAAACAATGCATGACTAGGGACATAGTATACAAAGCAACAGTCACAGTAAGCAACACAAACACGATCAAAAATTACATTGGCATGACTGCAACCACATTCAAAGAGCGATTGGCCAACCACACTAAATCTTTTCAGCATAAAAAGCATGCAAATGACACGGAACTTTCGAAATATATTTGGACATTGAAAGAAAACAATAAGGATTTCAGTATTAATTGGCAAATTTTAAAACATTCTATTTCGTATACGGGAGGATCAAAACGATGCAATTTATGTTTAGAAGAAAAATTTTGTATTTTGAAAGAAAAAAACAACGATTGTTTACTCAACAAAAGAGCTGAAATAATTTCACGATGTCGTCATCGTAACAAATTTCGCGTAAACAACGCAAACAAAGCCATGCATGCACACATTGTCTCCCACACACACACCCACGCCCCGGCAGGAAGCATATAAGCGGTCATTTCTTTCGATACTTGTAAACTGCCTGATGATTCTTTTACAGATGAAACAGCCTGTTGCAGACAAGTTTTGAGGTAAGCGAAAATATATATATATATATATATATATCAAAGGTGGCTATAACTAGACTGTGACACCCAATGCTTTATTTGCTCACTTAGCAGCAATACACCATGATGTTCCCTACTTGAATATTTTACTCTGTACTGCAGGATAGTGCTACCTGTGTCAAATGGGTCATTTGTCCAGGACGGCTAGGGATGGGCCATCTCACCTTCACATTAATTATGCAGATATTGAGTCACAAGTAGTTTTTTGCATATCAAAACATTTGTAAGAGTAGGACTAATGGGCGCGTAAGGGTTCTCTCGAAGAGCACACTGAGAGGACGTACGTACAGTATCAGCAAAGACAATAATTATAATTCCTCTACTCACCTATTTAATTTGATCTTTATTGTCGTAGCTTCAGGCAGATTATTTTTAACCAGTTGGTCTACTTCTGTGTGAGGAGAAGGACTTTATGATGGCCAGATGTCGTAAACACAGCTATAAATTTTACCACGTAGTCATTCAATTTGAACAAAGCACTTTTTTCCTTCGATACAGTATATATTTGGTCAGACGACTATAAAGTATATATTTGGTCAGACGACTCAAAAGATACTTTTATTAAAGAATTAAAATCAAAGGAAATCCAAAAAAAGCTCAACATGTTTCTTAACAATGATTACTCTAATGATCAAGAAAACATGGACAAGTGTGTAAATGAGTTTCAAAATAATTATAATACTTGAAGCATCCAGAAAATCACTAAAAATAAAAAAAAATAAAGACATAAAATCAATAATGTTGCAAATAAAAAATGGTTCGATAAAGAATGTAGATTTAAAAGACATCAACTAAGAAATCTTGCTGACCAAAAACATAGAGATCCAATCAATAATGAAATCAGAATGACATATCATACAACCTTGAAAGATTATAAAGATACTCTTGAGATGAAAAAGAACAAATTTCATCAAGAAAAAATTCAAGAGCTGGAAAAAGCTAGTGGAGATCCTCTATCTTTCTGGAAAATTCTTAAAACTAGTACAGATGATCTAAATTTTAACGAAGCTAAAAAAATGCCATTACAAAGTGAATGACTGACACACTTTGAAACACTGCATTCTGAACATAAATTAAACAAAGAACAAAAAGAAATTATTGATTGTTTGAAAAACTATGAAAAAATCAAAGACCAATTGTAGTGTATCCAATTGAGATACTTCTGGTGTATCCAATTTAGCTTATAGTTAGGTATATAACCAGGCCTTCTAGAGCTTGGTCGGGGTTATGAACTTATGGTTATTATTAGTTTGAACAGTTAAAATGGCGGTTGCCAAACTTATTAAAGTATATATTTAATCCGTATCCATCGGAATTCCATTTCAATGCATCAGAGTATACAACACCAATTTAATCAACTTGATGGAATTATCACGGATACTGAACTATCAAATGCAGCAAAAAAATTAAAATCTAAAAAAGCTGCTTACAGTGACAAAATCAAATTTAGTGTTAAAATTCTCAGTTTCTAAATGATTCTTAAAAGTTTTCAAGAACATTTTAACGTCTGAGAAATTTCCTGAACTGTACTGTGGACTGAGGGTTTAATAACTCTACAAATCAGGAAACTCTCTAGATCCCAGTAACCGTCGAGGTATCTGTGTTTCAAGCTGCATGGGAAAATTATTCTGCTCAATTCTAAATATTAGACTGATGAATTTTGCCCAAGAAAATAATCTAATTCACCCAACTCAAATGGGATTTATTCCCGGAAATAGAACTGCAAATCACATTCTTACGCTGAAAACTTTACATGACAAATACATTAAACAGGGTAAAAAGGGGAAAATCTACGCATGCTTCAATTTTAATTAATTCAACACATCTTTGTTATCATCGCACAAAATTATTTAAAGGTCAGCATCATTAATGCTGTGCGAAAAATAAACACACGCTGTTTGATTTTGTTAAATGCAAGCAAATAAATAAAACATTCACAGAAGCCTCATTTAGTCATGTATATGATGTCACTTTGGTTGCGCTGCTTTAATGGTAATAAAAATATTTAAAAGAAGTTACTTATTTCGTTAAATACAAGCTAAGAAATATAGCACTTGAATACTGATGCTTCATTTAGTCATGTATGACCTCACTTTGATTGCGTTTCTTTACAGGTAAACTACGTCAAGCGTTCCTCTTTTCAGTTCCTAATTTATTTGCAATTTTTCTAATTACCTTTGCAATTTTCAAAAAGTTGTTGCAAATCCCTTGAGGAAGTTTGCAATGTTCTTAAGCCAATTAGAAGTTCCTTAGTTGCTGTTAGAAGTTCCTCAGTTCCTGTCAGAAGTTCCTCCGTTCCTATTAAAAGTTCCTAACTTCCTGTTAATAATATATTCGAGTGCAAAAACTCGCTTGTTTTGTTGAATTCGAAGTTGAGAGACTTTGTATTCTTATATAAAGTCTTTATTTGAAATAATATTTACACTCATAAATTTAAATAAAGAACTAGAAGTAAAAAGACTTTTACAGTAACAGGAAGTGAAAAAAAATAACAGGAAGTGAAAATTTTTCAAGGGGAACTCTTGACCTCCTAATTCAATTAAATAATTCAAATCGAAAGTCTTTATTATTATGACTTCTAGCTCTTTATTCCAATTTGTGAGTGTAAATTTTGTTTGAAAGGAATTAAATATTAGAATACAACGTCTCTCAACTTCGAATTCAACAAAACCAGCGAGCTTTTGCACTCGAATATATTATTAACAGGAAGTTAGGAACTTTTAATAGGAACGGAGGAACTTCTGACAGGAACTGAGGAACCTCTAACAGCAACTGAGGAACTCCTAATTGGCTTAAGAACATTGCAAACTTCCTCAAGGGATTTGCAACAACTTTTTGAAACTTGCAAAGGTAATTAGGAAAATTGCAAATGAATTAGGAACTGAAAAGAGGAACGCTTGACGTAGTTTACCTGTAAAGCAACGCAATCAAAGTGAGGTCATACATGACTAAATGAAGCATCAGTAGTGCTATATTTCTTAGCTTGTATTTAACGAGATTTTTATTACCATTAAAGCAGTGCAACCAAAGTGACATCATATACATGACTATAAATGAGGCTTCTGTGAATGTTTTATTTCTTTGCTTGTATTTAACAAAATCAAACAGCGTGTGTTTATTTTTCGCACAGCATTAATGATGCTTAGCTTTAAATAATTTTGTGTGATGATAACAAAGATTTATTGAATGAATTAAAATTGAATTTAATAACCACATACAAAAATAAACATTACAAATTAACTGACTATAAATATAATATTGAACATAACACGTGGTGAGGAAGCCAAAAGAAACCTTTAACTTATATAATAAATTTGACTTCCTCCTTAAATTACTAAATACAAAACGCAAAATATATAAATGAATACAATATAGTACAATAAGACTTATGACAAAATAAAGTCAAATATCATATACAGTCGTGCCAATAGAAGCGTTCCGAAAAATGTTGATGCGTTCATTTCCATGCTTCGGTCAAAGCCTAAATTTTCGACAAGACCTTCAAAATTGTCCGTTCAGTTTATAGCCATATTTAGGTCAACATTTTTGACAAATTGCTTATTTAAATTCTGTCCTATACTAACTCCTAGACTGGGACATATACTCCTCCCACTATCTCGTGGGGAACAAAGAGCGGCTGCGAGGGAGGCTAATATCGATGTTATATAAATATATGAAACTGCCAGTCCAAATATCATTATTGCATGCTTTCTCATCGTTAAGTTCAACTTTAACAAGATGACAAGCTTCGTCTTCATAACTAGCGTTATATTTGCTCTAAATTTTGTTTCATACCAATGTGAAGGTAAGTGGTTATCTATACTATCTTTTGAAAATTTCAATGGACTTGGTTTCGTTTTGAGCTTGTTCATATGAGCCCGGATAACTGGGAAATTTACGTTTGTGAGATCCGCATGTCATCGTTATAATGCATGTATATATAGAAATAATTGTGTGTTTATATATGAGAGACCAATCTCGTACCCAGTTGATGAGACTAACCAAAGTAACCAGCCTGGCTAAGTGAGATTTCACCTTACGCTCGATGGGATCTCAGTCAAGTGGGATAAAATTTTCCATATAATTCTTCATCCTACCTCATGGGCATTTGCATGAAGAGAGAAACTTAGACGAATAAATTATTAAATTATTTTCTAATTATTTTGCTTTGTAGAAGATAGATAGATATATAGATAGATATTTAATAGTTGTTCCCTACAGAGCTTTTCAACAACCATTAACATTACGACTACAGAGACATTACACAGACATGAACAGACCGAGGTAAACCGTAAGCTTACAAATGGCGCCTCTAGCAGCAGCTATTAGTTCATACCCCTTTTATGATCTGCACATGCAACTAGGTGTTGATTTTGAAGAGGGGGGAAAACCGGAGGACCCGGATAAAAACCCTCGAAGCACGGGAGAGATCAACTACGACAACTCTATTCACATGAGTCCCTAGTTGTTGCGAGTCGACACGAAGACTGTGCCCAGGTGGTAACCCATCCAGCCACTGACCTCGCCCGACCGGGCTTAACTTGGAACTTAGTGGTGAAAGGCGACGCGCTAGCCGTGTGCGCCACCCGTACTTAAAACATTTCGATTAATTTCTCTTTTAAACTTTTGAGGAAGAGTCAAATGCCGCTAGGTGATATCTCACCTTACGCTAGCTGAGGGGATCTCATGCAGTCAATTAGTGAGATAAAATTTTCCATATAATTCTTCATCCTATATATATGATGGGGATGGGTATTGGAAGAAATTGTTTTATAGAGGAATAAATTGTTTAGTTCAAAACTAGTTCTGTTGCCTTTGTATATAGAAAACATTCTTTAATTTCTCTTTTAAACATTTGAGGAAGTGTAATATTTTTCAGACATCGTATTGTAAGTACTTCCATACATCGATTCGTTTGTGTGAAGTTGTGTGTATCGCATAATTAGTTCTTATAAGATTTGTGAAGCTAAGATTATGGACCATGCATGGTATACATTAGAATTACTAGTTGAGTCAAATTGTATGTATAGGTTATAATAATCTATTATTTCTGAATGGCTAGCAGCCGACGGTGAATTCATTTGGTTGTATTAACCAGAAATGGCAGTCACATATTATGTTTTACGTCAATATTGAAATCGATTTCGACCGTGCATGATACAAAACTGCATGAAAGTATACGAATACATGCATTATATATGCTATCAGTATATATAATAATAGTATCTAAAATTATTCTTCATTTAACCAAATTAAAACAATGCCAAATTGGGGTAAACAAAAAGTTGAAGTGTGGCACCAGCTTGTTATATAGCGTCTATACAATGAACGCAGGGTCTTTACTCGAAACGTAGAAATTCTTGTTGCATTTTTCAGGTAGTTTGATCCTAAAGGCTTCCCGACGCGTATTAAACAAAAAGTTACCTATCATTCTGTACATGACTATAACAACTTAGAGTATGATTGTCAAAGTACTTACACAATTTCACAATTTCAATCGAAACAATTTAGCTTTATATAAGCCTGCACGATGTACTGTTTACTTACGCTTTTAAACATTCACGTTTTTCAATATATTAGCATGTATTGATATATAATACAGAATAATATCATAATAGAATAATATAGGTAAAACAAGATAAGATATATGGTAATTTCCATATCATGCACGGCCGCTAAGAGACATTTGGTGGGTTCGGGGGGAAAATAGCTTTAGGGCCCTAGTGATTTTCAGTCCTCAAAGATATTTTGCGGCATACCTTTGAACTACTGCATGAATTATATTCTGTAGTCTTTAATTAATGTTTGAAAAACCATTTCAATCTCCATCCAGTACTAAAATAGTATAGCATTCTTCCCCGAAATTTTTTGAAATTTACTGTCTCAGGAATGGCAAATTCCTCAGTGCATTCCGAGACACTATTTACACTGATACATATCTATATTTTACTTCTATTTGGGTCCTCCCTTTAGTTGGGGGTCCGGATCAAATTGCTCCATTCGCCCCCCCCCCTGGGTTGCACTGACCTTGTAAAATAGAAGTGTAGCTATATCTAAACTTGTGCTATCCAACCGAAGAATCAACGACTCGCTCTGGCGAATTGATAATATGTATTAATATGTGCGAAACCGCAATGCATCATGGTATATTGACGATACCTCCTCTGACACTAAACGTTTTGGTTATACCAGAGAGGAAAGAACTCTTTAAACTGTGAAGTTACTTAGTAATTTCTTTTAAATATTTATATTACCATTACAGGTAAACTACGTCAAGCGTTCCTCTTATCAGTTCCTAATTTATTTGCAATTGTCCTAATTACCTTTTCAATTTGCAAAACATTCGTTGGAAATCCCTTGAGAAAATTTGCAATGTTCCTAAACCGATTCAAAGTTCCTCTCTCCCTCTTTAAATCCCCTCACTTCCTCTAAACAATACGACCGAGAAAACTCGCTGGTTTTGTTGAATTCGAAGTTGAGAGACGTTGTATTCTTATATATAATTCCTTTCAAACAAAATTTACACTCATAAATTGAAATAAAGAGCTAGAAGTCATAATGATAAAGACTTTCGATTTTGAATTATTTAATTGAATTAGGGTGTCAAGAGTTCCCCTTGAAAAATTTTAACTTCCTGTTATGTTTTTTCACTTAACTTCCTGTTATTGTAAAAGTCTTTATTTTTTACTTTTAGTTCTTTATTTCAATTTATGAGTGTAAATATTATTTCAAAGAAATTATATATAAGAATACAAAGTCTCTCAACTTCGAATTCAACAAAACAAGCGAGTTTTTGCGCTCGAATATATTATTAACAGGAAGTTAGGAACTTCTAATAGGAACTGAGGAACTTCTAACAGGAACTGAGGAACTTCTAACAGCAACCGAGGAACTTCTAATCGGCTTAAGAACATTGCAAACTTCCTCAAGGGATTTGCAGCAACTTTTTGAAAATTGCAAAGGTAATTAGGAAAATTGCAAATGAATTAGGAACTGAAAAGAGGAACGCTTGACGTAGTTTACATGTAAAGCAACGCAATTAAAGTATGGTCATACATGACTAAATGAAGCATCAGTGTTCAAGTGCTATATTTCGTAGCTTGTATTTGAAGAAATAAGTAACTTCTTTTAGGGATTTTTATTATTTATTAAAGCAGTGCAACCAAAGTGACATCATATACATGACTAAATGAGGCTTCTGTTAATGTTTTATTTCTTTGCTTGTATTTAACAAAATCAAACAGCGTGTGTTTATTTTCCGCACAAAATTAATGATGCTGACCTTTAAATAATTTTGTGTGATGATAACAAAGATGTACTGAATTAATTAAAATTGAATTTCATCACCACATACAAAAATAAACATTACAAATTAATTGACTATGAATATACTATTGAACATAAGGAAGAGTCAAATGGCGCTAGGTGAGATCTCACTTTACGCTAGCTGATGGGATCTCATGCAGTCAATTAGTGAGATAAAATTTTCCATATAATTCTTCATCCTATATGATGGGGATGGGTATTGGAAGAAATTGTTTTATAGAGGAATAAATTATTTAGTTCAAAACTAGTTCTGTTGCCTTTGTATATAGAAAACATTCTTTAATTTCTCTTTTAAACATTTGAGGAAGTATAATATTTTTCAGACAACGTATTGTAAGTACTTCCATACATAGAGATAGATAGATAGATGATAGATAGATGGTTTATTGTATAAAACATTGCAGCCCAAAAGCTGAATTAAGTTAAATATTACAATTCTAGCTCTAGCATGTACTAAAATACTTTACAAACGATAACTAATGTCTGCTAATAATCAATAGATTAATATGATACACTACATGATTTATTATAAAATTATAAAATATTCTAACAATACTACATTTTCAATGCGTTAAAGTTGATAAAACTGTTCTTGTAACGCTGTGTGTTAAAAGACACATTAAACTTGCGATTGTTCCTCAAGTTAATATCATTATAATTATATGGAGGAAGTAGGCTGTGTAATTTATGATCATTGTTAGTAACAATATCTTTGAACAGTTTTTCTGTCAGTTCTTGTCTTCTGTCATTCAGAGTTTGAAGACCTGCAGTGGATAAGGCGTCGTTGTATGATACCCAAGGGAAGATGATTCTCATGGCTCTTTTTTGTATCATCTCTAAGTCATGTGATAAATACTTTGTCAGGCTGTCGTGAAACGCCGGACACGCGTACTCGGTAATAGGTCTAATACAGGTGGTGTAAAACTGGATAAGTTCTCTTGTATCCAAATGTGATCTTTTCAGCTGTGATAGGAAATACAGTCTCTTCCTTGCTTTCTTAATAATTTCAGACACATCGTTCTACTTGAGATCGTGTGAGATAATTAAACCCAGTATCTTCGCGCACTTTACTACCTCCAAGGGAATATCATTAATTTTGATTGGCTCAAAATATGTACTCGATTTACTAAAACCTACCCGCAATTCTTTGCATTTACTTTGATTCAGTTGGAATTTATTGGCCAATGCTTGTTCGGTCAAGTCATCAACGGAATCTTGAATTGAGCTTGCACTTCCTTTCTCGACAGTTTCAGCCATACTCGTATCGTCCACATATTTCCACATTTCAGAAGCAGCAATTTCCCAGTCATTGATCATGATTACGAATAGCCAAGGACCTAGTTTTGTTCCCTGGGAACTCCTGCCGGTACTGATTCCCACTCTGAATAACAGTCCTGACTGAGTTTAACTCTTTGCTTTCTACACGACAAGAAGTCTGTGATCCACATAATGATATGTTGGGGTATGTCATAGGTTGCCAACTTGCTAAGGAGTAAATAATGATCAATCAGGTCAAAGGCTTTCTTGAAGTCGAACAACACAATTCTAGTCGTTGCACCGTTTCCATCTGTTGAACCATTCCACGAATGAAGCATGCTTACGAGGGCTTGAGTAGTACTTGATTTAGGGACTGTACCGTATTGGTTAGAATCGATTCTCTGAAGCACGGCAGGTTTAACAAAAATACTAACGACATAGTCTTCGGCGATTTTAGATATAATTGGTGTTAGAGATATTGGGCGCAAATGTTTATTCACGTCTCTTATTGGTTTCTCTTTTGGGATTGGGATAATATTCGCCTGCTTCCATGACTGGGGAACATGCGCTTCATTAAAGGTACTGTTCAAAATATCTGATATAGGAGAAGCCAGAATATCTGCGTTTTCCTTAAGCACCCAACTAGGGATGCCATCGGGTCCACCTGCCTTACTTGGATTTAACGTTGCCAGTTTCTTAAAAACAGAAAATTCGGTAATTCGAAAATCAAGTGATTCCCCGTTAATTGCGATTTGCGGATTGGTTGAAGGTAAAGGATTGAAATTGTTCATAGGTGTAAGAAACGCCTGGTTAATTAGGTTAGCGAGATTGTAAGGGCTGGAAGATGCTGAATCAGGAATGTTCTCGATGTTACTCAACTTTGCAATCGTGTCCTCACGTCCTGACACCTGCTCTGACATGCCACACAAGCGTTTTACTTCTCTCCACCATGTTGCTGGCGCACAGGATCTTAAATGCTTAACCTTTTCCTCGTAGAATTTGGCACGCAATGATTTTCTTTCGCGGTTCACCTGGTTTCTTAGACTTCTAAAAGTCATTAGGTCGCCATTTGCTAAGGCTTTCTGACGACGGCGAATTAGACTACGGGACGCCTGGGTCATCCAGGGCGGTTCATTAGATACCTTAACTTTTGATTTAATAGGCAACAGAGCATCTATGCCAGTCTTAACGATCAATTCCAGCATTTCAACCTTATTTTCACATGAATTTTGTTCATTAATTAATGTATTTACATCCACTTCCTCCAGATATTTCCTTAGAGCCAAACGTTTGGTAGGTCTTAGGTCCCGTGATTTTATACGAATTGCTGGTTTGGGGAACAGTGAACGTGCAAGAGGCTGAACCTCTATGCTGGCATGGTCGGAGAGGCCAAAAGATGGCAGTTTGATTGGATCCCCGTAAAAACTGTCCATATTCGTCAGGATTAGATCGAGGGTGTTTCGACCACGTGTAGGGAATTTGATTATTTGCTTTAATTTAAAACCATTTCGAAGTCTAGAAGTATTTAGCTTATTAAAGTCTCCGAGTAAGATTATACCACAGTTAGGAAATTCCGCTTCAATTAGAGTTAGGCATTCGTACAAATAATTTATCATGGACAAGTTATCTGCTCCTGGCGGATGGTATACAGTACATAGAATAATGTTCGAAATTCCTCTTGGGAGACGAGGCGGGCTAAGTACCAACCAGATTGCTTCAAAATTTATATCAGACAGATTTTCCAAAACCTTATATCTAATTGTTCGCCGTACGTAAACACATATACCTCCGTGCTGGCCTTCGACTCGGTCTCGCCTTACTATGTTAAAATCAGGAATACAAATAATATTGTCATGAATATGTCCTTGAAGCCAAGTTTCTACAATACAAACTAGGTCTATCGTTGCACTACTTATAACATTACGGACCTCGTCAATTTTTGGCGCGAGCGACATCACATTGGACAGCATAATTGAGGGTACATACAAATTTGGTGAGCCCGCTTTCTGAGTCTGCCTATTTAATGGCACAGGGATACAGCACGTCAGACGATTGTTGTTACTTGTTTGACTAGTTCCAGATACTCTTGCCAACCTGGCGGGCGATGATGATTCGCTCTCCTTCGAAAAAAAAATTTTCGTCTCCTAGTTGATTTACTTGACTTATACTCGTTTACTGGACGATAGGTAATTCGCACAGGGATGCTACGTTTATTACGGTTAAAAATTTCGCTTGGATTGACGAAATTTTTTCGTGTTTGTTGTCTGGTCAGCTCACTAGCTTGTTCACCCAATTGCAATTTCGTTGGATACGTTTCAATATCAACAATCTTGACAGGTTGATCAACAAGGTGTGAAGTCCCAGTAGAGTTATCAATATCGTGTCCTTTTAAGGTTGAGTCTACCTGCAGGTCTTGGCCATGAGCAGAATTATTAGACTGAGTATGTACCTTAGCTACGCCTACACTATAGTTTTTGTCTGAATTTATTAAACTATTTAATGATGATTGTTTGGTAGCCTCGTTAACTTGATCACCCAATTGAGACTTTGTTAAATAGCTTTCACTATCAACCTCTTTGACGTATTGATCAGCAGAGCATGCAGTCTCAGTGGAGTTATTGACATAATGTACTTTTGAAATTAGATCAACATATAGTTGATTATGCTTATTAGATACGCTGTTGGTTTTCCAATTATATTCATCGTCAACGTTCGACAACCTTGCGTATAATTTTGAAACTTTGCTTTCCATGCTTTGGAGTCCAGCTTCAAGACGCCTAGTTTTATCTTTTTCATTATCAAGTTCGCTTCTTAAAAGCTCAATCACCTGTATAAGATCAGTTTCCATTGGCTTCGACTGGGTATTTACAAATGACTGCAATGCGTCTGTTCGTGATTTTAAAATTTCAATATTTAATTTAATTGATTCAAGTTCTTCAGTTGTAGGGTTTTCGGCGCTGCTTAAGTCATTAATAATAATCGTTTGAACATCAGTTTGTGTGCATTTCGCTTCGGTTTTATTAATGCCAATATTTTGACTTTTACCCATATGGTCAACGTCAACAACACTACGATCGTTTTCGTATAAACAATTTACACTCTCACCTGAACATTCCGTTACGGTATCTTTACCTTTTCCCAAAGCAGCTGTCTCAGGCTGAGTTTTCAACACGCGGCCATGCGTGCTACATAACTGTTTGCATTTATTTCGGACTAAATACCCATCTTTTCCTTGGAATAGTAACGAATTCTGTTTACCAGGATGCCATGTAAAACTAATCTCGGCATTTGTACTGGTGAACTTCTTTGAGCAACCACCAGGCGAACTCCATTTGCCGTCGAGGCCAAATACATCAGTCGTAACTTCCTTTAGAGAACCCAAGTTTCCCAGCCATTTAAGTCGGCTGCCATCAGAAATCATATCTGATATATCAATATGTTCGTTTGCGTTAAGAAATAGTAAAAGCTTTGAAGATTCAACAACATTTCTCTCCTTTTGGAGGTCTTTAATCGGAGATTGATTTTCCATGTCCGCTGTATACGACAAGCTATACGAGTTACAACATCGATTCGTTTGTCTGAAATTGTGTGTATCGCATAATTAGTTCTTATAAGATTTGTGAAGCTAAGATTATGGACCATACATGGTATACATCAGAATTACTAGTTGAGTCAAATTGTATGTATAGACCAACAGGTTATAATAATCTATTATTTCTGAATCAGTGGCTAGCAGCCGACAGTGAATTGGTTGTATTAACCAGAAATGGCAGTCACATATTATGTTTTACGTCAATAATCGTTGTGGCGTATATATTGAAATCATTTTCGACCGTGCATGATACAAAACTGCATGAAAGTATACGAATACATTCATTATATATGCTATCAGTATAAATAATAATAGTATCTAAAATTATTCTTCATTTAACCAAATTAAAACAATGCCAAATTGGGGTAAACAAAAAGTTGAAGTGTGCATGGCACCAGCTTGTTATATAGCGTCTATACAATGAATGCAGGGTCTTTACTCGAAACGTAGAAATTCTTGTTGCATTTTTCAGGTAGTTTGATCCTAAAGGCTTCCCGACGCGTATTAAACAAAAAGTTACCTATCATTCTGTACATGACTATAACAACTTAGAGTATGATTGTCAAAGTACTTACACAATTTCACAATTTCAATCGAAACAATTTAGCTTTATATAAGCCTGCACGATGTACTGTTTACTTACGCTTTTAAACTTTCACGTTTTTCAATATATTAGCATGTATTGATATATAATACAGAATAATATCATAATAGAATAATATAGGTAAAACAAGATAAGATATATGGTAATTTCCATATCATGCACGGCCGCTAAGAGACATTTGGGGGGTTCGGGGGAAAATAGCTTTAGGGCCCTAGTGATTTTCAGTCCTCAAAGATATTTGGCGGCATACCTTTGAACTACTGCATGAATTATATTCTGTAGTCTTTAATTAATGTTTGAAAATCCATTTCAATCTCCATCCAGTACTAAAATAGTATAGCATTCTTCCCCGGAAAATTTTGAAATTTACTGTCTCAGGAATGGCAAATTCCTCAGTGCATTCCGAGACACTATTTACACTGATACATATCTATATTTTACTTCTATTTGGGTCTTCCCTTTAGTTGAGGTCCGGATCAAATTGCTCCTTTCGCCCCCCCCCCCATGGGATGCACTGACCTTGTAAAATAGAAGTGTAGCTATATCTAAACTTGTGCTATCCAACCGAAGAATCAACGACTCGCTCTGGCGAATTGATAATATGTATTAATATGTGCGAAACCGCAATGCATCATGGTATATTGACGATACCTCCTCTGACACTAAACGTTTTGGTTATACCAGAGAGGAAAGAACTCTTTAAACTGTGAAGTACCTTAGTAATTTCTTTTAAATATTTATATTACCATTACAGGTAAACTACGTCAAGCGTTCCTCTTATCAGTTCCTAATTTATTTGCAATTGTCCTAATTACCTTTTCAATTTGCAAAACATTCGTTGGAAATCCCTTGAGAAAATTTGCAATGTTCCTAAACCGATTCAAAGTTCCTCTCTTCCTCTTTAAATCCCCTCACTTCCTCTTAACAATACGACCGAAAAAACTCGCTGGTTTTGTTGAATTCGAAGTTGAGAGACGTTGTATTCTTATATTTAATTCCTTTCAAACAAAATTTACACTCATAAATTGAAATAAAGAGCTAGAATTCATAATAATGAATACTTTCGATTTTGAATTATTTAATTGAATTAGGGTGTCAAGAGTTCCCCTTGAAAAATTTTAACTTCCTGTTATGTTTTTTCACTTAACTTCCTGTTATTGTAAAAGTCTTTATTTTTTACTTTTAGTTCTTTATTTCAATTTATGAGTGTAAATATTATTTCAAAGAAATTATATATAAGAATACAAAGTCTCTCAACTTCGAATTCAACAAAACAAGCGAGTTTTTGCGCTCGAATATATTATTAACAGGAAGTTAGGAACTTCTAATAGGAACTGAGGAACTTCTAACAGTAACTGAGGAACTTCTAACAGCAACCGAGGAACTTCTAATCGGCTTAAGAACATTGCAAACTTCCTCAAGGGATTTGCAACAACGTTTTGAAAATTGCACAGGTAATTAGGAAATTGCAAATTAATTAGGAACTCATAAGAGGAACGCTTGACGTAGTTTACCTGTAAAGCAACGCAATTAAAGTGAGGTTATACATGACAAAATGAAGCATCAGTGTTCAAGTGCTACATTTCTTAGCTTGTATTTAACGAAATTATTACCATTAAAGCAGTGCAACAAAAGTGACATCATATACATGACTAAATGAGGCTTCTGTGAATGTTTTATATCTTTGCTTGTATTTAACAAAATCAAACAGCGTGTGTTTATTTTTCGCACAGCATTAATGATGCTTAGCTTTAAATAATTTTGTGTGATGATAACAAAGATGTATTGAATTAATTAAAATTGAATTTAATCACCACATACAAAAATAAACATTACAAATTAACTGACTATAAATATAATATTGAACATAACACGTGGTGAGGAAGCCAAAAGAAACCTTAACTTATATAATAAATTTGACTTCCTCCTTAAATTACTAAATACAAAACGCAAAATATATAAATTAATACAATATGGTACAATAAGACTTATGACAAAATAAAGTCAAATATCATATACAGTCGTGCCAATAGAAGCGTTCCGAAAAATGTTCATCCGTTCATTTCCATGCTTCGGTCAAAGCCTAAATTTTCGACAAGACCTTCAAAATTGTCCGTTCAGTTTATACCTTTGAACTACTGCATGAATTATATTCTGTGGTCTTTAATTAATGTTTGAAAAACCATTTCAATCTGCATCCAGTAGCCTACTAAAATAGTATAGCATTCTTCCCCGAAAATTTTTGAAATTTAATGTCTCAGGAATGGCAAATTCCTCAGTGCATTCCGAGACACTATTTACAGTGATACATATCTATATTTTACTTCTATTTGGGTCCTCCCTTCAAAGTTCCTCTCTTCCTCTTTAAATCCCCTCACTTCCTCTTAACAATACGACCGAAAAAACTCGCTGGTTTTGTTGAATTCGAAGTTGAGAGACGTTGTATTCTTATATTTAATTCCTTTCAAACAAAATTTACACTCATAAATTGAAATAAAGAGCTAGAAGTCATAATAATAAAGACTTTCGATTTTGAATTATTTAATTGGATTAGGGGGTCAAAAGTTCCCCTTAAAAAATTTTAACTTCCTGTTATTTTTTTTTACTTCCTGTTACCGTAAAAGTCTTTATTTTTTTACTTCTAGCTCCTTATTTCAATTTATAAGTGTAAATATTATTTCAAAGGAATTATATATAAGAATACAAAGTCTCTCAACTTCGAATTCAACAACACAAGCGAGTTTTTGCACTCGAATATATTATTAACGGGAAGTTAGGAACTTCTAATATAGGAACTGAGGAACTTCTAACAGGAACTGAGGAACTTCTAACAGCAACTGAGGAACTTCTAATTGGCTTACTGTCGTTCCAATTGAAGTGTTCCTAAAATATTGCATCAATTCATTGCCTAAGTTTATCAATTCATTCGTTGAAAAATTGATAAACTTCCTGTGTGTGTGAATCGACCAATGGCGTCTCATTTCAGTGACTGATTGACCAATTGGGAACAAGTATGCTAGTAAACAGGAAGTTGAGCAACTTTTGAGCAAATGTATTGATCAACTTATGTAATGAATTGATGCAATATTTTAGGAACACTTCAATTGGAACGACAGTAAGAACATTGCAAACTTCCTCAAGGGATTTGCAACAACTTTTTGAAAATTGCAAAGGTAATTAGGAAAATTGCAAATGAATTAGGAACTGAAAAGAGGAACGCTTGACGTAGTTTACATGTAAAGCAACGCAATTAAAGTGTGGTCATACATGTCTAAAGAAGCATCAGTGTTCAAGTGCTATATTTCTTAGCTTGTATTTAACGAAATAAGTAACTTCTTTTAAGGATTTTTATTACCATTAAAGCAGTGCAACCAAAGTGACATCATATACATGACTAAATGAGGCTTCTGTGAATGTTTTATTTCTTTGCTTGTATTTAACAAAATCAAACAGCGTGTGTTTATTTTCCGCACAGCACAGCATTAATGATGCTTATCTTTAAATAATTTTGTGTGATGATAACAAAGATGTATTGAATTAATTAAAATTGAATTTAATCACCACATACAAAAATAAACATTACAAATTAACTGACTATAAATATAATATTGAACATAACACGTGGTGAGGAAGCCAAAAGAAACCTTTAACTTATATAATAAATTTGACTTCCTCCTTAAATTACTAAATACAAAACGCAAAATATATAAATGAATACAATATAGTACAATAAGACTTATGACAAAATAAAGTCAAATATCATATACAGTCGTGCCAATAGAAGCGTTCCGAAAAATGTTGATGCGTTCATTTCCATGCTTCGGTCAAAGCCTAAATTTTCGACAAGACCTTCAAAATTGTCCGTTCAGTTTATAGCCATATTTAGGTCAACATTTTTGACAAATTGCTTATTTAAATTCTGTCCTATACTAACTCCTAGACTGGGACTTATACTCCTCCCACTATCTCGTGGGGAACAAAGAGCGGCTGCGAGGGAGGCTAATATCGATGTTATATAAATATATGAAACTGCCAGTCCAAATATCATTATTGCATGCTTTCTCATCGTTAAGTTCAACTTTAACAAGATGACAAGCTTCGTCTTCATAACTAGCGTTATATTTGCTCTAAATTTTGTTTCATACCAATGTGAAGGTAAGTGGTTATCTATACTATCTTTTGAAAATTTCAATGGACTTGGTTTCGTTTTGAGCTTGTTCATATGAGCCCGGATAACTGGGAAATTTACGTTTGTGAGATCCGCATGTCATCGTTATAATGCATGTATATATAGAAATAATTGTGTGTTTATATATGAGAGACCAATCTCGTACCCAGTTGATGAGACTAACCAAAGTAACCAGCCTGGCTAAGTGAGATTTCACCTTACGCTCGATGGGATCTCAGTCAAGTGGGATAAAATTTTCCATATAATTCTTCATCCTACCTCATGGGCATTTGCATGAAGAGAGAAACTTAGACGAATAAATTATTAAATTATTTTCTAATTATTTTGCCTTTGTAGAAGATAGATAGATAGATAGATAGATATTTAATAGTTGTTCCCTACAGAGCTTTTCAACAACCATTAACATTACGACTACAGAGACATTACACAGACATGAACAGACCGAGGTAAACCGTAAGCTTACAAATGGCGCCTCTAGCAGCAGCTATTAGTTCATACCCCTTTTATGATCTGCACATGCAACTAGGTGTTGATTTTGAAGAGGGGGGAAAACCGGAGGACCCGGATAAAAACCCTCGAAGCACGGGAGAGATCAACTACGACAACTCTATTCACATGAGTCCCTAGTTGTTGCGAGTCGACACGAAGACTGTGCCCAGGTGGTAACCCATCCAGCCACTGACCTCGCCCGACCGGGCTTAACTTGGAACTTAGTGGTGAAAGGCGACGCGCTAGCCGTGTGCGCCACCCGTACTTAAAACATTTCGATTAATTTCTCTTTTAAACTTTTGAGGAAGAGTCAAATGCCGCTAGGTGATATCTCACCTTACGCTAGCTGAGGGGATCTCATGCAGTCAATTAGTGAGATAAAATTTTCCATATAATTCTTCATCCTATATATATGATGGGGATGGGTATTGGAAGAAATTGTTTTATAGAGGAATAAATTGTTTAGTTCAAAACTAGTTCTGTTGCCTTTGTATATAGAAAACATTCTTTAATTTCTCTTTTAAACATTTGAGGAAGTGTAATATTGTTCAGACATCGTATTGTAAGTACTTCCATACATCGATTCGTTTGTGTGAAGTTGTGTGTATCGCATAATTAGTTCTTATAAGATTTGTGAAGCTAAGATTATGGACCATGCATGGTATACATTAGAATTACTAGTTGAGTCAAATTGTATGTATAGGTTATAATAATCTATTATTTCTGAATGGCTAGCAGCCGACGGTGAATTCATTTGGTTGTATTAACCAGAAATGGCAGTCACATATTATGTTTTACGTCAATATTGAAATCGATTTCGACCGTGCATGATACAAAACTGCATGAAAGTATACGAATACATGCATTATATATGCTATCAGTATATATAATAATAGTATCTAAAATTATTCTTCATTTAACCAAATTAAAACAATGCCAAATTGGGGTAAACAAAAAGTTGAAGTGTGGCACCAGCTTGTTATATAGCGTCTATACAATGAACGCAGGGTCTTTACTCGAAACGTAGAAATTCTTGTTGCATTTTTCAGGTAGTTTGATCCTAAAGGCTTCCCGACGCGTATTAAACAAAAAGTTACCTATCATTCTGTACATGACTATAACAACTTAGAGTATGATTGTCAAAGTACTTACACAATTTCACAATTTCAATCGAAACAATTTAGCTTTATATAAGCCTGCACGATGTACTGTTTACTTACGCTTTTAAACATTCACGTTTTTCAATATATTAGCATGTATTGATATATAATACAGAATAATATCATAATAGAATAATATAGGTAAAACAAGATAAGATATATGGTAATTTCCATATCATGCACGGCCGCTAAGAGACATTTGGTGGGTTCGGGGGGAAAATAGCTTTAGGGCCCTAGTGATTTTCAGTCCTCAAAGATATTTTGCGGCATACCTTTGAACTACTGCATGAATTATATTCTGTAGTCTTTAATTAATGTTTGAAAAACCATTTCAATCTCCATCCAGTACTAAAATAGTATAGCATTCTTCCCCGGAAATTTTGAAATTTACTGTCTCAGGAATGGCAAATTCCTCAGTGCATTCCGAGACACTATTTACACTGATACATATCTATATTTTACTTCTATTTGGGTCCTCCCTTTAGTTGGGGGTCCGGATCAAATTGCTCCATTCGCCCCCCCCCCCTGGGTTGCACTGACCTTGTAAAATAGAAGTGTAGCTATATCTAAACTTGTGCTATCCAACCGAAGAATCAACGACTCGCTCTGGCGAATTGATAATATGTATTAATATGTGCGAAACCGCAATGCATCATGGTATATTGACGATACCTCCTCTGACACTAAACGTTTTGGTTATACCAGAGAGGAAAGAACTCTTTAAACTGTGAAGTTACTTAGTAATTTCTTTTAAATATTTATATTACCATTACAGGTAAACTACGTCAAGCGTTCCTCTTATCAGTTCCTAATTTATTTGCAATTGTCCTAATTACCTTTTCAATTTGCAAAACATTCGTTGGAAATCCCTTGAGAAAATTTGCAATGTTCCTAAACCGATTCAAAGTTCCTCTCTCCCTCTTTAAATCCCCTCACTTCCTCTTAACAATACGACCGAGAAAACTCGCTGGTTTTGTTGAATTCGAAGTTGAGAGACGTTGTATTCTTATATTTAATTCCTTTCAAACAAAATTTACACTCATAAATTGAAATAAAGAGCTAGAAGTCATAATGATAAAGACTTTCGATTTTGAATTATTTAATTGAATTAGGGTGTCAAGAGTTCCCCTTGAAAAATTTTAACTTCCTGTTATGTTTTTTCACTTAACTTCCTGTTATTGTAAAAGTCTTTATTTTTTACTTTTAGTTCTTTATTTCAATTTATGAGTGTAAATATTATTTCAAAGAAATTATATATAAGAATACAAAGTCTCTCAACTTCGAATTCAACAAAACAAGCGAGTTTTTGCGCTCGAATATATTATTAACAGGAAGTTAGGAACTTCTAATAGGAACTGAGGAACTTCTAACAGGAACTGAGGAACTTCTAACAGCAACCGAGGAACTTCTAATCGGCTTAAGAACATTGCAAACTTCCTCAAGGGATTTGCAACAACGTTTTGAAAATTGCAAAGGTAATTAGGAAAATTGCAAATTAATTAGGAACTCATAAGAGGAACGCTTGACGTAGTTTACCTGTAAAGCAACGCAATTAAAGTGAGGTTATACATGACAAAATGAAGCATCAGTGTTCAAGTGCTACATTTCTTAGCTTGTATTTAACGAAATTATTACCATTAAAGCAGTGCAACAAAAGTGACATCATATACATGACTAAATGAGGCTTCTGTGAATGTTTTATATCTTTGCTTGTATTTAACAAAATCAAACAGCGTGTGTTTATTTTTCGCACAGCATTAATGATGCTTAGCTTTAAATAATTTTGTGTGATGATAACAAAGATGTATTGAATTAATTAAAATTGAATTTAATCACCACATACAAAAATAAACATTACAAATTAACTGACTATAAATATAATATTGAACATAACACGTGGTGAGGAAGCCAAAAGAAACCTTAACTTATATAATAAATTTGACTTCCTCCTTAAATTACTAAATACAAAACGCAAAATATATAAATTAATACAATATGGTACAATAAGACTTATGACAAAATAAAGTCAAATATCATATACAGTCGTGCCAATAGAAGCGTTCCGAAAAATGTTCATCCGTTCATTTCCATGCTTCGGTCAAAGCCTAAATTTTCGACAAGACCTTCAAAATTGTCCGTTCAGTTTATACCTTTGAACTACTGCATGAATTATATTCTGTGGTCTTTAATTAATGTTAATTTGAAAAACCATTTCAATCTGCATCCAGTAGCCTACTAAAATAGTATAGCATTCTTCCCCGAAATTTTTTGAAATTTAATGTCTCAGGAATGGCAAATTCCTCAGTGCATTCCGAGACACTATTTACAGTGATACATATCTATACTTTACTTCTATTTGGGTCCTCCCTTCAAAGTTCCTCTCTTCCTCTTTAAATCCCCTCACTTCCTCTTAACAATACGACCGAAAAAACTCGCTGGTTTTGTTGAATTCGAAGTTGAGAGACGTTGTATTCTTATATTTAATTCCTTTCAAACAAAATTTACACTCATAAATTGAAATAAAGAGCTAGAAGTGATAATAATAAAGACTTTCGATTTTGAATTATTTAATTGGATTAGGGGGTCAAAAGTTCCCCTTCAAAAATTTTAACTTCCTGTTATTTTTTTTTACTTCCTGTTACCGTAAAAGTCTTTATTTTTTTACTTCTAGCTCCTTATTTCAATTTATAAGTGTAAATATTATTTCAAAGGAATTATATATAAGAATACAAAGTCTCTCAACTTCGAATTCAACAACACAAGCGAGTTTTTGCACTCGAATATATTATTAACGGGAAGTTAGGAACTTCTAATATAGGAACTGAGGAACTTCTAACAGGAACTGAGGAACTTCTAACAGCAACTGAGGAACTTCTAATTGGCTTACTGTCGTTCAAATTGAAGTGTTCCTAAAATATTGCATCAATTCATTGCCTAAGTTTATCAATTCATTCGTTGAAAAATTGATAAACTTCCTGTGTGTGTGAATCGACCAATGGCGTCTCATTTCAGTGACTGATTGACCAATTGGGAACAAGTATGCTAGTAAACAGGAAGTTGAGCAACTTTTGAGCAAATGTATTGATCAACTTATGTAATGAATTGATGCAATATTTTAGGAACACTTCAATTGGAACGACAGTAAGAACATTGCAAACTTCCTCAAGGGATTTGCAACAACTTTTTGAAAATTGCAAAGGTAATTAGGAAAATTGCAAATGAATTAGGAACTGAAAAGAGGAACGCTTGACGTAGTTTACATGTAAAGCAACGCAATTAAAGTGTGGTCATACATGTCTAAAGAAGCATCAGTGTTCAAGTGCTATATTTCTTAGCTTGTATTTAACGAAATAAGTAACTTCTTTTAAGGATTTTTATTACCATTAAAGCAGTGCAACCAAAGTGACATCATATACATGACTAAATGAGGCTTCTGTGAATGTTTTATTTCTTTGCTTGTATTTAACAAAATCAAACAGCGTGTGTTTATTTTCCGCACAGCACAGCATTAATGATGCTTATCTTTAAATAATTTTGTGTGATGATAACATAGATGTATTGAATTAATTAAAATTGAATTTAATCACCACATACAAAAATAAACATTACAAATTAACTGACTATAAATATAATATTGAACATAACACGTGGTGAGGAAGCCAAAAGAAACCTTTAACTTATATAATAAATTTGACTTCCTCCTTAAATTACTAAATACAAAACGCAAAATATATAAATGAATACAATATAGTACAATAAGACTTATGACAAAATAAAGTCAAATATCATATACAGTCGTGCCAATAGAAGCGTTCCGTTCATTTCCGTGCTTCGGTCAAAGCCTAAATTTTCGACAAGACCTTCAAAATTGTCCGTTCAGTTTATAGCCATATTTAGGTCAAAATTTTTGACAAATAATTGCTTATTTAAATCCTGTCGTATACGAATTCCCAGAAAGGGACTTATACTCCTCCCACTATCTCGTGGGGAACAAAGAGCGGCTGCGAGAGAGGCTAATATTCAGGTTATATAAATATATGAAACTGCCAGTCCAAATATCATTATTGCATGCTTTCTCATCGTTAAGACTAAGTTCAATTTTAAAAAGATGACAAGCTTCGTCTTCATAACTAGCGTTATATTTGCTCTAAATTTTGTTTCATGCCAATGTGAAGGTGAGTGGTTATCTATACTATCTTTTGAAAATTTCAATGGACTTGGTTTCTTATTGAGCTTGTTCATATGAGCCCGGATAACTGGGAAATTTACGTTGGTGAGATCCGCATGTCATCGTTATAATGCATGTAGGCCTATATAGAAATCATTGTGTGTTTATATATGAGAGATCAATCTCGTACCCAGTTGATGAGACTAACCAAAGTAACCAGCCTGGTTAGGTGAGATTTCACCTTACGCTCGATGGGATCTCAGTCAAGTGGGATAAAATTTTCCATATAGTTCTTCATCCTACCTCATGGGCTTTGCATGAAGACTTAGACGAATAAATTATTAAATTATTTAGTTCAAAACTAATTATTTTGCCTTTGTAGAAATTAAAGTATTTCGATTAATTTCCCTTTTAAACATTTGAGGAAGAGTCAAATGCCGCTAGGTGATATCTCACCTTACGCTAGCTGAGGGGATCTCATGCAGTCAATTAGTGAGATAAAATTTCATATTCCATATATTTTCATATAATTCTTCATCCTATATGATGGGGATGGGTATTGGAAGAAATTGTTTTATAGAGGAATAAATTGTTTAGTTCAAAACTAGTTCTGTTGCCTTTGTATATAGAAAACATTCTTTAATTTATCTTTTAAACATTTGAGGAAGTGTAATATTTTTCAGACATCGTATTGTAAGTACTTCCATACATCGATTCGTTTGTGTGAAGTTGTGTGTATCGCATAATTAGTTCTTATAAGATTTGTGAAGCTAAGATTATGGACCATGCATGGTATACATCAGAATTACTAGTTGAGTCAAATTGTATGTATAGGTTATAATAATCTATTATTTCTGAATGGCTAGCAGCCAACCGTGAATTCATTTGGTTGTATTAACCAGAAATGGCAGTCACATATTATGTTTTACGTCAATATTTAAATCGTTTTCGACCGTGCATACGATACAAAACTGCATGAAAGTATACGAATACATGCATTATATATATGCTATCAGTATATATAATTATAGTATCTAAAATTATTCTTCATTTAACCAAATTAAAACAATGCCAAATTGGGGTAAACAAAAAGTTGAAGGGTGGCACCAGCTTGTATATAGCGTCTATACAATGAACGCAGGGTCTTTACTCGAAACGTAGAAATTCTTGTTGCATTTTTCAGGTAGTTTGATCCTAAAGGCTTCCCGACGCGACGGCGTATTAAACAAAAAGTTACCTATTATTCTGTACATGACTATAACGCTAGAGTATGATTGTCAAAGTGCTTACACAATTTCACAATTTCAATCGAAACAATTTAGCTTTATATAAGCCTGCACGGTGTACTGTTTACTTACGCTTTTAAACATTCACGTTTTTCAATATATTAGCATGTATTGATATATAATACAGAATAATATCATAATAGAATAATATAGGTAAAACAAGATAAGATATATGGTAATTTCCATATGCACGGCCGCACAGAGACATTTGGGGGGTTGGGGGAAAATAGCTTTAGGGCCCTAGTGATTTTCAGTCCTGAAAGATATTTGGCGGCATACCTTTGAACTACTGCATGAATTATATTCTGTAGTCTTTAATTAATGTTTGAAAAACCATTTCAATCTGCATCCAGTACTAAAATAGTATAGCATTCTTCCCCGAAATTTTTTGAAATTAAATGTCTCAGGAATGGCAAATTCCTCAGTGCATTCCGAGACACTATTTACACTGATACATATCTATATTTTACTTCTATTTGGGTCCTCCCTTTAGTTGAGGTCCGGATCAAATTGCTCCTTTCGCCCCCCCCCCATGGGATGCACTGACCTTGTAAAATAGAAGTGTAGCTATATCTAAACTTGTGCTATCCAACCGAAGAATCAACGACTCGCTCTGGCGAATTGATAATATGTATTAATATGTGCGAAACCGCAATGCATCATGGTATATTGACGATACCTCCTCTGACACTAAACGTTTTGGTTATACCAGAGAGGAAAGAACTCTTTAAACTGTAAAGTAACTTAGTAACTTCTTTTAAATATTTATATTACCATTACAGGTAAACTACGTCAAGCGTTCCTCTTATCAGTTCCTAATTTATTTGCAATTTTCCTAATTACCTTTTCAATTTGCAAAACATTCGTTGGAAGTCGCTTGAGAAAATATGCAATGTTCCTAAACCGATTCAAAGTTCCTATCTTCCTCTTTAAATCCCATCACTTCCTCTTAACAATACGACCGGAAAAACTCGCTGGTTTTGTTGAATTCGAATTTGAGAGAGGTTGTATTCTTATATTTAATTCCTTTCAAACAAAATTTACACTCATAAATTGAAATAAAGAGCTAGAATTCATAATAATAAAGACTTTCGATTTTGAATTATTTAATTGAATTAGGGGGTCAAAAATTCCCCTTGAAAAATGTTAACTTCCTGTTATTTTTTTTCACTTCCTGTTACTGTAAAAGTCTTTTACTTCTAGCTCTTTATTTCAGTCTCTCAACTTCGAATTCAACAAAACAAGCGAGTTTTTGCACTCGAATATATTATTAACAGGAAGTTAGGAACTTTTAATAGGAACTGAGGGACTTATAACAGGAACTGAGGAACTTCTCACAACAACTGAGGAACTTCTAAATGGCTTAAGAACATTGCAAACTTCCTCAAGGGATTTGCAACAACTTTTTGAAACTTGAAAAGGTAATTAGAAAAATTGCAAATGAATTAGGAACTGAAAAGAGGAACGCTTGACGTAGTTTACCTGTAAAGCAACGCAATCAAAGTAAGGTTATACATGACTAAATGAAGCATCAGTGTTCAAGTGCTATATTTCTTAGCTTGTATTTAACGAAATTATTACCATTAAAGCAGTGCAACCAAAGTGACATCATATACATGACTAAATGAGGCTTCTGTGAATGTTTTATTTCTTTGCTTGTATTTAACAAAATCAAACAGCGTGTGTTTATTTTTCGCACAGCATTAATGATGGTTACCTTTAAATAATTTTGGGTGATGATAACAAAGATGTATTGAATTAATTAAAATTGAATTTAATCACCACATACAAAAATAAACATTACAATTTAACTGACTATAAATATAATATTGAACATAACACGTGGTGAGGAAGCCAAAAGAAACCTTTAGCCTAACTTATATAATAAATTTGACTTCCTCCTTAAATTACTAAATACAAAACGCAAAATATATAAATGAATACATTATAGTACAATAAGACTTATGACAAAATAAAGTCAAATATCATATACAGTCGTGCCAATAGAAGCGTTCCGAAAAATGTTGATCCGTTCATTTCCATGCTTCGGTCAAAGCCTAAATTTTCGACAAGACCTTCAAAATTGTCCGTTCACTTTATAGCCATATTTAGGTCAAAATTTTTGACAAATAATTGCTTATTTAAATCCTGTCGTATACTAACTCCCGGAAAGGGACTTATACTCCTCCCACTATCACGTGGGGAACAAAGAGCGGCTACGAGGGAGGCTAATATCCAGGTTATATAAATATATGAAACTGCCAGTCCAAATATCATTATTGCATGCTTTCTCATCGTTAAGACTAAGTTCAATTTTAAAAAGATGACAAGCTTCGTCTTCATAACTAGCGTTATATTTGCTCTAAATTTTGTTTCATACCAATGTGAAGGTGAGTGGTTATCTATACTATCTTTTAAATATTTCAATGGACTTGGTTTCGTATAGAGCTTGTTCATATGAGCGCGGATAACTGGGAAATTTACGTTGGTGAGATTCGCATGTCATCGTTATAATGTATATAGAAATCATTGTGTGTTCATATATGAGAGACCAATCTCGTACCCAGTTGACGAGACTAACCAAAGTAACCAGCCTGGTTAGGTGAGATTTCACCTTACGCTCAATGGGATCTCAGTCAAGTGGAATAAAATTTTCCAAAAATTCTTCATCCTACCTCATGGGCATTTGCATGAAGAGAGTAACTTAGACGAATAAATTATTAAATTATTTAGTTCAAAACTAATTCTTTTGCCTTTGTAGAAATTAAAGTATTTCGATTAATTTCCCTTTTAAACATTTGAGGAAGAGTCAAATGCCGCTAGGTGAGATCTCACCTTACGCTAGCTGAGGGGATCTCATGCAGTCAATTAGTGAGATAAAATTTTCCATATAATTCTTCATCCTATATATATGATGGGGATGGGTATTGGAAGAAATTGTTTTATGGAGGAATAAATTGTTCAGTTCAAAACTAGTTCTGTTGCCTTTGTATATAGAAAACATTCTTTAATTTCTCTTTTAAACATTTGAGGAAGTGTAATATACGATACAAAACTGCATGAAAGTTTACGAATACATGCATTATATATGCTATCAGTATATATAATAATAGTATCTAAAATTCTTCTTCATTTACTCAAATTAAAACAAGACCAAATTGGGGTAAACAGAGTCTTTACTCAAAGGGAACGCAGAGTGTTTACTCGAAATGTCGAAATTCTTGTTGAATTTTTCAGGTATTTTGATCCTAAAGGCCCGAAGCTTCCCAACGCGTATTAAACAAAGAGTTACCTATCATGATGTACATGACTAAAACAACTTAGAGTATGATTGTCAAAGTACTTACACAATTTCGCAATTTAAATCGAGACAATTTAGCTTTATATAAGCCTGCACGATGTTCTGTTCACTTACTTAGCATGTATTGATTATAATAATACAGAATAATATTATAATAGAATAATAGCCTAGGTAACACAAGATAAGATATATGGTGATTTCAACCTTGTACACGGCCGCACAGAGACATTGGGGGTTCGGGGCAAAAACAGCTTTGGGGCCCTAGTGATTTTCAGTCCTCAACGATATTTGGCGTCATGTGCTTGTTTAGAAAACTGATTTCCATACCTTTGATTTCCATACCAATTTTCCGCGATTTCCCTTCCGCATTCCTAGTAATGCGCCATATTGGAAATAATGCACTATAGCTTTAATTAAGTCTTAACTAAGAGAACGAACTCAATTTGCAAGGTACAGTAAATAATGCTATTTCTTCTTGCAAACCGATTAAATGAGGTGTCCTCGCTAATTAACCTGTGTCCAGTACTCTTTTTGCTTTATATTAATGACCTACCAAACGGTCTAAAGCATCTGAATGCCTGCTGTGTGTGCTGACACAAACATTAATGTTTGTGGAAAAACTGCTGTACAAGTGGAAAATTATTTGAATAAAGAACTATAGAAAATGTACACATGCGTGATAGTTAGATTAACCCTGCAGAATGTTGGCAAAACTGAATATATGGTCATCTTGCATGCTTGACAGTTTAGGTACATTTCAGTGAAAGATGTATTCATATTTTTAGCTATATCTTCACTCGTTACAAGTGTTTGGTTGCCACTTTTTTATAGATTGGACATTTGTAGTTTTAGAAACTCTTACGCGGCTAATTGATTTATATATATATAGGTTTCTAACATTTATATTATATATTTTTGGTCTTAGAGATTGACGTTTTGTAGTACTTGGCCTTCGTCTTTATAACTAATTTTTTGACCAAATCCCTTTGGATGCTGTCGAACCCGCATTTTTCCTTAGGTAGTCGTGATAATTCATTGCCTGTTTGACTTTTCGGATAAACCATGAGGCATATTTAGCTACTCCTGACTCGTCTAGTCCTCATAGGGGCGTGAATATCGGTAACGTACTAATTTAAATTATCTCTAAATTGATTACATTTCGTTCATCAGATATATCCAGTCGTACATATACTGTTAGATATTTCGGTTTATGACATTTTTGAAGGCAAAGCTAGAACTTATAATATTAATAAATTCTACATTTCACAATCTTTGGAGGTGATGTACATAATGCGATTTTTCAACATCCATAAATCGCTAGCTCAGGGGCATTGCAGGTATGCGTCTGCAATTCTGCTATCTATATATATAGCTATTGAGCCATATATAGCTAAGTTATTCTTCACAATTTTTGTAGCAACGTCGCTTAGATTACAAGGGCCATTAAGTGAAAATGGTACTGGTCGTGTTGAAGTATTCTACAATGGACAATGGGGAACAATCTGTGATGATTATTGGGATATAAGAGATGCTTGGGTTGTATGTCGTCAAATTGGCTATATAGATGCTGTTAGTGCTCTTCAAGGGCCCCAGGTTCCTTCCGGTTCTGGACGAATATGGTTAGATGACGTCGCTTGTACAGGGAGAGAGCAAAATATAGCAAGTTGTGTTCATAATAATTGGGGAAATAGTGATTGCGGACATTCCGAAGACGCTGGAGTAGAATGTACTACAGCAGGTAAAGTTATTGAAAAATCAATATAGTAAGGTATACTCACAAAATATTGTTAATGCTATTTCAATGACCACAATAAAGTTTCATGTGGTGCACATTTAAATTTTTCAACACAACTTAATAAAGTTTCTCCTAAACATATTTCAATTTTTGGAAGATAATAAAAAATTATCCACTTACTTTTTCAATTGATGTAAACAAGACTATTCATAATAGATGTCCAGAGGATAGATGTCATTGACTTACTGTATAATTTATTAAACCGTTTTTAATTTTATAAATTCTCTTTTTCAAAATCTTTTCGGGTTTTACAGATTCCAACTATTTTTGTTCCGGGTTTAACAGTTTTATACCCGTTTTTTAGCTCGTTCAGGATTTTACAGATTCCGACGTTCCTCTTTCCCAGTTCTCTCGTACCTCATTCCATTCCTCGTCCCCCCATTTGAAATTGCTTGTTTTCAGTTAGTGTTGTTGAAAAGTATAGAGAGAAATAAAATGCAGCTTTTCTCAATTTTAGACCGTTTAATTTTACCAATTGTAATTAGAATTTAGGCTATTTATAGCCACTATTATTGACCTCATACACTCAGATATTCTTTGGTATTTTTGTAGATATGACTGTGTCACTCAGATTACAAGGGCCATTAAGTGAAAATGGTACTGGTCGTGTTGAAGTATTCTTCAATGGACAATGGGGAACAATCTGTGATAATGGATGGGATATAAAAGATGCTAGGGTTGTATGTCGTCAACTTGGTTATCTAAATGCTGCTGTAACTCTTCAAAGGAACCAAGTTCCTTCTGGTTCTGGGCGGATATGGTTAGATTATGTCGCTTGTACAGGGAGAGAAAAAAATATAACAACCTGTTATCATAATCCTTGGGGAAATCATCATTGCACACATTCCAAAGACGCTGGAGTAGAATGTACTTCAACAGGTAAAGTTATTGACGAAATCCATATACTAACGTACACTCATAAAAAATATTGTTAATACCATTTCAATGGCTACAGTGAAGTTGCATGTGGTGCACATTTTGGCTTGAAACATTTTAATACAACTTCATAAACTTTCCCCGAAATATATTTCATTATTTGGAAGATAATAAATAATTCTTTACTGTAAAACGTATTACACCATCCTTAGTTTTCCAAATTCAATTTTTTTTCGGGTTTTATAAATTCCAGCTATTTTCGTTCCGGGTTTCACAGATTCCCTCTTTCAGTCTCATACCCGTTTTTTTGGCTCGTTCAGGATTTTACAGATACCGGCTTCTTCTTTCCCTGTTCTCTTGTTCCTCATCCCATTTCTTGTTCCCCCATTCGGCATTCTCTGTTTTCAGTTAGCGTAGTTATAAGTAGAATGGAATAGGATGACTCTCTACTTTCTTTTACTAACTCTCTAATTTTACCGATTGTAATTAGAAATTCTGTTATTTATAGTTAGCTACTATCATTGACCTCATACAGTCATATATTCTTTCAAGTTTTTGCAGCTGTGCCTGTGTCACTCAGATTACAAGGGCCATTAAGTGAAAATGGTACTGGTCGTGTTGAAGTATTCTACAATGGACATTGGGGAACAATCTGTGATGATGGATGGGATATAAGTGATGCTAGGGTTGTATGTCGTCAACTTGGTTATCTAGATGCTGTTAGAGCTCTTCAGGGAAGCTCGGTTCCTTCTGGTTCTGGACCTATATGGTTAGATAACGTCGCTTGTACGGGGAGAGAGCAAAGTTTGACCAACTGTTCTCATGACGGATGGGGAATTAATAATTGCTTACATTCCGAAGACGCTGGAGTAGAATGTACTTCAACAGGTAAAGTTATCGACGAAATCAATATACTAACGTACACTCATTAAAATATTGTTAATGCCATTTCCATGGCCACAATGAAGTTTCATGTGGTGCATTTTAACACAACTTCATAAACGTCCCCCCTGAACATATTTCAGTATTTGGAAGATAATAAAGAATTCCCCATTCACCTATTATTCCAATTGAGGTAAACGATACTATTCATATGAGGTGTCAATGTGTCATTGACTTAGTGTATAACTTATTAAACCGTTCTTAGTTTTACAAATTCTAGCTCAAATCTTTTTCGGGCTTAACAGATTCCGTCTTTCAGTCTCATACCATTTTTTTAGGCTCGTTCAAGATTTTACGGATTCCGGCTTCACTCTTTCTCAATTCTCTACTTCCTCGTTCAATTCCTCACTCCCCAATCCGGAATTCTCTATTTTCAGTTAGCGTAGTTATGAGTAAAGTGGAATAAGACGACTCTTAATTTTGCCGATTGTAATTAGAATTTAGGCTATAAATAGCTACTATCATTGACCTCTTACAGTCATATATTCTTTTAAGTTTTTGCAGCTATGCCTCGGTCACTCAGATTGCAAGGACCATTAAGCGAAAACGGCATTGGTCGTGTTGAAGTATTCTACAATGGACAATGGGGAACAATCTGTGATGATGGATGGGATACAAGAGATGCTAGGGTTGTATGTCGTCAACTTGGTTATCTAGATGCTGTTGGAGCTCCTAAAGGAGGCCAGGTTCCTTATGGTTCTGGACCTATATGGTTAGTTCACGTCGCGTGTACAGGGAGAGAGCAAAGTTTGACAAATTGTTCTCATGCCGGATGGCGGAATAATTATTGTAGGCATTACAAAGACGCTGGAGTTGAATGTACTTCAACAGGTAAAGTTATTGAAGAAATCAATATACTAAGGTATACTCATAAAGATACTGTTAATGCCATTTCACGCAATGGCCAAAATAACGTTTTATAAGTGGCGAACATTTCAACTTGAAACTTTTTAACACAACTTCATAAATTTTCAGTCTAATACCTGTTTTTGAGCCTCGTTCAGGATTTTACAGATTCAAGCTTTTTTCTTTCCTCGCTCACCCATTCGCGATTGCTCGTTTTCAGTTAGCGTAGTTATAAAGTGGAGTGGAATCAGATGTATAGCTTTTCTCAATTTTAGACTCTTCAATTTTACCATTTGTAATTAAAAATCCTAATATTTATAGCTACTATCATTGACCTCATACACTCAGATATGCCTGTGTCACTCAAATTACAAGGGCCATTAAATGAAAATGGTACTGGTCGTGTTGAAGTATTCCACAATGGACAATGGGGGACAATCTGTGATGATAATTGGGATATAAGAGATGCCAGGGTTGTATGTCGTCAACTTGGTTATCTAGATGCTGTTAGACCTCTTCAAGGGCACCAAGTTCCTTCTGGTTCTGGACCTATATGGTTAGATGACGTCGCTTGTACAGGGAGAGAACAAAGTTTGATCACCTGTTCTCATGACGTATGGGGGAATAATAATTGCGGGCATTCCGAAGACGCTGGAGTTGAATGTTCTTCAACAGGTAAAGTTATCGAATAAATCAATATACTAAAGTATACTCATCAAATACTGGTAATGCCGTTTCAATGGTCAAAATGACGTTTTATTAGTGGCGAACATTTTGGCTTAAAACTTTCTAACACAACTTCATAAATTTTCAGTCTGATACCTGGTTTTAGCGTCGGTCAAGATTTTACAGATTCAGGCTTTTCTCTTTCCAAGTTCACTCGTTCTTTATTCCATTCAACGTTTAATTTTACGAATTGGAATTTGAATTTAGGCTAATTATAGCTACTATCATTGACCTCATTCACACAGATATTCTATGGTATTTGTACAGCTATAACTGTGTCGCTGAGGTTACAAGGACCATTGAGTGCAAATGCAACTGGTCGTGTTGAAGTATTCTACAATGGGCAATGGGGAACAGTCTGTGATGATGGATGGGATATAGAAGATGCTAGGGTTGTATGTCGTCAACTTGGTTATCTAGATGCAGTTGGAACTCTTAAAAGTAGCCAGGTTCCTTCTGGTTCTGGACCTATATGGTTAGATGACGTTACTTGTACAGGAAGAGAGCAAAATATAACAAGTTGTTCTCACAATGGTTTGGGAATTCATAATTGCAGGCATTCCGAAGACGCTGGAGTTCAATGTACTGCAACAGGTAAAGTTATCAAAGAAATCAATATACTAAGGTATACTCATAAAGATACTGTTAATGCAATTTCAATGGCCAGAATGACGTTTTATAAGTAACGAACATTTTAGCTTGAAACTTTTTAACGCAACTTCATCAATTTTCAGCCTAATACCTGTTTTTGTACCTCGTTCAGGATTTTACAAATTGAGGCTTTTTTCTTTCCTCGTTCATTAATTCGGCAATAATTGTTTTCAGTTAGCGTAGTTATAAGGTGGATTGGAATCTGATGTAACTTTTCTCTATCTTGGACTCTTCCATTTTACCGTTTGTAATTGTTTTTATAGCTACGATCACTGACCTCATACACTCAGATATGTCTGTGTCGCTCAGATTACAAGGGCCATTAAGTGAAAATGGTACTGGTCGTGTTGAAGTATTCTATAATGGACAATGGGGAACAGTCTGTGATGATGGATGGGATGTAAAAGATGCTAGGGTTGCATGTAATCAACTTGGTTATCTAGATGCATTTGGAGCCCTTAAAGGGAACCACGTTCCTTCTGGTTCTGGACGGATATGGTTAGATGGTGTCGTTTGTACCGGGAGAGAACAAAATTTGACCAACTGTTTTTATGACGGATGGGGTAATAATGATTGCGTGCATTCCGAAGACGCTGGAGTTGAATGTTTTTCACCAGGTAAATTTATTGAAGAAACAATTTACTAAGATGTACTCATAGAATACTCTTAATGCTGTTTCAATGGCTGAAATGACGTTCTATATTAGTGGGGAATATTTTGGCTTGAAACGTTTTAACACAACTTCATAATTTTTCAGTCTGATGCCTGGTTTTAGCCTCGTTCAGTATTTTACAGTAGGCCTTTCTCTTTCCCATTTCTCTCGTTCTTCATTCCATTCAACGTTCCCCCATTCGGCTTTCCTTGTTTTCAGTTACTATAGCGTAGTTATATGGTGCGGTGGAATCTGATGCAGCTTTTCATAATTTTTGACCCTTTAATTTTACCAATTGCAATTTGAATTTAGGCTAATTATAGCTACTATCATTTACCTCATACACACAGATATTCTTTGGTATTTTTACAGCTATGCCTGTGTCACTCAGGTTGCAAGGGCCATTGCGTGCAAATGGTATTGGTCGTGTTGATGTATTCTACAATGGACAATGGGGAACAATCTGCGATAATGGATGGGATATAAGAGATGCTAGGGTTGTATGTCGTCAACTTGGTTATCTAGATGCTGTTAGAGCTCTTCACGGGAGCTCGAGCCAGGTTCCTTCTGGTTCTGGACCTACATGGTTAGGTTCCGTCGCTTGTACAGGGAAAGAGCAAAGTTTGGCCAAATGTTCCCATCCTGGATGGGGAATTATTTATTGCAGGCATTACAAAGATGCTGGAGTAGAATGTACTACAACAGGTAAAGTTATCATAGATCGATAGAGAGAGATATATTATATATAGTGTTTTCATATACCAAGTTTGTATGTGATATAGTACGGTACATGTAAGCTTTGTATTCAGAATCATGCATTAGTAGGAGTCAGGTCTCTAGTTAACGTCGCATTACTGTCTGAACCTATAGTCGGACCGCCAATCGGGAGACACGGCCGGGTTCGATTCCCTTTGGGAGTTCAGATAATTTTGCTGAATACCAAGCTTGAGAACAATCCTTAGTTAATATCTTCCCAAGCTTACAGCATGTACTATATATCTTACAGTCTTAGTATATGAAAATAGAAACACATACAATATAGCATTACAAATATGTTGAGACTTTATGTACAAAGCACGCATATAATTAGTAGAAGCCACGTCTCTAGTTAACATTGCATTGCTGTCTGAAACTCTATAGTCTAGTGGTAAAACACCCAGACCGGCAACCGCGAGACACGGGTTCGATTTCCGTTGGGAGATTTTTCTGAATACAACTAATTGAGAACAATCCTTAGTTAATATATTAAAAAGGAAGTAGATTATATTCATAACGGAAGCGCATGTTGTTTTATTTAACTTTATGCATATTTTACTGAAAATACTAAAACAATACATAGTCAAATCTGCAGACATGCATGTTTCGCCGTTCAACGGCTCGTCAGTGCAGCTTGTAACGCACTATATATATATATATATATATATATATATATATATATATATATACGTGTAGGTTTAGGTCTACGAAACGCAAAGAGTGCTCGACAACATATAGTTAGAGCAAATTATAGATTTTCGCTTACCTCAAAACTTGTCTGCAACAGGCTGTTTCATCTGTAAAAGAATCATCAGGCAGTTGCAAACTGCCTGATGATTCTTTGACAGATGAAACAGCCTGTTGCAGACAAGTTTTGAGGTAAGCGAAATATATATATATATATATATATATATATATATATATATATATATATATATATATATAACTATATTCTCATTCACTTGTGTTGTTGAGCACTCTCATGAGGTTAATTGGTGGCTACAAGCGATAACGCAAAGCTCACTTCCCTTGTGGTCGTATGAGCACTCTTGCCACAAGACACTTCACGCATGTCTGGATGCGCATGTGTCCGAGTATTGTACCACATGCGCTTGGTGAGAGCAAGAGTATGGTGTATAATAACTATATTCTCCTTTAGCCTCCTCCGCAGGCAACTCTTCGTAAACGCCAGAATTGTGCAATACTTGGCAAAAATTCAGACCAGCTCCAATTATCCGTCACTATCCACTGTTACTCCCTCATGCCTATGAAATTATTGCGTAATTCTGCCGTTTTCCCCCAAGTTGCCTGCGGAGGAGGCTAATTCTCCTTCACCTGTGTTGTTGAGCACTCTCATGAGGTTAATTGGTGGCTACAAGCGATAATGCAAAGCTCACTCCCCTAGCTTGTGGTCGTATGAGCACTCTTGCCCCAAGACACTTCACGCATATCTGGATGCACATGCATTGTCCTCATTATAGATGCAAATAAGCATTACTTCCGCTTACATATATTAAATGTTCAAAATTACATATTTTAGCCGGGGGTCGACTTTAATCTGCTCATATGTCGGTATCAGTAAATGAAAACTGGATATGTTTTCACCTTTTTTATATTAGTTTTAAATACACGCCACCTAGCAATCGCAGAATTATTAAAAACTCCTTTGCCTTTGGGTTTGTGTATCGTATACTATTAAGTGATGCTTTAAATCTGTTAGTCTCATGTATATAGAATGTAAACTATTTTGCTGTCTATATATAATATATAAGAATATCACGGCTGGAAATGTTTGCTCCACTAAGGACAAGTCGAAAAGGAATAGTTAGCAATGACATCTAGCTGTTCAACGGCATGCCATTGAAATATCCAGTCTCCCTAAAATATTTGTTTTCTGCTTTACGCGCACGAATGTTAGGTTTTAGCTTGTTGTTGTTTACTCGAATACCGCACCACCTTGCCTCCTTGCCTCTGGCGGAAGAACTTAAATAGTTAAATTAGGTTGAGACATTCTTAGACTAACGATATTTAGTAATGTAAGTTTGGTATATGAATAATATGATACACTTTTCTAGAATATTCAACAGTATAGGCCTACATATCAGGCGTGCATCAAACGCGTCGTCTTGTTTATATAGACTATATACTCTATAATTATAGTCTATACATATTTCGTGCAAATGGACTCATATGTATGTATTCAATGACTTTTAATACACATCCGTGATTCTATATCAGTGATATTATATAGCATAGATCTATGGAAATCTATTTGTTTTTATAGTTTTGATAAGTCATAAATGTGGGATGTGCAATGGAACCCCGAAAAAATAGCATTGTTTATTCAAAGCCGGTTTAATTTCGCCTTGCAACATTATATATGCTAATTAAGCAAGCAATCTATCTATCTATATATCTCCATGCGACAACCTTTTCGTAAACGGGTATGTATGTAATATATATAAAATGTTTCTTCTAAACATAAATTGCATCGTTTTGATCTCCCGTGTACGAAAGACATTTACCTGTACAGATCTTTTAATCCTCCTTAATAAAGAAATACGCAGCCAATTAATACTGAAATCATTATTGTTTTCTTTCAATGTCCAAATATATTTCAGTTTGGTCAATCGCTCTTCATTGCACGTTGCTTTTATTGCAATGATTTAGTTTAGTTGGCCATGCTCTTTGTATACTGGTTGCATGTCATTGTTTTAAAAGGGCTCTACAACACAAATTCGTAAAACCTCTCCCTGTGGCTTGTTATTCCGAGATCGTGCATCCCAGTGTTTAGTGATTACTGACTTGATATTGTTCATACAACTGTTACTAACTGTATATCTGTTAATGCATGTAACTTGCTTTGTGGTGCGGTGGAAAATGTTTGTCAATTAGACTAAGGAAATTACGTCCTATGTTTGTGCTAACTGAACCTTGCTAAATGGTGGGTGATGTTGCGTTGCCTATTCCTGCGTTGTTGTTGCGGTGTGTGCTGAGTGTAGCTAAGTTCATGATTAAAGTTGCTAAGCAGGTGTTAGTGCTGATATATGGTGCAGATTCCTGAAAAGTTTGCTCATCTGATGAAAGAAGTGTTTCATAATTGGCGAACATTTTGGCTTTAAGCATAACACAACTTAACACAACTAAATTTTCATGAATACCTGGTTTTAGTCTCGTTTAGAATTTTACCTGGTTTTAGATTCAAGATTTTCTCTTTCCCATTTCTATCGTTCCTCATTCCATTCAACGTTTAATTTTACCAATTTCGATTTGAATTTAGGAAAATTATAGCTACTATCATTGACCTCATACAATGTACATATTCTTTGGTATTTTTACAGCTATAACTGTATCGCTCAGATTACAAGGGGCCTTAAATAAGAATGGTACTGGTCGTGTTGAAGTATTTTACAATGGACAATGGGGAACAATCTGTGATGATCATTGGGATATAAATGATGCTAGTTGTTTGTCTCGTCAACTTGGTTATCTAGATGCTGTTAGTGGCTCTCTTCAGGGAAGCTCAGTTTCCTTCACTGGTTGGTTCTGGACGGATATGGTTAGATGACGTCGCTTGTACTGGAATGAACAAAACATAACCAGTTGTTCTCATAATGGTTTGGGAAATCATGATTGCAGCCATGACGAAGACGCTGGAGTAGAATGCAACACAACAGGTAAATATACTGTTAATACCATTTCAATGGCCACAATGACGTTTATAAATGGCGATCATTTTGGATTGAAACTTTTCAATCCAACTTCACAAATTTTCCACTAAATATTATTCATTATTTGCAAGGTCATATAATATTTTCCACTTCTTTTTCCAGTGTGGTTGGCCAATCGCTCTTTGAATGCGGTTGCAGTCATGCCAATGTAATTTTTGATCGTGTTTGTGTTGCTTACTGTGACTGTTGCTTTGTATACTATGTCCCTAGTCATGCATTGTTTTTGAAGCGGGCAAATGGTGTTTTCCCTACAACTGCAATTGGTAGTGTCCCTCTCCTGTGGCTTGTTATTCCTAGATATGCGTCCATTGTGTTTAGTGATTACTGTCTTAATATTGTTCATGCAGCTATAACTTACTTTAACTGTATTTCTGTTAAAACTTTTATGGAGCTTGTGGTGCGGTGGAAAATGTTTGTCAATTAGACTAAGGAAATTACGTCCTATGTTTGTGCTAACACTCTTGCTAAATGGTGGGTTGAACCAAATGATGTTGCGTTGCCTATTCCTGCGTTGTTACGTTGCGGTGTGTGCTGAGTGTAGCTAAGTTTATGATTAAAGTTGCTATGCCTAAGTGCGTTCTGATATATTGGTGCAGATTCCTGAAAAGTTTGCTCATCTGATGAAAGAAGTGCGATGCGCTTGTTAATTGATGCAGGTAGTTGCCTTGTGATGCTCGGTGGGTGATTAGAGTGCATATTTATGTATAGTGGATCGTCATTGGGCTTCCTATAGGGCCCATATTTTCCATTGTTAAGGTCTAAAGTTACATCTAAAAAGTTTACTATACGTAAATTTTATTCGGCGGTAATTTTTAGGTCAAACTGCTCGAAAATTTTGTGGAGGTCTTTCCTTGTTTTGTCTGCTAAACGTGCTGATTTACTTTTTATAATAGCCAAACCGTCATCTCTATATAGGCCGATGCTTTCTTTGCCAAATTTTTACTCAGGTGGTTTAAAATGAAAAGGCCTACTAACTCGCAAATTTCCGCGCCGTCGAAACTGCCCATGGTGACGTCAAACAAACTCTCGCTATCTTTTTTTATCCATGAAATTCCGGTATTGAAAAGGAGAGAGTTTCTAGCTTGTTTTATTATTGAAATATCGTTTTCAGGAATACACACGTAAAAATCTCACATCTTGTTGACAACAGTTGTTGGCTTAACAAGCTTGTAGCAAGCTTGTTGACAAGTTGTAACAAGCTTGTCATTTTATCAAGCTATAGTAAACTTGTGTCATCAAGCTTGCTACAACTTGTTGGTTTGCAGACTTGTAGCAAGTTGTTGGAACAACTTGAATCAAGCTTGTTGAAACAAGCCATATCATGCGTGTTAGAACAACTTGTTGACAAGTTGATGTGGTCGTGAAGTTGTAACAAGTCCGTTTCAACAAGCTTGTAGCAAGGCTGTTTTAACAAGTATGTACCAAGAGTTGCGAACAACTTGTTACGGCATTGTTAACGGCAAGAGTTTTCATGCAACAGCTGAACCAATTTGAACTTGGCAAAACCCTATTTTATTGGTGGTTGCTACGCGTTGTTATGCAGAATGAAAGGTATGGCGAAAGCAAGAAAAGCTGACTTTCAAGACTTCAAGTTTCTGTGGTTTCAACGGCAAAATCATATGGTTTAAATTTTCTTTATTTTGAAGTTTGAAGAGAAAAATGTCAAAAAAATAGCTGGTAAGTGTTATATTTTATAGCTAAGTTAGTGCGCTTGAGTAGATTTTGTAAAATTATCGCCTAAACATTACATTTTTGTTTTCTGACACCCAAATATTATGTACAGTGCAGTATTTATGCTTGTAATCTTTGTATGTTAATATGCTTTATTGCTTTGGCTTTGAACACAATATATATTGCCTTCTGGTGGTAACTAGCAGAATGAAACCGTTGATTTCTCGCATTTACCCAGGTCCTGACTTAATTCAGTAAACAATATTCATTATTTATAAAATTAGCTCAAACTTCTGTACTCAGCAGCCTAATTTAACTGCCCCTGTCAGAGATAAAACTCTGGACAGGCATTTTATATGCAATGATCATTGAATATTTTGTATTGAATTGCAAAATATATATTTTGGTAAACAAAATTCATATTAATTTGAACCCTTCTAGCATAAAACAGCTATCATATTTTTGCTGCTGGGTGAATTGAGTACTGATTGTTATGGTCTTTTGGTCTAATATTATTATTATTATTATTATTATTATTATTATTATTAAAAAGCAAATTTAATTGGGGTATGGGATCTGCCTTGCCCATAAATATCAACATATATTGTCGTGGTCAAGGCATTTCAGACCATAAATCAATTGAAAGGCATGGCACATGCAGAACCTTGGGGCTGTATGACATATTAAATTTCCAAACAGTAGCCAAAAATAGGCATAACTTAAAAAGAGGGGGTCTAAACTCAAGAAGGGCTCTACTTGATTTTGACTGGAATACTGCTGCCATGAATATCCTGGGAGCCAGGTGGGTCAGGTATAACAGGTTTATTATTACAATATACAGAATTTCGAGAAGAATAAGAAACATGATATGTGGGGCCTATAAACAATAGAACAGGCAAATTTATGAATGACTACTAACTGGGTATAATTTTATATTGGTACAGTGGCTTTAATTAACATGGTATCTGGAGGGAAATTATGGCAGATCCACAAGAATATCATCAAATAAAGAATTTGTGGTTCTTCATGGAAGGAGTGCAACCATCCTCAGAAAGGAAAAGAAAATGTTTAGTAAATGAAGTGACCGAACTATTACAGACAGAAGATTGACACAGACAAGTAATTGAAATATACAGGGATTGGCCAGTTTATTTTCATTAAATTAAATTTTTAACACCGTTCTACTCTTTGAATTAAATGCTATTCATATACATGTAGTACAACATATATCCATATCCTAATAATCCTATTATTATTCTCCACATAAACCATAATTTAGGGGTGTATAGGACATGGCCAGTCTTTTGATTCCAATAATTATATAATTCTAATCATTGAACAGAAGCCCTGAATCTGACATAAAAATAGACATACAACTACTGTTATATCAAAAGCATTTAAATATCTGAGTGTTTAAGTTTTGTTCTAAAACAAGCAACTTCAAGTTCTAGTTTCATGATTATCTCTTTGCACACCAGTCAATGTAAGCCTTGCCCACCCCCGGGCACAGATAGGATTTTTGAAGCTGGGGAAAGCTTATGTGTAGTAATACTAGTAAGGGGGAGGTGGGGGATGTAAATTGACTGGTGCATAATATCTTTGTAACCAAATTCTTCCTACAGATTATTTCCATCTTGGATTTATACCTAAATCACAATTAAGAAAAGTTGCATTAATGTTTCCTAAAAATGCTGCTGTACGTGGGTTTGTGTTGGAACTGCAATAAAGTCTGAAAAGTTCAAGAGAAAAGGCCATTCTCATGCTACTGCACGTTTTGAGTCTTTTTAGGTACAGTAGTTTAAAAAAACCCATGGCAGCTGATTCTTACAAAAGTATAAAACCCTTTATTATAAAATTTATTACAGTCAAATCCGGTGTTCTGTTACAAGCAACATTTGAAATATTGTCTCACACAATATTGATTTGGAGATTGCTCTGTGCAATTCGCAACCGACATGAACAAATTGCATATTGAAATTCACAACCAATGTCCTGTTTGACTGTAATATTAAATACTGGTAACAATGACATATATATTGACATTGACATGCAACCCTTGATTTGTATTAATGAAGGCAAAAGAGAGACAGTTTTGTAATTGTGCCACGAGAACATAATCTATTGTACATTACTTCATTTTTGAACGCCTGTATCACAAGGCCCTGAGAAAGGTTGCACTGTCAGTTTGTCAACTCCATCAAAACACGATATTGAAATAGAATACTCTGAAAAAACCCACTTTAATTGCATGCAAAATATGTAAATGATAGTTTTACCTTTGTATTTAAATCTGCAGTTTATGTATTTACTAATCTTTGTTCTCTTCTTTCAAAATAATATGAAATTTTAAGCAAAGTTTGTGTTGTCTGTTATTTTTATCGTCCCCCCCCCGGAAAACACGCGAACACACACGCGTGTTTTCTGGATAATATTCGCGGGCTTTTGCGTGGGTTTACGCGAGTCGCCATGTTTGTTACAAACTTGGTGAATCGAGCTTGTCACGGATTGATTTCGACAAGCTTGCTACAGCTCCGTGTCAACAAACCTGTACCAAGTTGTTGACAAGCTTGCTACAACCTTGTTGGCAACAACCTTGCTACGGCTCTGTCACAACAACCTTGCTGCAAGAACGGGAACAAGTTGTTACAAGGCTGTTTCAACATCATGGGACAAGCAGTGCGAACACATCCTGTTGACAAGATGTTGATGCAGACTTGCTACAAGTCTGCTGCAGGTTTGTTGCAACTTGTGCGTTTTTACGTGTATAGTAGCCAAATTTGAAGCCCAAGATAAAGCTTGGTCCAATAGTTTTTCAGAAATGGATGGGTAGAAATCGACAATGTCAAACGAAATAAAACTGTGTCTGTCCTTATCTTTTATATTGACAAACCACTGAATAACTTGTTTTGTATTCCTCCATTGATTTAAATTCAGTTTTTGTCTCAAATTAGAATTAATTTTGTCCAAAATAACTTTGCTTATTTTTCCGGATTCGCTTTTAGCGGAATTAATTAATCGACATTTTGGATTGTTTTCGAAATTTTCTTTGTGATCTTTTAAAGATATAAATGCTTCGCGTTTTTTCATTTTTTCAATTCTGTCGCCGATTCCTAAATTGTTCGAAATGTTTTTTAGTTCTGAATCAATTTCATCTATAGTGTCCTCGGATCCATGCTTATATGTTTTTGTGACGTTGTCATGTAAGAGCTTGTTATATGTGTCGAGCGAGGTTTCATAAATATTCCTAGTTTTGTCTGCAAAAATAAAAATGTTGGGAGACAAATTAATTTTCTTTAGATCGTTGGTCAAAGATTTCTGAAATTGGTTCCTATATGGCCGAAATTGTAAATTTTCGATCAGTTTTATAAGGTCGTCTTCGAAAGGTTTCATTTCAGGAATAGAAGGAGGTGTTTTGTTGGACGCAAGGCCGAAATGGTTGTTTTGGTTTTCACATTTTTTGTTTTTAAGAAAGAAATTAGCTTTCCATCTCATACGTTTTATTACACTTTCCACTTTTTCAATCAAATTTTTCAATAAGCGTCCTGTGATGGTATAGGGATATTCTTTAGTGAATAGTCAAATCGAAATTGGAAATATGCGATGGAAATATGCATGGTATACCTCTCTTAATGGAATAAAAGCTTCGAAAGCTTCAGGCTGTAAAAAGCAGGGAAAGATGAGACATATTTAGAACAGAGAGCTTTCACAATTCTACGCAATGCTATGTGTTGTTGGGTGAAACTAATTAAAGATTAAGTTAACAGCGAACTTGCATAGTACATTTTGTGCTATAAGTCATCATGCAAACGGGCAGTTTATCCATCCAAACAACTGATCAACTCCCAGGCATGCCTGAGCGAACATGGGTTTTAGTTATTGTGGGTTACCCTATTTTAGTGAGATAAATATATATTTCCTAATATTAGAATGTGTGCTGCACAACAACGTAAAGTCATCAAGGAATCGATCAACACACAAGAATTTAGCTTTAAAACACATGCTATTTCTTTAAACTTTTTACAAAGTTAATCTTTATCTTCCTTATCTTTATCTTCCATATCTTGATATTTCTTATATTTATCTTCCTTACCTTTATCTTCCTTACCTTTATCTTCCTTACGTTTACCTTCCTTATCTTTATCTTCCTTACCTAACTCTAACACTAACGCTAACCCTAGTTACACCAAGGTTAAGCTGTAAGATTGAATTTTTGAATCTTAATACTGAATCCTGAATCCTATGATTGAATCTTTGAATCCTAATATTGACTTCATTGCAGGCAAGTCGTTCATGCACATTTAATTAACCCTTTATAATCGGACTTTTCTCTCAATTCTTTATCCCCGAGCCGGCGTGAAGCGCCGTGCGAGTGTACTAATTCCGCTCGGATATTTACACCCGGGTATGTGACAACATAGCGGAATGCAAAGTTGTCCGCCATTATGCAATGGACAGTTTTCTACGTTATGCGCACGCGCGAGTTCAGGCCGAGAGAAAACTGTTTTGTACTCGGGGGTCGGGACATAAACAGACAAAGTCTCTAAAACGAGATAAATGAAAATTATTTAGAGGACTTTCACATGTTAAAATTAACAGGAGGGAAAAAACAGTGAAAAGACCGAAGAAAGACAAGATTTTCGAGTTTTAAAGCGTTTTAAAGTTTTTGTATACTTGCTTTTGCCGTATTCGCATGCAGTATATTATAGTTTGTGGATTTGAAAATGCATATAGGTCATCCTGTGTGGTCAATACAACATTGATTAATCTTAAAAGGCATTTTAGTATTAATTCAAATACGTTATAGAATAAGAAACAACATATTAAATCTCAAAAACAAGTGCGAAAATAAGTATAAAAATACTGTTAAAAAACAGTTGAAGTTTTATGAAAATTTCGAAATGTTTTGTGAGATTTCTAAGGTTGAATTTTACAGTAAATCAAAGCTAAAAGAGTACACAATAACATACCTAATTTATATAGTTGGGCAATTGATAATTTTATAGTTAAAATTAACAAATCGTATCAATATTTTACCATTTTGTACAAAATATAAAAAGAAATATACAGTGTTGCGTGTTACCATGGTTACAGTGATCGACTCAGTACTTCATGTTACAATAACGTTTGGGGGAGTAAATTGTGTGGTTCGAATGGACGAGGGGATTCTGCATGCATGTATTTCTAGTTTCTGAACATACTACATAAGGCAAATAGCAGGACCTTGTCAAGACTTGCTACTTATGCAGCTTGCATTATTTTAATGTGTACTTTTTGTAAGACACGCACGACTTTCTCTATCCTTTCGGACAAAAATATGCCATGAATTTTGATGAATTCCAGGGCCTCTGCGCTTGTTTAATATGCAAAATCTTACTTCCGAGAACACGTAAGCATTTTGCACAGCGCATGTGCTAGTTTATGAGCGAAACTTGGCGCAATCCCTGGGACGAGTTGAAGAATTCATTATGGCGTCGCATGGAAGGAGTGTTTCGTGGATTTCTCTGCTTTTCAAGTTGATAAATAATTTGCAATAATTAATGGCAAATATTTAGCAATGCTTCCCAAAGGTTTTAAAATTTTAAATAAATTTTAAAATTGTGCTCCGTTATTTCTCTCTTTATGCTTTGAAAACAGGCAAGCTCACTCTTTTTGAAAAATACCATCAATATTCCCAAATTCTTGCTCGGTAAACCCATTAACAGTAAAATAAGAACACTTGCTTCTTTCCAGATTGCTATATCCTGCTTCTTAAATTCTGACAATGAGTGAAAAATTCCATTTTTCGCCTATTTGTAAAGAAAAATTCTTCGCATGTTTTCGCGTTCTTAAGCCGTAATATCCTTCAATATAAGCACCACAAGAAACACTTTAATTTCCATGAACAGTCCGGTAAAAAGCACAAAAATTTTCAACGTTCGAAGCATAAAATGGCGGTTGAAGAAATGCGCCCGCTATTTTTTAAACACCGTCTGCAAAATGCCCACCTGCTACTTCCGAGGTAAAAATGGCAAATGTGTTGGCATGGGGAAGCCGATTTTTGCAATTACAAGGCGTTTCCAAGAGTTACATACTTGCACTAACTTCTTGGTGCGGTCTTTGAAAGAAGGCGACGTGCTAATGTTTGGAGCGGAAATTGTACAGATTACGCTGAATACTACAAACGACTACGCCAAATACTACAAAGCCTTTAAAACCGCTATAGCTACGCATGCCGGCACACAACATATCACACAATATATAGTACCGCACAAAAGTCAAAACTTGCCGACAAAATTTACGTCGTCTTAGCAAATAGAACGTACGCAGAGCCGAGCGACGGAATTTATCCTTGAGCTACCTTTCGCCTCAACTACAGACTACAGACTACACCACTAGACTGTACTGTCCCTATACTAGCCATTTGCTATTGGCATGAGTACTTGGATATGGTCCTCTTCTACAAAATAGTAAATGGTCTGGTGAATGTTAAACCTTCTCTCATTCTAACTATCCGAACCTCCAGACCTACGAGATCTTCCACCAGTACTGCCACCAAGTTCATCATACCCAAATGCAAAACAACCACCCATCAACGAACAAACCCGTGTCTGGAACATTCTCGCGGAAGAACTAAATCTGGAGACTTGTGGTCTCTCGACATTCAAGTCTATTCTTTCTAAACATTATATGACTTCATTAAGAACTTCTTACGACGTTGACGATCCTCGCTCGTACAAAACAATCTGTCTAAAGTGTAATTGTGTTCGTAGTCTTACCTATATCCGATCTCGTGTTGCATGTAGATATTGTGTTTTCGTTTGTTGCATGTTTCGGAAAGAGTTAGTTCGTTGTCCTCAAAGCAGTATTCTTTGGTTAATCGTTTCTCTCGTTATTATATGAGTTTAATTAAAAGTTGGTTTAGTGTTGAAATAGTATCTTACGACTTGCCTCTGAGGACAAGGAAACAACTTGTTCCTATATTATCGCCATTATGTTTGTTGTTGTTAAAGGGGCCGCAGTAATTGGCTTGCGCTGTTGCGGATTCTCTGCCATGTGCTAATAGTTTATATTTGTATAAGGGCTAAGCTATTAAATTAAACTTATTAATTACTAATATTGTTACACGTGCGGGTATACACCCCATCATCAAGCTTATATTAAATAGAGCACAGACTTAAGAATGTGATTTTCAATTTCAGCGACACGAACGAGTGCCCCGAATACAACGAATGGAGGAACAGGTAAAGTGTTCTTTTTCTTAATATAGTTCAGAGAGTATAATTTTGTTTGAGCAAAATATGTTTTAATGTACCTATTTCACTTGAAAGGGTACAAATTTTGTGCATTTTGGTAGGTAGCCCACTTTAACTTACTAACTATCTGACTAACTAACGAATTACCTACAACTAACTAACTAACTAACTCATTTACTAACTAACTAATTCCCTACTAACTAATTAACTAACTTACTTACTAACTAACTAACTAACTTCAGCTAACTTGCTAATTAATTAACTAACTAACATTCTAACTAACTAACTAACTAACTAACTAACTAACTAACTAGCTAACTAACAAACAAACTAGCTAACTTACTTAGGCTACTAACTTTAACTTACAAACCAACTAACATGGCGTCGCATGGAAGGAGTGTTTCGTGAATTTCTTTGCTTTTCAAGTTGATAAAACATCTTTGTAATTAACTCTTTCTGGTCGGTCGCATTTTAATTATGTTGTCGCAAGAGCACTTTGAGTACGATTTCCTTTGCAAAATATTTACCCCCTGGTAATGAAATTAACACCATTGGAATCCTTACAAAATATGCTGTTTAACAGTGGTAAACTTCAAAGATTTTTTTGCATTTCACTTCGTTGAACTAGAATACTGGGTTTGGTGGATAATCAAAGTGAGTAGATATATACACAATTTAAGACCTAACCAGGAACGGTTGCGAAAAATGCAACACTAGGAATTGAAAACCGTTCCTGGTTAGGTCTTAAATTGTGTACATATCTACTCACTTGGATTATCCACCAAACTCAGTATTCATGTTTAACAGTGGGCTATTTTGCCGACTAAACATTACAGAATCAAAAATACTAAAAGTTTAATCCCAAACATACCTCCAGTATACTCCAAATCAACTCAAACAATCTTTAATATCTTCTTTATAAGACCATATTATCAGAGACTTCTAATTGTCGAAATTTAGCTTTTTATCTGTGTCTTTATGATGTTAAGTTTCGCTTCGATACTAAGTCTAGAAATATTTATTTTGAATTTTTTTTTATTTATCGGAAATTTTCCAGCATGCACGCGCTTGCCGTAGTTTGACTATATATGGTTTGCCCACGCGCTTTAGTCCCGACAAAAATATCTTATATAGGGTATTGTACCCTGGGGAATTCATTCCGGCCACTTAAAAAACCATAGCAACAGTCTTTGTTTGTGTTTGGGCCTTTTCCGGTTGTTTTTGTCTGAAATTTCGGTTTGACCCGTACGCTACATTTCAAATTTCGCCGTAACTTTGTCAATTTTTATTGTGTTTCTTTGAACGTTGGTCAGTAGGTACTGTTTTTAAAGCTCTATAAAACGGTATATTAGCGAAAATCACACGGTTTTTAAAACAGAAGTTATAATCGACCAAAAGTACTGGATATATAATTAGTTTACGATAATAATAAATATCAGATTACAAAGGTGTTAAAACTCACGGAGATCTGTAAAACAATGCCGGTTTAGCGATTTGTTTGGCATTAGCCAAGACCAGGTGTGTTTGCTGAATCGATTGGTGGTATTTTCGTCCGTTTTGGGTGAGGGGCGCCAAAGATACAAGCGCTCAAAGTCGTCAACCTTTGGCGGTTGATATTCGACGCTGCCGTTCAGAAAGAGTAATAATTAAGGTGGTCTCCACTCAAGAAATACGAAATTTTCCCAAAACATTTTTGTTCATAATTGAGTTCCTAATATGGTGTGGTTCAAAAAAAGAGCAGCCTTTGCTGAACATTTTAAGTTTTTTTTTGGAAAATTTAAGACCAACGGTTCTAAATGCGTTGCCAACTTTCTCAGTTGGTGGTCCGCAACATGGTAACCATGCCAACAGCATATCAATTGAAACATGATTAGACTCAGCGATATTTTATCTTCCTATTAGTACCAAAAAACTATAAATTAAATCAAAACTAAAACTTCTTAAATTTTGAGTGGAAGACCACCATAATGGAATCATTTAGCAATGCTTCCCAAAGGTTTTAAAATTTTAAAGAAATTTTAAAATTGTGCTCCGTTATTTCTCTCTTTATACTTTGAAAACAGGCAAGCTCACTCTTTTTGAAAAATCCATCAATATTCCCAAGTTTTCACTGATCTAAAAGATTCCAGTATATTTAGTACTCATTTGAACAAAGAATTAGATATAATTTATTTAAATCCAAATATGCATATCAAAAATTATGCAACATGTTTGTAGACTTTTCAATACTTTTTTAATCATTTTATAAGATTGATATATAAATACAGGATTACTTGTATTAAACACATGGTATAAATACAATAAAAGTCAAATTTACCAAAATTATTATTTTAAAGTTTGTAAAAACACCTGCATGGGGCCGCTTGTACGAAGTCCGTTTAGCCTATCCTGTGGATAACTCGAAAATATCAATCAAGTCTATACATTCATCGAACAATCAAGCTAAAATATTTCAACTTGAATAGAACAATTATATTTGCAACTACATAAGATTTAAGTTCAGTCATTCACCAAATGTGTGAAAGTGTGTTTTAATTTTGGCTTATCCACCGTTTAAGCTAAACGGCCTTCGAACAACCGGCCCCTGGTCTATAAATTAACATAAATACTGTTAGTTTCTCAAAACAATTTGTATAATCATGAAATTTGGCTACCATTACTGAGTGCACTACATGAATGATTGATAGTAAATGTTAGATTATGCAGTTTATTTGGTAAAAGAAACAAAAAAGGTTTCAACAACTACTGATAATGGCGGATAAAAACGTTCAACTCACGCCATATGATCACGTGTCCGATGTACTATATATACTAACTGTAGCATCATGCTTCCTTAATTTATGTTAAACAATATGAACCGATTTACTCTATATAACTTGAAGTATTACTTAATGTTAACACCCCCACTCAGACTCAGCTTGTCCTTGACTACGATGAGTCTGGTTTGTTCTTTAATTGCCTAATAATACTGTTCGATGTTTTTCAACTTTTACTCGAGGTAATGACTTCGTAAGAATGTCCGCGGTCATTTCTTCAGTTGGAACATAATGAATCTTCACTTCTTTGTTTTGTACCCTTTCTCGGATGAAGTGCATTTTCGTATCAATATGTTTTGACCGTTTATGCATCACAGGATTATGACACATTTTTATACAGGACTGATTGTCTTCTCCGATATCAGTCGGTTTCTCCATTGGACAACCAATATCTTTCAGTAGCGCGCGTAAATAGACAGCTTCTTGTACTGCAGCCGCCATGGCTTGGTACTCCGCTTCCGCTGTCGAAAGTGCGACCGTTACTTGTTTCTTCACCTCCCAACTGATGGCGCCGCCATTTCCCTCAAACTTGAAGTAATAGCCCGTTGTCGATTTGCGATCGTTGAGGTCCCCGCTCCAATCTGCGTCTGAGTCGCCAATCACGTTGAGGTTGGAATTCTTCGCAAATGTTAATCGTAAATCTATAGTTCCTTTCAGGTATCTTAGTACGTGTTTCGCAGCTTTCCAGTGTGATGTGTCAGGTTTATCCAGGAATCTTGACAGCTGATTGACAAGGTTCAGTATGTCTGGACGGGTTTGCTTTCCGATAAATAGAAGAGAACCAACTAAACTTCTATACAGATTCGGATCTACTAATTTCTGTTCGTCGTTGTTCTTAATTAACTTCAGATTTACTTCCCCAGGTGTTGCTGCTGCTTTGCAATCACTCATGTGGAATTGTTCAAGAACAGACTCGATGTATTTCCTTTGGTCAACAGTAATCTTATCGTGCGACCGTAAAATCTGCATTCCTAAGAACCAGTGTAAAGTACCACGATCGTCCATCTTGAAATTCTCATTTAACACTGCCTTGATTTCGTTAACTGCTTCTTCGCTCGCTCCAGCTACTATAATGTCATCTACCCAGACTAACACGTATGAGAATGTTCCATCTTCCTTCTTTCTTACAAATAAGCAGTAGTCATTACAGCTTCGTTTGAATCCTTCTTTGAGAAGTCGACTTGACAGTGCTTCATACCAATTCTTTGCAGCCTGTTTCAAACCATAGATTGATTTGTTTAGTTTGCATACCAGCTTTTCTCCCGAGTTTGCTTTCTTGGTAAAACCTTTTGGTTGCTCTAGGTAAATTTCTTCTTCTATGTTGGCGTGAAGGTAGGCTGATTTCACGTCCATTTGTCCAAGATGCAAATCTTTTGTGCTGCCGTTGCTAGTAGGATTCGGAAAGTTTCGGGTTTACAAGTTGGAGCGTACGTATCGAAGAAGTCTAAACCTTCGATTTGAGCATAACCTTTGGCTACGTATCTTGCTTTGAATTTATCTACTCGTCCATCTGCTCCGTACTTTACTTTATACACCCATTTTCCTGGTAAAACTTGTTTATCCTTTGGTTCATCAACTATTGTCCAGGTGTCATTGTCTATTAGTGAATCATACTCCGCTTTCATAGCTTTTCTCCAGTTCTCTGCTTGCGGTGAATTAACTGCTTCACTATACGACTTGGGTTCTTGTACGTTTTCTTCTTTAGTTGTGCTGAAAGTGTAGGGTGATCCATATCTCTCAGGTGGACGCCGATTTCGCTTGCTCTGGGAAGTGTGTTTTCGTCTTCCTCTGGGTTTTCTTCAGCTTCGTGCTGATCTTCTACTACGACAGGTATCGGTGCATTATTTTCCCCCACTTTACCTTGAACCGGTTTCGTTGTGTCCTGGTGATTTGAGCTATCATCGTTGAGGTCCATGTTGGGACTCACAAGGATTGATTCTTCCGGATTTATTGTTTCCTTTGCTGAAAATGATTGGATTTCATTTTCTTGAAGAGAAGAACATTTCGCGCTTTGATGACTTTCTTCGAATCAAATTCTTGCAGAATGTATGCTGTGCTCTTGTCATCATAACCGATAAATTTTGCCTTTACAGATCTAGAATCCAACTTCTTTAAGTTGACCTTTCTCTTCATAACATATGCTGTGCAGCCAAAAACTCGTAGATGATTTCGCCTTGGCGGCTTTCCGGTAAAGAGCTTGAAGGGACTTTTGCCTTGGTTGCTGTTGGCACTCACGGTAAGATTTCTTATATGAGCTGCTGTAGATAATGCTCTTACCCAATAGCGCTTTGCTAATTTTGCTTGGATCAATAGACATCGTCCCATTTCAACCAGAGTTCGATTAAAGCGTTCCGCAACTCCGTTCTGTTGTGGGGTTTCTGGCACGGTATATTCCTGCTTTATTTTTGAATCTCTGCAGTAATCCTTAAATTGCTTCGATGTATATTCTGCGCCGTTGTCGGTTCGTAGTCTCCGAGGTGATCCTGATTCTGCTACATATTCTTTGAATCTTTCAAAGGCTTGGGATTTCTTGCTCATAAACTTTACGACTGAATATTTCGAATATTCGTCCACAAATGTAATCGCATACCTGGATCCATTGAGGCTAGGGACTTTGAATGGACCAAGAATATCTGAGTAAACAAGTTCGAGAGGTTTCTGGGACTTGTTCTTAGCTTCTTTTGGTACAGGTTTACTGGATTGCTTTCCAAGTGCACATGTTTCACATACTTCCTTTAGATTATCTTGACAGCCAATGGTGCGTTTGACATCGTCCTTGTTCAGATGCCGAGACGTTGATGCCACAAACTAGCATCTCCTTTACTTGTTGTCGAATTTGGGTTGCATGTGGTAGAATTACATGCTCTGGACCTTTCAAAGATAACCTTCAGATGAAATAAACCTGCGTCTTCGGTTAGATCAATCTCTGGGCCACGATTCAACATTACCTTCGCTTTGTTTTCGATAAATATGAACTTGTGTCCAAATTTGACAGATCGGTTGACAGAAAGTAGGTTTACTTCATAATTTGGTACATAAAGAACATTTCGTAGGACCATCTCTACCTCTTTTCCATTTGTTGATTGAAGCTTAATTGGTACATCGCCAATTCCTTCGACAAGTGTTAGGTTTCCTTTTGGATCCTTAACGTTTTTGACATTGCAAGGTTGTAAGTTTTCGAACAGTTCCTTTTCGGTAATAATATGATCTGTACAACCAGTATCAATGATGAGATGATTTAATTTTCCAGTACCACTGCTTGTTCCACTACCACTGTTCATACATTGAGAGTACGATGAAAATGAAGTCGATTCATTTGTTGGAGGGTCTTCAGGTTTACTTGGACCTCTGCACGCTTTTGCTAGATGACCCCTCTTTTTGCACTTTGAACATACAGCTGAACTTCTTTTATTGCATTGCCTGGCAAAGTGACCGGGAAGTCCACAGACAAAACAATTTCCCTTCGGTTTGGTTGGACCTTTATATCGACTCGATGCATTCCTAGAATGCATTGCTGTAGCACTATCGTCTTCTGCTTGATGTCTTTGGAGTCGACTATCTTCATAGTTTTGTAAACGTGTTCGTAATTCGGTGAAATTAGCTGCCGGATTGAAGCTTTCTTGTACCACAAAGTGTTCATACTTTTCTGGAAGACCGTTTATAACAAGAGCATTGAATAGTGTTTCTGATATCTTTTCACCAGCTTCGGTAAGTCGGGACATTAGTTCTTGTGCTCGTATAAAATATTCGGATAACTTTTCATTTTCACCTAACTGTAATCTAGATATTTGACGAACTAGACTTACTATAGTTGGCTTTTCGACGTTGGAATATCTCTGTTGTAGTAAACGCCACGCTTTTGCTCCGTCCCCAACACCATCTGATGACAAGCAATCATGTCGTATATATAAAAGACTGTTTTTATCGAGGGCTAAAGCAATATGACACCATACCATATTATTTCTTTCTTCAATCTTTTCGATTTGTTGATTTCTCTCTTGTATTTTTTGCCTCCCATGCGGCCTTAATTTCATTTGTAGCATCTTCTGCTAACGGTGCTACTTCTTCTGGTAAAACTTCTTTCCCTAGAAGTGCTTTATATAAACCTTTCGTCTGCATATACGCAATGAACTTCGTACTCCATACCGGATAATCCTCGACTTTTCCATTGAAAACTAGCCATTTTATCGTTTGACTGTCCATTTTTACGCTCCTGGGCCCATAACCTGTTAGATTATGCAGTTTATTTGGTAAAAGAAACAAAAAAGGTTTCAACAACTACTGATAATGGCGGATAAAAACGTTCAACTCACGCCATATGATCACGTGTCCGATGTACTATATATACTAACTGTAGCATCATGCTTCCTTAATTTATGTTAAACAATATGAACCGATTTACTCTATATAACTTGAAGTATTACTTAATGTTAACAGTAAACACTGACATAATGATCTCATAACACTGTTTTGAATAAAGTTAGCACAATCGCCATACAAAATGTGTGCCCCTTTCCTCATGATTTGATGAGCTTACATAATGTTATATTATATTTCCAAAGACCCAAGATGATTAATAAGAGCCTTTTACTATACTTGACAGTGTTGTATCAACAACATGGAGGAATTTATCTGCAAGAAAAAACTGGCCAAAAACAGGGAAATTGTAAGGCAAACGTAGGCCAATATTTGAAATCCAAGCAAAAGAAGAAAATGATATGCCAGTTACACTCCCAATAATTTTTAAAACAAAAAGCAGTAAGATATAAATCAATACCAAATTACTATAACATTCTGTTAAGGGGGACTGTAGTCGGTGATGGCTGACACACCCATATTCAGAGCTTAAAATTTATATTGCGCGCATTTTTCCCAGCATACCCACTAATTTTTCCATGAAGCTTGACTAATAAAGATAATTTTAAGCCATATTTCAGAGAAAGGCCAGGGTCAAAATCTTAAGATATGTTTTTTTATATGCCATATCATCACTGAATTTGACAAAGGAAGTACCCCTATATTTAAGACAGCCATAGATAAGACATTTAAACTCAAACAAATCAATGCGGCATTTCCTGACTCATAAAAACATGACATTTTCACTGCATAAGTGCATTTGGCAATTACAACATCTAGAACATTTTTCTAATGAATGTTTCAAGTTTTAATAGAACAAAGTATGATTTAACTTTCATAAAATACCTTTTCTAGCTAAAGGCCACGTCCAGATTTTGGAAAATTTAATAAGGAACATGTGTCCTTTTCTTCAAAATGTGTATTTTAACACACTTATAATTCCTGATGAGGAAGGACAAACGGCAAATTATTGAACATACCTTTGGAAACAACAACAACTCAGCTTCCATTAACAGTAAAATAAGAACACTTGCTTATTTCCAGATTGCTATATCCTGCTTCTTAAATTCTGACAATGAGTGAAAAATTCCATTTTTCGCCTATTTGTAAAGAAAAATTCTTCGCATGTTTTCGCGTTCTTAAGCCGTAATATCGTTCAGTATAAGCACCACAACTTAATCTTTCAAGAAACACTTTAATTTCCATGAACAGTCCGGTAAAAAGCACAACTTTTCAACGTTCGAACCATAACAAGGCGGTTGAAGAAACGCCCGCTATATTTTAAACACCGTCTGCAAAATGCCCACCTGCTACTTCCGAGGTAAAAATGGCAAATGTGTTGGCCTGGCGAAGCCGATTTTTGCAATTACAAGGCATTTGCAAGAGTTACATACTTGCACTAACCTCTTGGTGCGATCTTTGAAAGAAGGCGACGTTGTCATGTTTGGAGCGGAAATTGTACATATTACGCTGAATACTACAAACGACTACGCCAAATACTACAAAGCCTTTAAAACCGCTATAGCTACGGATGCAGGCACACAACATATCACACAATATATAGTACCGCACAAATATCGTGGGACATATAGTCTCCTTTGCAGACGTGCTTATTATAGCTCCAACCCTCGCTAACGAATGTCTGCTGCTAAAACGAGCTGCATGCACTTTACATTCCCTCCGATCGACCAATCACAGCAAACCTTCCAAATTTCGTAAAATAAAACTGTGAAAGTGAATTCAGAGCGGAGCAAATTTATAATTAAATATTTTGAAGGCAGTCGTCGGTTGTATTTTGGGCAAAATTTTGCCTAAATAGAATTTTAAGAAATGGATATTTCTCCAGGATAATAAAAGTGCTACTACCAGAAATATAATATAATGTAAACACAAACACGCGAAACTATTGCGGTGAGATGAATTTCGCCGAAACTCCCAAAAGTAAACGTCTAGCTTTGCAATACTTTTCACAAAGACGCCCAACATACAGTAAGAGCGTAACCTTTTTGAATTTTTGTACAGGTCGAAGCCATAGGAAGCTAGTTAATGGTAAGAAGAAAATACATTTAGACATCCTCCTCGAGAGTTTTTCGATCGCTTCTTGACATTGTTAACAATATTTTAAATTTCCCTCATAACATGCGCTATTGCACTTTACACCGATTGTTTGCAAATTATGCAAGAACATATTCAAAATAGTATTCTACGTAAATATCGTGACGTTCTAGGCTAAACTTTTCAAAATATTTCCTCGCGACTAAACAAATGTGGCTTCCGATTGGCTCTTACTCTGTGAACCACTGGAAGATGATTGGCTCCTAAAACAACGGGAATGGAATGTGCAGCTCGTTTCAGCAGACGTTCGTTAGCGAGGGTTGAAGTTATAAGAACGTCTGCGAAGGAGACTACGTGGGACGATGCAGAATACAATACGCGGTTGCTAAAGCGAATCTAATTGGTCGAAAAGGAAACAAACTTGCGTTTGATTTCTACAATCAGAACGGAGAAAGTTAAAAATTAAAATTACCCAAACAAAGACGGGAAACGTGCGAAAAAGCACAACAATGTGTAAGAATATTTTATGAAAACATCGTTTTAAAATATTTTTATAGCAAACTAAAATGTAAACATTGTTGTTTAAAAAACACTTGTGAAAGTATGTAAAAACACTGAAAACTATGAGCTTGCTTATTTATTTAGCTTCGCCTATGCTAACAATATTGCAAATTAGGGAATAAATTAAATACTCCCAAACACATGCAAAATAAAAATAAAAAGGCGGGGACACCACAACAGTTTAACACCAATTACTGTGGGCCCTTAAATGTACATTACTGTAAGTTAAGGTCCGGATGTTATTTCCTTAACTTATTTATACCTTCAGAAAGTGTATAGGATGTTTGTATACAATTATAAAATTGCCTTATAGCTGTTTATTACTAATATTGTTACATGTGCGCGTATACACCCCATCATCAAGTTTATATATTAAATAGAGCAAAGACTTAACAATGTGATTTTCAATTTCAGCGACACAAACGAGTGCCCCAAATACAAAGATTGGTGAAACAGGTAAAGTATTATTCTACGTAATATATAGTACATAGAGTATATGTTTGAGCAAATGATAGAAATTAGCTCTCATTTTGAATGCACCTAGCTATTTCACTTGGAAACTAACGGTACAAACTTTGTGCCTTTTGGTAGGTAACGGTTTCCCTTAAATGAAATAGTAAAATTCAGTTTCCAGTTTTGAAGAAAGCTAGATGAAATACTTGTGAAAGCAAAAACACTGAAAGCTTTACAGTCCAGGAAATATAATATTTTATAACGTTACTATTCACAATACAATATAATAACAGATTGTATAGTATATCTATGCTAATCCACTGTGCTCTTTTTGATTTTGAGAAACAGTTTCCAGGAAATCAAATAATGGAACTGAATGGTATATATTTTTGATTATGTTGGTGTCTGGGATTATCATTGGGCTTTTCCTTGCATATGGTGTGATGTGTTTTCGTCGTCGTTGGTTTAGAAACAGAAAACCTCAACAACATACAACCGAAAATACAACATATCAAGGGATAGATCTTACAAGTATGACTATGGAAGACGATTATGAGCCAATGGGAGGTGCAGGAAACGAGGACGAGTCTGCTTATACAGAGTTAAATACAGTCAGGGATGCAGAGAATAATTATCAGTCTTTAACCAACTAATGTAGTTTTATTTTTATTTTATACGCTTTGTCACAACTTAATTATTGCATAACATATAATAATGAAAATACATTATTTACAAAAATTGTGACAGGGTAATCACAACCGCTTTTGGCCAATTACGGTGATCCCAAATGATGAATAAACATACGATTTACAATTGCAATTACAATTACAGTTACAGTATTATAATTCTAATTTAAAAACAGCATGCAAGAGGTTTGATCAAGTCCGAGCCTGGTTACATTTTACACAAATTGTTTTCCATGAACGAGAATCATCTACATTATAATTAATTTCTAGAGCAGACAGGTAGTAGTCAAATAAATATTTTTAGAGAATTAAATTTATTTGTTATCAGTTTTGGTAAGGCATTCCTGGTTCTTGTTGTTCTAACTGCGTACGTTTGTTGGTATGTTGCGGTGTTACATTTCTTTGTTTGAAAATGTACACAGTTTGATTCCACAGATCTTGTTTCTCTTTTATTGACATGTTTGGGAAGAACTATATCCGACAGGTTCATGACACCACAATTTGCCTTAAAGAAGAAAGCCATGTCCAAATATTCATGCCAATAATTTAAATGAAGAAGCCTCAGTTCTATAAGCCTTTGGTGATAGTTGGCTGCGCAAAGAAAAGGTAGACCAAGGATATATTTGGATGCACGTCTTTGTATGTGTCCGGGCGATATATTAACCCGACAGATTGCGGACACACTGAACTTGTGTGGCGTAACCTATTTGCGATCGTAACCTATTTGTGATGTTTCTCGTTGACCGTTTTATAAATCCCAGCAATTTACTGGCTTTTGAGCATTGGTCCAGGACTTGCTTATGCCAGGTTAAATTGTTAGAAATGTAGAGACGTAGGTAGCTTTTTCAGATTGGGGGGGGGCTGAAATTCACTAAAAACTTACCGACGACGCAGGGCAAATAAGCGATGTCAGTAACTAAACCTCAGCGAGCGCACAACGTTACTAGTCCGTCGCGCATTTTGGTGCAGTGCCATCGGCAGCATATTGTTATTGGGGGGCCGAACCTAGGGAGGTCTGGGGCTTGCTACCCCAGGAAAGATTTTTAAGAAAAATTGTGAAATTCCTAAACCTAAGAATTCAAGGTTTTAACGCACTTTTTAACTTTTTACAACCTCATGTGCTCCGTATACAATTACAAGCGTCTGCGATTTTTTTTGTTCCTTTTGACATATAACCATACAATGTCCTATATATTAATGATTGATTGTATGACAAACAAGCCGTGGCTTACTCTTCTAGCTGTAATTGTTGGGTTGGGTGTCGCGTTTGTTGGAAAAAATAATTATGTTGTCAACGGGTGTGGGGGTAGGTTTGTCAAAAACGTTTGGTAGGTGACCAAAAGGAATATTATATTTGTCCTTATTTAGATTTCTTAGAACTTTATATTATAAAATCTACTTTCTACCTAAAAATGAAATATAAATCTCTAAAAATAACTATAACGTGCCTATAACTAAATAAACAAATTCAAAATTATACGCTGATGTTACGCCTCCCAGACCCCACCAGCTACGGGGCACTTACCCTGGGGGCCCAAAAATAGATAGGCTTGTGGCTGTATAAAATCAAAATGAGAAAATTACGAAAAGAACCCTGTTACTGTGGTTAAAATTACTGCCCTGCTTAGCTACAAATTTATTTTTTTTTTTGACGAAGGTCAATTCTACTACGATTATTTTTGCAAATTTGGGTGTTTTTACCTCTGTTTCTTTTAAATGGTACGCCACTGTACTAGTCTGGTGTCTAGTGACTATTAAATATGTTTTCAGATAGTGTGTTTCTTTTCTGCATGTTCAAAGAGTTACTGTAAGTTTAACCGTTGTCTGGAAATCAATTTGAAAATCAATTTGAAAAATATTATTGAAAATTATTGCCAGCCCCCGGTGCAGTCCCCCAGCCCCCTTAGACCATATCCCTCAAGACTTTTGATCTTTTGGCTGATTCGTGGCTTCACAAGATGTCTTCAATTTCAATTTTCAATTTGCAGTGTTCATTTCAGAAAGTTTTTTCATTTTAAGTTTTTTTAAAGCATATTTCAAATCAAATTTATTAGACAGGAGAAATTAGACAGGAGAGGAGAAGAGACATTTTGTTTCATTAGTTGTTAATCTTACTTTGAGTTAATAATTTTTTGCCAACCCAATTTTTTTCTAATTTTTCTGAATGCTGGCATTTTCAATGCATCTATTTTTTGTGAAAACAAACGGTAGCCTCACGCAAAATGGGGTAGCTTCACCTACTAAGTGAAAAAATTCAGTTCCAGTGTCAGTTTTAAACCTTGAAGAAACACTTCATGACGTGAAAGTATAAAAAAAAACTGCTATGAGCGTGTGCACTGCAGTTACTACATCCTCACCTCTGGAAGGCCATAGTTTTATTTCTCTTTATTTATACCTTCAGAAAGTGTTGTATATTTCATACAGTCCATTTTTACCTTTTCGACTTAATTCAGTATACAGTATAATAATAAATTGTTTACAAAATTTACAAGCCCATATCTATATACCCTTCTTAATTTTCAGAAAAAACAGTTTCCAGCAAATCGAATAATGGAACTGAATGGTATATCGTTGCGGTAATATTGGTGTCTGGAATTATCATTGGGCTTTTTCTTACATACATAGTCTCATGTTCTCGTCGTCGTTGGTTTAGAAACAGAAGACCTGAACGAAACCCTGAACCACAAACACCTGAAGTTGATGCAACTTATCAAGAGCTAGATCTTATAAAAATGAATATAGAAGATAATTATGAGTCAATGGGAGCTGCAGGAAACGAGAATTATGAGTCAATGGGAGCTGCAGAAAACATGTCTATGCAGAGAACAATTATCAATCTTTAACTAACTAGTCTAGTTGCTTAAAGTGAATATGACACCTAACTCTTTGGTTACTTTAAACGAAACAGCTCTTAAACTGTAAAATAACTTCTTTTATTATATATAGTATAGTGCTTTATAGAGATTTCGAGCACTGATAAAACTGATAATCTCACATGTGAGATTATTTATGATAATCTCACATGTGAAAATTATCGCTTTTGAAGTTTATGAAAATGGATATTTTATTTCATTTTATTTTATTTTGTTTGAAAAGACTGTCCTTTATATAATAAACAGAAAAATACATGGATGCTTGGAAATACCAGATTTATTTCTGGTGTTGAACATGATATCTCACTCGTTCGCTGCGCTCACTCGTGAGATATCATGTTCAACACTCGAGATAAATCTGGTATTTCCGCGCACCCATGTATTATTCTCTATTTAAAGATTTCTATACAATTAAAGCAATGCAACCGAAGTTACATCATATATATACATGACTTAATGAGGGATCAGAGTGAATGTTTTATTTCTTTGCTTGTATTTCACAAAATCAAACAGCGTGTGTTTATTTCTCCTACAGCATTAATGATGCTGACCTTAAATAATTTCGTACGATGATAACAAATATATATATACAACCTTCACTAAAATGTCTCATTATATTTAGATGACGTCAATATGACACCAATTTGTAGAGCTGCTCCCATCGGGATATTTTCGTAATCGATCAATCGCTGTCAATAATCGATTAATATCGATTAATCGTATTGAATAAATTAAATCATCACACGCTGATAACTAAATAATGAGTTAACGAACTATAGCTAACTAAAGAATTAACTAATTATAACTAATATAACTATCTAACTAATACCTAACTAATTAATTAACTAATTATGTAGCAAACTAACCAATCAACTAACTTACTACAATAAGCAACATACTAACTATACTTAATTAACTGGCTATCTGTGATAACGAATTAACAAGCTATAACTAACTAATCAACTATCTAGCCAACTATATCTATACAAAATATATACGAACTAACTAACTAATTAACTAACTAACTAACTAACCTATCAACTAACTTACTACAATTAGCAACACATTAACTACTGAACTTAGTAGCTAATTACCAAACTAAGCGAATTAACTAACTGTAACTAATTAACGAACTAACTACCTACCTAATTATACCTACGTATCTAACTATCAACTAACTAACTACACTAAGCAACAAACTGATTTACAGGAAGTATAAGTGATTATCTATTAATAAAGGCTCCAGTATACTGAAATACAATACTGCAGCATTTTAAGCTTAAAGTACAACTCTGTCTCCACTGCAGCAACTCTTTGTTTTATCAAAGTTTAATATACAGAATACTTGAATAAATAAAGTGCAAGCAATATAGTGCTTTTTAAATATTTAAAATAAGAATTATATCGTAAAATACTGAAAACGAAATAAACTACATTTTCCATATACATGTTAAATGATATTTAAATATATATATATAAAATCCCAAATTACCTATACTTATAATTTTGTTTTTCAAAAATGAACTTCTAAATGATAGAATGACATCCTTTACAGCATTTTCCCGAAAACTCTATATATTCTCGAGGTATAGGCTATTGAGGTTCGTTTGAAACGATAACACGTCAGTACGTCACAATGCATATAATGTTATTGGATTCTTCTAAGCCAAATACGGCCCAGAAGAATCAAATAACATCTACCAATGAGCTATCGGGTCAACTGGGGAGTTGCTTATTCAAATCCATATTTTAGCAAACAAGCTAGCTAGCTACTCTCGCTGTAAACTAGCAGTTACTATTGCAAAGGAAGTGCTGCCTGAAACTCCACGTTGTAAAAATATTGATTGGGGGAAGACATTGGGCTATTTCGGGTTGTTTAAAACACCGATAACGTAAAGAAGGGAAATTGCTTTTCCCTGGAATGAGCGCTAAACTTTGGTGGCTAAAACATTTACATGTATTGCTTTATCCTCGTTCCCAGGGCTTTCAAGGGGGTATGCATAGGTCGGTTAGCTAACCCCCTAGAAAACGCTGGGAATGAGTTTGGTATTGCTTTTGAAAGAAAGAATAGTTATCTGTTATTAAAAATAGTGTGCTGCCTTTTAGAGTTTACAAGATGTAGTTATTCGGAGTATATTCCTGTACATTTCTTCAAATCGTCTGCTGTTCGAGCTGTTCCTCGCTTTTCTATCAATCTAAACTTAACTTTTCCAGCTTGTCACGTACCGAACCAAACTTCTTCGGCTTTAAGCTCTTGCTCAATCTATCATACGTGTTACCATCGTATGGTTTCCTTGAACTTAGCACAGAAAAATCTACAGTATGTCGTCGGGTATCTTCGCTTTCTTTCGTACAGTTTTCGTGTGATCTTCGTAACGATGAAAACCGACCACGTCTCAAATTAGTTGCAACGAAATTCGGGAAACTAACTCTGTTAGATTGCTTGCTTCTTCGGTTAATAGAGCATTGTTTTGGATTTCGTTTTGTAAAATAAATTCTCGGAAGGGACTTTGTACTTTGTGTATATTGTAAAGTATTAGAAACTGCCAGAGACTCATCTTGGTTTAATAATTGTTCCCTTATATTTGAATTTCTATCTACAGTTTGGTCTGTAACACTCGAGTCTGGATATTCATAAGTCAAGGAATTATCTTTCAAGTTATGTTTTTCTTCTAAAAATCCTTCTTCATTTTCAGATGAGGTCGATGAAGATAGAGATATGCAATCGGATACAATACTGTATCGGTGGTGGAAATTCACACTGTCAGAATATTTAGGCAACTGCGTAACTGGTGCATATAGATCTCCCGTGTTTGGCACGTGAATATCTGCCACCGTGCATGCTTCACCCACGTGATCATTTTCAGAATGCACTTTTGTATAACAAAGTGTATTTGAGGATTCACGATCAGAATTTTTCATTTTAACATTACCACGATGCAATTGGTTTAAGCTTTTTGTTGGCATAGGAGACTTAGTATCATTTTCATCATCTGTACCACAATGTTCCCCATCATCACATGATGTCCTAGTCTCTTTCTCGTCATCTGTACCACAATGTTCCCCATCATCACATGATGTCCTAGTCTCTTTCTCATCATCTGTACCGCAATGTACCCCATCATCACATGTGCCAGTCTCTTTCTCATCATCTGTGCCACAATGTACGCCATCATCACATGATGTCCTAGTGCCTTTCTCATCATCTGTACCACAATGTACCCCATCATCACATGATGTCTTAGCGTCTTTCTCATCATCTGTACCACAACGTACCCCATCATCACATGTCCTAGTCACCACAACAGCTCCACTCTCTTGCCTATCATCTTGAATGGCGTTGGAGTTATTATGATTCAAATCAATATTTTGCAACAGTTCTGCATCAGGGTCCATGTTGACGGTAATATCATTTATTACACATTGTACAACCCTATTAGAGTCATATGGGACGCTACTACATGAATTACGTCTTTGAGAAGCTACGTTATTAGAACTGTCTACAACTGGACCACGACCATTACTAAGTTGATCGTCCTTAGGCTTATGAATATCTACAGAATATGCCAATCCGTTTTCATTTCTGATCTCGCTATTTCGAAGTTCATTCATTTCAATTTCTTTAGGAAGACTGCTTGGGTGTGAGACTGTTCCATTACAGTGAGGAACGACATCATCTACTCGAATCACAACCGTCTTTGCGACACCATTTTTAACGGCGCTTTCCAAACTATGTCTCTGCCTTGCTCTTTCAGCTTTTTCCTTTTTATTTTTCTCTTTCTCCAACGAATATTGCTTCTGTAATTGCGAAGGCTTGTGAAATAAGAACTCGCTTTCGAAAGGCGGGGAATGGCTCGAGGTCCTATCCCCCCCGGCAACATCGCGACGAAGGGAACCTCGACTGGCAGGGATATCTATATGTAGTTGACTTCCCGGGGGGGCTGACGACTCTTCATCTTCGTAAGACCTTACCAGACAACAGGTGTCGCAGCAGATCATACGGTTCACAATGCCTTCAATAGTAGGGACTTCGTGGGATGTGCGCATACATATCCCTTGTCTTGGTAAACTAGGATGGTAACATTGGTAATACAAAAGCAGTGCTATAACACCAATTAAAAACCCACCAAACACCATTCCTAAAGCTGCTACAAATACTACACCGTACTCATGACGATAAGGCAACCAGGCTCCCATAAGAGCACAGCTCTCCACGAACATCAAGGCGTAAAAAAATATCAAGCGTTTTCTGGTGAAGCCATCCTTTACATTGAAAAAGCAAAAAACATATATAAATCCGATGACTACTGCAAACATGAATCTTAGGACTCTATTATCCAGACAGAAGGATGTTTTTTGGTAGCGAATCCAAAACGTCATGGCAATCCAGTGTAAGCCAATCACGAGCAAGATCCAAGATTTGTAGACGGATGCAAAGAGGACCAGTGTTACAATACGTGAAGCCACCATCGTAAGACGCCAAGCTATCTGAAAACCAAACGCCCACCATGTCATCTTGCCTAACGCAACAAAAATAATCGCAGTTTTAAACAAACATGCAATGGCAACGGTGCTACGATTTTGGGATTAAATAATTGGTTGTCGCTGTATCGGTCACTCGGTGATCACTGAGGCGAAGTAAATATATTGAAAAATGTAAATTTGCGCTAGGGTTAAGGCACTGTTACGTGACTAGATGTTTGTACTTGCCTATAAAATGAAATACTTTAAGGTCTGATAATCTTAAGTTTTTAGTATTTCGACACAACCATTTCTCAGCTGGAACAACTTTAAAAGAGCCGATAAATATGAACATTTGTACACTTTTTTGCGACAAAGCATTTGCGCCCGCTTATGTGGAGTTTACAATCGCTCAACTTTGTTTATTTTATACACTAACACTCAGGGACGCCGGAGAGGGGGGGTTCGGGGAGGCAAGCGCCCCTCCTGCCCTTTCCTAAGGGGGACAAGGGGGGCAAAAGTTCCCTTATAGTATAAATGAAACAATAATAATACTGGCAAAGAAGAGAGAATACAGCTGTAAATTAGACGATCAGTGCATAATGGAAAGCTATTGTTTTCGTTCCATACTTCTTTAGATCTATATTTGTACATAGAAATAACAATCAAAGGAGTTGAAATTTGAAAATCATCAAAATCTCATCGAATTAAAGGACGTGGCAGCGAATTTTTTTTTCGACTGCCCTTACGTTCGCATTGCCCCCCCCCCTGCCCTACTATCGCTCCGGCGTCCCTGCTAACAGTAGTAGTGTAGTAATACAGATAGAGCTCTCACGCTTTACTTATTTTTCTCAAATTCATGAATAATGAATGAGCGGTAAACAAAGGAAACCAGTACTGTAACGGCAACTGGATATTAGCATTAAATTTTGTCAACATTAAACTCAAATTTCTCTTAAAATAGGTGGTTTGGAACCAATCCCTATGGATTCAAAGAACAAAAAGATTTTCGCCGTGTTGGACAAAATTTGCATTACAAGCAAGAGAAATCCTTTGTCAAGTTTATCCAACATGTCGACGATGACGTCAGGTGAAAACGACCTATACTGATTTGAGATGTCATACTTATTGCGGGGACTGGACATCCGATAAAGTCCTCATTGTCGGATTTCACATATTACATATAGCATGCTGGCATACTTTGGATTGTTTACATTTTACCGTTAAGAGTGCGCTACTTTTACAAGCGCCCAACTGAATCAGTGAATTGAAGGTGTCTCCCCTCCCCTCCCCCCAACAATAGGCGTAAATTACCTTTATTATCAGACGCATCGCGAAGGGCCTTGGAATAGGAGACGATTGACGTTGACAATGAGAGGAGCGAAAAACACGCGGAGAGTACTGTCAGCCAATCTTTTTCTTTATCGAAATGTCTGTTATATGCCAGGATATACAACTGAAGTACAAGCTGTGGAGCTGACTCGATGAACACTTCAAACAACCGTGACATTGCAATATCACGCCATTGTTCAGTGTATATATTGTAGTATTTTCTATCCACATCTTTCTTCCTGCTGCGTTTGCCATTTCTGTAGCAGTCCCAGTACCTGAAATATTTCAACACATTATTAGAATAAAATCCATATTAGAAGAAGATATTATCGATATTATTATAGGAGAAGACGCTACTTCGAATGGTTCAACATCGGGGAAGATGACCGATTGACGCGCAGTCCCAGCAGTGAGAATCGAACCAGCGATCTTTGGTTTGCTGAGCTACCAGGTCAAGTCGGGTGAAGCTAGTGCCTTCCATATATCTGTATATGAGTATAGTTGGTAGAGCGTTGGACTAACAATCTATTGCTAGTACAATAGCAATCCTAGTACCTGATATATTAACACTATATATCTATTGATATATTTTCGTCGTTTACCCGATGTGTGGTTACCACCAAGATAACGTTGCATGGTTTCCATGAGAGGCGTCAGGACTAGAAACGCACTAACAAAATTACTACGACTTATGAATGAATGAATGAATGAATGAATGAATCGTTTAATAAAATATACATCTCGTAGTCGTATGACTAAATAACATGTATATGAAAAAAGTTACAACTATTTACAATTTATAAGACTAATACCCTAATTTAATAGTTCTAAAAGTTTTACTATTTATTAGAAGTATGACTATCTGCGTATTTATAACAATAAAATAATTCTTGTAACTGTTTGTTATACTCCTTGTTCCGAAAAATGTTTTCCTCGTCCTTAGCTGATTATGGAATTCTCCAAGTCTTTCGGGGAACAAATCTGCCAATTTATGATTATCATCCCTTAAAATTTCATTAAATATTTTTTTAAGTCATGTCTAAAATACCAGCTCTTGAAAAATCATATTTACAAGCATATTTTTGTAAAACCCGGAAACTATCAGTACTATAACTATTATTGTTTTTATATCAATATTCATTTAGAAACAGCAAACAATGCAGCGCACTGATTGTGCTAGCTTTGCTGCCAGAGGAAGGCTATTTCGAGGAAGGCTGTTCCAAAGGTTTTTCTGCTGCATCTAAACCTCTTTTTTTCAGTTCAGCAATTCCTATAGCTTCTGGGTGAGCTAAATCAGCATTGCTATTTCTAAGATTTATATATTTTAAAATAAATATTTTAAGACTTTATATAAAAATATCGGCTATGTTTTTGTCTTCTTCTCTATAAAGGTTTTTCCAATTGTATTATAATGGTGCACGGAAAAGCATATATATACATGAGATCTCAATCAGCCGATCTATTTGCTCCTATAGGAAGGTAACCACTCTCGTGGGGGGACAAAGAGCGGCTGCGAGGGAGACAAAGGGGCTGTTTATATGATTTTATAGTAAAAACTACTGTGCGTTTATATGGACAAGCGGGCTGGTCCGGTTCCCGAGATCTCGCTTGAAAAAGGCGAGATCTCGCTTACCGGGATGAAAATGTCCCCATATAAACACTCACTAACCGACCCAGCCCGGTTGCCGGGATGAAAGTTCAAAGAGACGCCGCCGCTAATTTGTCTGCGAGCTATTTTTAGGAACTGTCAAAACAATGTCAAAGGCCAAAACAACAAAATCACCCGCTTGCCGGGATGAAATTTTCTCATACAAACATAAGACAAATTTATCCCGCTTACAGGGCTGGCCCGGTCAGCGAGCCAGCCCGGCTTTCATATAAACAGCCCCTAATGTCCGTGATGAATATATGAAACTGTCAGTCCAAATATCATTATTGCATGCATGCTTTCTCATCGTTTGGGTTTAACTTTTACAAGAAGACAAGCTTCGTCTTCATAACTGACGTTTTATTTGCTCTAAAATTTGTGTCATACCATGGCAGGTATTCGTCAAGCATGTGAACCAATATTCGGGATATAACCAGATGTAAAATCCGCGTCAAGTGCATACAACAATATTCTGAGACTGGATGCTAGAGGTGACAAACCAATGCATACACCGAAGACAAGGAAACGAGTGGAGAGAATTAGAGAGAAGCGAATGAAGCGAGACGAATGGTATAAGAAGGGAGGCTATGATAGCGTTATATTTGTGCCAGCTATACTCCCGGTATGGAATTGAAGCACCGATATAAGACAGAAATTAATAAAATAGGATTGGTAACAGAGCAGTCAGGTTCGATACTGGTAGGTCATTTACAGAGATCCAACCCATTTAGAGGTAAACAATGTGGAAGAGAGGAATGCCTTGTCTGCGGAACTGGAAGTAAAGGGAGATGTGATGCTACCGGGGTCACGTATGAAATTGTATGCCAGGAACGTAGATGTAAGTACATAGGAAAAACAGCGAGAAGTGCCTATAGTCGTGGACTAGAGCATGTACAAGCGAGGGAAAATGACCAGGAGCGTCGGTTATGTGGAAACATGAACGCGAGAGACATGGGGGGAAAACGTCGCCCTATGATATGAACGTGACCAGGGTTTTCGGTGATGACGCAATGTCGCGACAAATTGCAGAATCACATACAAAAATAAACATTACAAATTTAATTGACTATAAATATAATGTTGAACATAACACGTGGTGAGGAAATAAAAAGAATGAATTTGACTTCCTCCTTAATTAAATTACTAAATTCAAAACACAAAATATATAAATGAATACAATAGTCAATATAGTACAATAAGACTTATTACAAAATAAAGTCAAAAATCATATAAGAAAGCAGTTTACTATATTTTGCATGTTATAAAGAAATATTTTAACATTATTTGTAAATGAATTGAAGGTAGTACAGTTATACAGTCTTCCTTAATTACTTAATACAAAACATAATATATATATATGTTATTTACAGGATGGGAGGTCATACGACATACTGGAAAAATATTTTCCCGAGGTCTCAGAAGCGACCCAAGACCAAAGGTCGAGGGAAATATTTTTCAATACGGACTGACCGTAACGGTAAATAACGTTTTTACTTTTTTCCTTCATGGAAAATTGATTAATAAAGATTCCAGTGTTGTTCGAGATCAGTGGCGTTGCCTAATCAAAACATTTCGCTAAATTTGAAAGCTGACAGTCAAAAATCTTGAAGAAAACACATATTTTCACATTAACTTCATATACTTTACTCAAGATTGTGGAAGGTGTGATATTTTTCTCATTTTTTGGCTGTTCAAGTGCCTAGTTAACCCAGTACTAGTCTAGGTAGTGGTTCGCCGTCAACTGAATTTGCCTCGGAATTTGCACAAGGATAGGAATTTGCATTGTTTTATGGACTATAATTATCCAAATATTTCAAGACACGATGAAAAAAGTATTCATGTTTATTCATATTTTGTTCAGTTATGTGCGGTGTTTCATCGTTAAAACTTGCGAAAAGGGCGGTCCGTTTTGAGTAGGGATTCGACTTTACTCTGTCGAAAACATTTGTTGTTTTTTGTACAATTGAAACGCTGTTTAAGATGAAAAAACATGTTCACACTGCCGTTTATCTTGTTTTCTTGGAGGAAATTAAAAAGGGTATTTTGGGAGATTTTGTTTTGTTTTCAAATGTTTTCACACCTTTTCATAAAAATTTTCAAAAAAATCCACGGTCGAATATCGTAAAAAGCTGCCCTCTCACGCAGCCAATCAGATTGTAGGAAATCAAAAAATATCAATAGCTGTACACAAATATAAAAATAAATAATTATAAATTAATACAACGTAATACAATACATTGGCACTTACAGGTGATGCCAGTTTAGAGCAAAAGAGAAAAGCAGATGAAGCAATACCCTATGCGTTATAATGAAAAACATTCTGCGAGGCCTGCAGAGGAAACCTGACGAGTTAAAAATGTCTAAATTATTTTTTCGATTCATTGAATCATGAAGAACGGCAGTGAGTATTATTTCCATTAAACCATTCCGAAGTTACTGCGGTTCTATTATGATATTAGATAGATTTAGAAAACAAGACGCGACGAATAAGACGACGGGAGATGGCGTTGGATGGCGTTTGTTCCGGCTATTTTTACTTCCGGTTTGTATTGCGACGTCGTCTTTGTTGATTTCGCGACGTGATTTTGCAATTTTCACGTCCTCGCAAAGACGCGACGGTTTTAGCTTATTTTTTCCATTAAAAAGGTACGTTTATGAAAATAATTTAATTCTGAGTATAGATAGTATTGTGGTTATTCACTGCAGAATAATTTTTGATCTTGAAGTTGGACGTTTCACAATTTTTGTGAGTTTTTAAACCAAGTGGCAAGTGCCGTATATGCCGTATAAAGCTGCTGACGATTTATAGTGTAGTGAAGATTTTTGCATATTAACAATAGGTTTTATTCCGAAAAAAACTTGAAAAAACCTTAATAAATTTCCATATTACTCTCTTCATCACACTTGCTTTGATAAATATATTAAATATGCACCCAATTAAGTAATTAACGTGTAAACAAAGACAAATGATTGACCTTTGTGGAAATGAAAGGTCATGAACATGACTAGGATTGATGACCTCTCTTTTCTATATTTTATTTTATTTTTATATAGATTTATAAGAGTAATTGCTGTCAATACTGTCATGGAGAGTCAAGAAGAAAGCAGCTCAAAAAAAAAGTAAGCTAACTAACAGTTTATTACAACATGTAGTGAAAATAGTTTATATATACCCATAGGCCTAAATGTTTACAATTGGTTGAGAGGGGGCTTATTGATTTAGTCAAAACGCAGTGAGTAAGAATAATAGTAAACTGATGTGAACTTGTCGCCAATTAATAAATTTTATGAGTACTGTACACATGTTCAAGGCCGGTGAGAGGGGGGGGGATACCCGGGCCCGGACTGTTCAGAGGGCCCTGGAAAAGTTGGGTAAAGCCCCGGTCAAACGAGGATGAGAGTTGATGAGAGTCAATGAGAGTTGGTGGTCAAACGCGAGTGAGAGTTGCAACTCTCATCAACTTTGAACTGGTTCAAATTTTGATGAGAGTCACTGAGAGTTTTGCTCGTTTGACGGGTCATTAGAGTTGCATACGAATTTGAAACAACTATAGTCAGACTAGTGTTTTGGCCTTTCTATAAGCACTAGCTTAACAAAATAACACTTTTTTACTGTGTCTATAACAAGAAAAGCTAAGAAGGAAATCTATTGCTTGACTGACTTGGATTAATGCAATACACTTATTGTTCACAATCAAGTCACTATAACCAAGACTTACCCTTATATTTTCTATTTGTGTATTTAGACGTGTTCTTGTCTGGAATGACAAAAATGACCTTGTGTTAATGAGAGAGATCGCTGCAGAAGGTGTGCTACGACAAAAAGCAAAGTCGAGATAACGGGGAGCAAGCTGGCTTGTTGTGGCAAACAAGATGGCCCCAACCTTCCCAAGCATCGAAGTAACATCCCGTGCAGTTCGGGACCGTTTTAAGATGCTGGAAAGGAAACACAAAAATAGAGTGGCAGCTGAAGAAAGAGCGACCGGTATTGGTGGGGAAGAACTCACAGAAGGGGAGGAGTTGTTGGAGGAGCTGATAGACATCAACGAGGAGACAGAAAGGCGAGCAGAAGAAGAATGCGACAGGAAGAAAGCAAACAATGAAAGAGAAAAAGGGCAGGCGGTGGAAATGAGACAACGAGCGATGGAAAGAATCGGGGAGACAAAAAGACGACAAGAAGTTGAGGGTGGCAAGGAGGAAAGGAAGAGGAGACGATCGGGAGAGACGCTGGAATGGTTAAGGGAGAAGACAGATGTGGATAGAAAGATGAAGGAAGAAGAAATGAAAGAAAAGCGAGAGGAGAGGAACGGGCAGCGAGAAGAAAGGCTGATGTTTGCCAAACAGATGCAGGTGATGCAAGACAACAGCAACACCCAGCTTCAGCAGTTTATGCAACAGCAACAACAACAAACACAGCAACAACAACAACAATTTGCAATGCTACAACAACAGATGATGGCCATGTTCCAACAACAACAACAACAAACACAAGTCCTGGCCAGTATTTTTAAAGACAATTCCAACAATTAAATTAATTATTTTAAATTTTTAATCAGTTACAAGTTAATATATCTATATATACCGTAAATTTTCTAAATCTAGAGCGGTAATTGGGCAAGAATCAAACCTTATAATATCTTTATAATTTACTGGGCTTCAGCTGATCAGCCTTCCCACAGATGTACCTACAGATATATACAGACCCTGTGGAAGATTTACGGTATATCCAATTATATATTATGGAAATTTAATATCTTCTGTAAGTATAAAACAAAAATCCAAAAAATTTAATATCTTGGGCTTTCAAGATGTTTTTGTTTTTGTTTTATATTCTATTTAAGTTAATGTTCGGCTGGTTGTGGCTGCTGTATATATATATAATTATGTATATTTATAATATTTCAAATAACATGAATTTTAAATGAAGATTAAATTGTTAAATATAATACAACAAATGTTTTCAACAATGTTTGATCTATACTTGTCAAAAGTTAAAGTATATCAAAATCACCAAAAATATTCATGCAAAGAAGGTGGTGGAAGTGCAAAATAGTTTGAGACAATGTTACCATAAAGGCAAGTTCGAGTATTCTCGAGCAACGCACAAATTATATACATTTTGCCAATAGCACTTAAATTGATTTTCATTTGTCTTTTAAAGTCGACAAAACTAGAAAATTTTGTGATGTTTCCAAACATCCACTCCACTGCCACTCTCTGCTCACTCATCGCTTGGTTGTAAGCTTGCATTGGTTGGGTAAGATGTGCATCCTTGAAGGGCCCTTGGAGGTGAACTCCCAAAGGATATGCAGGGTCACCATATATGCATAGTGGCTCATCATTGTAGAAAGCGACACGCCTCAAATTCGGTAAGAGTCCAGACTCTTGTAACATGGTGCTATCATGTCGTTTCCCTTCATATGGACCAGAAAGGTTACCAATAAGACCATTTGGCAAAACAACACTTTGAAATTTAATGGCATGTACACGTTTATGACCGTTGTACATTAGTCGTTGATGGTATTTTGGTCTGGCTATCTTTCTCACCGTCCCATCCACAAAACCAAAACAATTAGGCAATGGAGCGCCACGTTGATGGATTGCATGGGCATATTGGTGAAGATGGTCTGGTGAAAGGAAAGGCTGATCCCAACTTTCAAGTCGATGGTGGTGAGTTTCGTACATAACATCCAATACTTTGTTAAAAATAAGACACAATTCAGGAGGACTTCGCCCAAACCGATGTGCCATATCTGTATATCTACAAGGGTAGGCCAGCCTCTTCAAAAGAATACATAACCCCTCCATTCCACTGCAGATCGTACCTTGCACACAAACGATTTCCTCGGGGATTTGTAAGTATCTCAACAGTGATGGCAAATCATTTTTCGCAAAACGCAACTCAATTTCGCACTCTACGTCGTCCCAAATTTCCAAATCAAACTCTTGAAATTTCCAATGCGGAAAAAGTGGCTTCGACAGATTATAATCGTACAGTAATGCGAACTCTTCGTCGTCGATTAAATTTTCAGCATGAGCAAAAATCAATGCATCTCGGACAGCTTGAAGACCACCGGCCGCCATGATTTTTGCAATATACAATTTATAATACAATTATACAAATTTTAAAAACTTCAGTGTTAAAATATCACGACATTATGACGAAAGTAAACAGAAAATATGACGAAAATTACATTTATTTTGATTTTAAAGCCGTATTACATGTAATTCTATGGTGATAAAATTAACAAATAACGAAAAAAATATCTAAAGTCACTTATCGATCGTCGAACATTAATGAAACAACAAATGTCAAAGCCCAAAGGCAGTGTCTGCAGTTCATATTCTCCAATTTCGAAGTATAAAGCATTAAGCGATCACCGTGAAGACTATCCGTATCATCCTCGGTAACTTTTACTTGTTAATCCGTTCAAGAATTACTATATAACCATAATAAATTTGCAAAATGGCGTCGATATATTATATAGCGTCGTCTTGACCACAGTTTGTCAAATCTAAATCACATTTATTCACAACACGACGGCGTCGTCGACCCAGATCTCGCGCGCCATATTACGTCGTCTTATACGTCGCGTCTTGTTTTCTAAATCTATCTATTATCTGTCTGGCTCTACATTCAAATGTGAAAACAGAACTGCGAATGTGAAAATATCGTACCCACGAGGTCTCGATTATAAAGTGGCGGAAATTCACTTTTCTGAGAGGGGGGGAAAGAAATAAGGAATTTTCGACAAGACATTCTAAATTTCTGACAAACTAAATTTCTAAATATAGCCATATTTAGGTCAACTACTAGAAAGGGCCTTATACTCCTCCCACTATCTCACGTGGGGAACAAAGAGCGGCTGCGAGAGAGGCTAATATCGATGTTATATATATATATTAAATTGAAAGTCCAAATATCATTATTGCATGCTTTCTCATCGTTAAGTTCAACTTTAACAAGATGACAAGATTCGTTTTCATAACTAGCGTTATATTTGCTCTAAATATTGTTTCATACCAATGCGAAGGTAAGTCGTTATCTATACTATCTTTTGAAAATTTCAATGGACTTGGTTTCTTATAGAGCTTGTTGATATGAGCCCGGATAACCGGGAAAGTCACGTTAGTGAGATCCGCATATCATTGTGTGTTCATATATGAGAGACCAATCTCGTAACCTGTTGATGAGACTAACCAAGGTAATCAGCCTGGCTAGGTGAGATCTCATCTAACGCTCGATGGGATCTCAATCAAGTGAGATAAAATTTTCCATATAATTCTTCATCCCACCTGATGGGCATTTGAAGAAAGTACCTTATAGACGAATAAAGATTTAGTTCGAAACTAATTATTTTGCCTTTGTGGAAATGAAAACATTTAATTTAATTTGTCTAAGTCTTTTAAACATTTGAGGAAGTGTCAAATGCCGCTAGGTGATATCTCACCTTACGCTAGCTGATGGGATCTCATGCAGTCAATTAGTGGGATGAAATTTTCCATATAATTCTTCATCCTATCTGATGGGGATGGGTATTGGAAGAAAGTATTTTATAGAGGACCGGAATAAATTATTTAGTTCGAAACTATAGTTCTGTTGCCTTTGTATATAGAAAACATTCTTTAATTTCTCTTTTAAACATTCGAGGAAGTGTAATATTTTTGCACATTCAGGTTCTAAGTACTTCTAGACATCGATTCGTTTGTTTGGAAAAGTGTGTATCGCATAATTAGTTCTTATAAGATTTGTGAAGCTGAGATTATGGACCATGCATGGTATACATCAGAATTACTAGTTGAGTCAAATTGTATGTAGGCCAGCAGCTTATAATAATCAGTTCTGAATGGCTAGCAGCCAACGGTGAATTGGTTGTATCAACCAGAAATGGCAGTCACATATTATGCTTTACGTCAATAAGCCGCGCCCACATGTTCATGGCGTATATATCGAAATCGTTTTCGACCGTGCATACGATACAAAACTGTATGAAAGTATACGAATACATTATATATGCTATCAGTATATATAATAATAGTATCTAAAATTATTCTTCATTTATCCAAATTAAAACAAGGCCAAATTGGGGTAAACAAAAAGTTGAAGGGTGGCACCAGCTTGTATATAGCGTCTATACAATGAACGCAGAGTCTTTACTCAAAACGTCGAAATTCTTGTTGAATTTTTCAGGTAGTTTGATCCTATAAAGGCCCGAAGCTTCCCGTCGTGTATTAAATAAAAAAGTTACCTATCATGATGTACATGACTAAAACAACTTAGAGCATGATTGTCAAAGTACTCACACATGCAATTTCACAATTTAAATCGAAACAAGCTTTATAAGCCTGCACGATGTTCTGTTCACTTACGCTTTTAAACTTTCAAGTTTTTTCAATATATTAGCATGTACTGATATATAATACAGAATAATATTATAATAGAATAATATAGGTAATAGCCCAAAAGATAAGATATATGGTAATTTCCACCTGTACACGGCTGCACAGAGACATTGGGGGTTCGGGGCAAAGATATTTGGCGTCATGTGCTTGTTTAGGCGTCATGTACATGTGCTCAACTGCATGCATGGATTACATTCTGTAGTCATTAACGTTTAAAAAACCATTCTCAATCTGCATCCAGTACTAAAATGGTATAGCATTCTTCCCCGGAAAAATTTTGAAATCTATATAGGGTCTCAGGAATGGCAAATTCCTGCATTCTGAGAGAGTGTTTACAGTGATATCTATCTATATTTTAGTTCTATTTGGGGCCTCCTTTAGTTGGGGGAAATTGGCCCCTTTGCCCCCCCCCCCCATCTGGGAGGCCTGACCTTGTAAAATATAAGTGTATATCTAATCTTGTGCATGAGGGCCATTCTGAAAATCACTTCATATCATCAATCGCTTACTGGGCTTGCCCTGATGAATACACGAGACTTTGCCCGTTAACATGGACTTGGTTATTAAGTTATTCACGAAAGCAATAGGCCGTAATACATACATACATACAATATTTATTAGTTATCCCATTACGGGCTTTTCATAACTAACTTACAGAAAGGAATATAAAATATATTGCTAATAAACTAGATTTACAGGATAAAAATTGTATTTATTTAGGTACTAAAATTACATCCTAGATTATAAAATATTTAAAAGTCAATTTGTATCTAAGAAAGTTTCCAATAACTGTTTCTTCAAGCGATGTTTAAAAACTCTGGTCGACTCAATCTGTTTAAGGGAAGGGCAAAGGGAATTCCATATAACCGATGCTCTATAGACAAATGACTTTTGCCCAGTAGTGGTTCTACATTTGGGTATTTGAATGTCATTTGATTGTCTTGTAGTATACGCCCATTTATTGACAATCTATGCTACGTAATCTATGCTGTGTAAGATAAGTAGGGGCAGCTCCTTTTATGCACTTGAAAGCTATAACTGCATCACGTAAATAAAGTTCCTTCGATATCGGAACTAGCCATTTTAGATCCTTCAAACATGGAGTAATATGATCATACTTATTTGTTCCAGTGACGATGCGTGCAGCGAAATTTTGGACACACTGCATCTTCTTGACGTTGCTCTCCGAGGTTGATGCCCATACTGAAGTACAATAATATAATATGCTAAAGACTAAACTTTTAATAATTTTTACCAACATGAATTCACGGCTAAACAGGTAGCGTACTCTGTTTAACTGTGACGTGTGTTTATACATGACGAAACGACATTAGTCACATGATTATCATAAGTCATATGCGAATCTCATGTAATACCAAGATCTCTTGCGTTTATATTTGGTTTTAACTCTTTATACATCAGGGTAAATGTTACATCTGGTAAGCGTGATAGCAGTTGAGGTATCCGAAGACCATGATCTTTGTTTTGCCTGGATTTATAAGGAGATAATTTGAGCAGCACCATTCAAACAACGATTGAAGGTCACTATTAACTTTGTTTACTGCGGCATCCAATTCCTTTAGATAAAATGCTAAAAATAATTTTGAATCATCTACATAGCATTCCGTGTTACAATAGTTACTTGCTGTAGGTAGGCCGTTAATATAGATGTAGAAAAGAAGAGGGCCCAAAATTGACCCCTGAGGAACACCATGATTTATATAAGCTATTTGAGAGTGTCGAACCAATGCGTACAAACTGTTGCCTTCCGGTCAAATAGCTCCTGAACCATTTGACTGCTGCAGATGATGAACCAATTTTTTTAAATTTTGATAGGAGTATATTGTGGTTTATGCTATCAAAGGCCTTACTTAAATCCACTAGCACAAGAACTGTGATTTGCTTACGATCCATCGCATTAAGAATGAAATCATTAACAAATATGTTCAGGGTTTCTGTGGAATGATTTGATTTATTCCCACTCTGGTGTCTAGTAAGGAGATCGTTTTCCATCAAGTACTTTGTGAACTGTTGTAAAGCTATTCTCTCACATATTTTAGCAGTAGATTGTATCAAGGATATTGGACGGTTATTTCCGACTAATTAATGATCACCCTCTTTAACATGTGGAATAACTTCAGCTAACTTCCAGTTATCTGGAAATGCACATGTCTCAAATGATTGATTAATGATATTTGTTAGCGGCATTGAAATATTAGCCAAACAATCTTTCAAGATTTTAACTGGAATCTTATCGGCACCGGGAGATTTATTTCCAGGCATTTTAAGAATACACTCTTCTAAATCAGCTGTAGTGATAGGTGCAAAATGAAATTGTTCTAGAATCGATATATTAGGAGGAGAAATAGTTGGTATCATGACTGCATTAAAATCCGAAGATAACTCTTTTACGGTTTCTACCGTTCTTTGTCCCACTGAGGTAAAGTAGTCATTTAAATCATTCGCAACCGTGACAAGATCTCTCGTGTATTGTAACGTGGGCGTCAGCCCTCGAGATGTAGGAGTAATGCTACGGATGAGCTTTAAGGGAGTTAAAAAGTTTAACTCTATCATCTAGTCCATTAGTATTATTTATGCTGTTCCAGCAGATTTTTGAAGCGTCCTCATTAAAATCTGTAGAATTTATATAGGTTTCTAACATTTATATTATATATTTTTGGTCTTAGAGATTGACGTTTTGTAGTACTGTGCCTTCGTCTTCTTAACTATTTTTTGGACAAAATCCCATTGGATGTTGTCGAACCCGCCTTTTTCCTTAGGTAGTCGTGATAATTCATTGCCTGTATGACTTTTCGGATAAAAGACGAGGCATATTAGCTACTCCTGACTCGTCTAGTCCTCATAGGGGCGTGAATATCGGTAACGTACTAATTTAAAGCATCTCTAAATTGATTACTCGATACATTTCGTTCACCAGATAGCCAGTGGCATATATATTGTTCAATATCTCGGTTATGTCATTTTTTAAGGCAAAGCTGGGACTTATAATATTAATAATTTCTACATTTCCCAATCTTTGGAGGTGATGTACATAATGCGATTCAACATTCACAAATCCCTAGTTCAAGGGCATTGCAGACACGAATTTTCAATTCTGATATCTATAGCTATTGAGCTATATACTAACTAGATATTCTTCATAATTTTTACAGCAACGTCGCTTAGGTTACAAGGGCCATTAAGTGAAAATGGTACTGGTCGTGTTGAAGTATTCTACAATGGACAATGGGGAACAATCTGTGATGATTCTTGGGATATAAGAGATGCTTGGGTTGTATGTCGTCAACTTGGTTATCTAGATGCTGTTAGAGCTCTTCAAGGGCTCCAAGTCCCTTCCGGTTCTGGACGAATATGGTTAGATAATGTCCATTGTTCAGGGAAGGAGCAAAATATAGCAACTTGTTCTCATAATAGTTGGGGAAATAGTGATTGCGGACATTCCGAAGACGCTGGAGTAGAATGTACTACAACAGGTAAAGTTATTGAAAAATCAATATAGTAAGGTATACTCATAAAATATTGTTAATGCCATTTCAATGGCCACAATGAAGTTTCATGTGGTGCACATTCTGGCTAGAAACCTTTCAACACAACTTCATAAATTTTCTCCTAAATATATTTCATAAAGAATTCTCCACTTACTTTTTCAATTGAGGTAAATAATAATAGATGTCATTGACTTACTGTATAACTTTTTAAACCGTTCTTAGTTTTACAAATTCTATCTTCAAAATCTCTTCCGGTTTTACAGATTCCAGCTATTTTCGTTTCGGGTTTAACAGTTTCATACCCGTTTTTTAGCTCGTTCAGGATTTTACAGATTCCGACGTTTCTCTTTCCCAGTTCTCTCGTACCTCATTCCATTCCCATTCGTCCCCCCATTTGAAATTGCTTGTTTTCAGTTAGCGTTGTTGAAAAGTATAGAGAGAAATAAAATGTAGCTTTTCGCAATTTAAGACTCTTTAATTTTACCAATTGTAATTAGAATTTAGGCTATTTATAGCCATTATTATTGACCTCATACACTCAGATATTCTTTGGTATTTTTGCAGCTATGCCTGTGTCACTCAGATTACAAGGGCCATTAACTGAAAATGGTACTGGTCGTGTTGAAGTATTCTTCAATGGACAATGGGGAACAATCTGTGATAATGGATGGGATATAAAAGATGCTAGGGTTGTATGTCGTCAACTTGGTTATCTAGATGCTGCTTTAACTCTTCAAAGGAACCAGGTTCCTTCTGGTTCTGGACTTATATGGTTAGATGACGTCGCTTGTACAGGAAGAGAACAAAATATAACAAATTGTTACCATAATCCCTGGGGAAATCATGATTGCGGGCATTCCGAAGACGCTGGAGTTGAATGTACTTCAACAGGTAAAGTTATCGACGAAATCAATATACTAACGTACACTGAAATTTTACCGATTGTAATTAGAAATTCTGTTATTTATAGCTACTATCATTGATCTCATACACTCATATATTCTTTCAAGATTTTGCAGCTATGCCTGTGTCACTCAGATTGCAAGGGCCATTAAGTGAAAATGGTACTGGTCGTGTTGAAGTACTCTACAATGGACATTGGGGAACAATCTGTGATGATTATTGGGATCTTAGTGATGCTAGGGTTGTTTGTCGTCAACTTGGTTATCTAGATGCTGTTCGTGCTCTTCAAGGAAGCTCGGTTCCTTCTGGTTCTGGACCTATATGGTTAGATGACGTCGCTTGTACAGGGAGAGAGAAAAATCTAACCAATTGTTTTCATGCCGGATGGGGAAATCATCATTGCTCACATTCCGAAGACGCTGGAGTAGAATGTACTTCAACAGGTAAAGTTATTGACGAAATCAATATACTAACGTACACTCATAAAAATCTTGTTAATGCCATTTCAATGGCCACAATGAAGTTTCATTTTGTGCATGTTTTGGCTTAAAACATTTTAACAGAACTTCATAAACATTCCCCCTAAACATATTTCAGTATTTGGAAGATAATAAAGAATTCCCCATTCACCTATTATTCCAATTGAGGTAAACGAGACTATTCATATGAGTCAATGTGTCATTGACTTAGTGTACAACTTATTAAACCGTTCTTAGTTTTACAAATTCCAGCTCAAATTTTTTTCGGGCTTAACAGATTCCCTCTTTCAGTCTCATACCCTTTTTTTAGGCTTGTTCAGGATTTTACGGATTCCAGCTTCACTCTTTCTCAATTCTCTACTTCCTCGTTCAATTCCTCATTCCCCAATCCGGAATTCTCTATTTTCAGTTAGCGTAGTTATGAGTAAAGTGGAATAAGACGACTCTTAATTTTGCCGATTGTAATTAGAATTTAGGCTATAAATAGCTACTATCATTGACCTCTTACAGTCATATATTCTTTTAAGTTTTTGCAGCTATGCCTCGGTCACTCAGATTGCAAGGACCATTAAGCGAAAACGGCATTGGTCGTGTTGAAGTATTCTACAATGGACAATGGGGAACAATCTGTGATGATGGATGGGATACAAGAGATGCTAGGGTTGTATGTCGTCAACTTGGTTATCTAGATGCTGTTGGAGCTCCTAAAGGAGGCCAGGTTCCTTATGGTTCTGGACCTATATGGTTAGTTCACGTCGCGTGTACAGGCAGAGAGCAAAGTTTGACAAATTGTTCTCATGCCGGATGGCGGAATAATTATTGTAGGCATTACAAAGACGCTGGAGTTGAATGTACTTCAACAGGTAAAGTTATTGAAGAAATCAATATACTAAGGTATACTCATAAAGATACTGTTAATGCCATTTCGCAATGGCCAAAATAACGTTTTATAAGTGGCGAACATTTCAACTTGAAACTTTTTAACACAACTTCATAAATTTTCAGTCTAATACCTGTTTTTGAGCCTCGTTCAGGATTTTACAGATTCAAGCTTTTTTCTTTCCTCGCTCACCCATTCGCGATTGCTCGTTTTCAGTTAGCGTAGTTATAAAGTGGAGTGGAATCAGATGTATAGCTTTTCTCAATTTTAGACTCTTCAATTTTACCATTTGTAATTAAAAATCCTGCTATTTATAGCTACTATCATTGACCTCATACACTCAGATATGCCTGTGTCACTCAAATTACAAGGGCCATTAAATGAAAATGGTACTGGTCGTGTTGAAGTATTCCACAATGGACAATGGGGGACAATCTGTGATGATAATTGGGATATAAGAGATGCCAGGGTTGTATGTCGTCAACTTGGTTATCTAGATGCTGTTAGACCTCTTCAAGGGCACCAAGTTCCTTCTGGTTCTGGACCTATATGGTTAGATGACGTCGCTTGTACAGGGAGAGAACAAAGTTTGATCACCTGTTCTCATGACGTATGGGGGAATAATAATTGCGGGCATTCCGAAGACGCTGGAGTTGAATGTTCTTCAACAGGTAAAGTTATCGAATAAATCAATATACTAAAGTATACTCATCAAATACTGGTAATGCCGTTTCAATGGTCAAAATGACGTTTTATTAGTGGCGAACATTTTGGCTTAAAACTTTCTAACACAACTTCATAAATTTTCAGTCTGATACCTGGTTTTAGCGTCGGTCAAGATTTTACAGATTCAGGCTTTTCTCTTTCCAAGTTCACTCGTTCTTTATTCCATTCAACGTTTAATTTTACGAATTGGAATTTGAATTTAGGCTAATTATAGCTACTATCATTGACCTCATTCACACAGATATTCTATGGTATTTGTACAGCTATAACTGTGTCGTTGAGGTTACAAGGACCATTGAGTGCAAATGCAACTGGTCGTGTTGAAGTATTCTACAATGGGCAATGGGGAACAGTCTGTGATGATGGATGGGATATAGAAGATGCTAGGGTTGTATGTCGTCAACTTGGTTATCTAGATGCAGTTGGAACTCTTAAAAGTAGCCAGGTTCCTTCTGGTTCTGGACCTATATGGTTAGATGACGTTACTTGTACAGGAAGAGAGCAAAATATAACAAGTTGTTCTCACAATGGTTTGGGAATTCATAATTGCAGGCATTCCGAAGACGCTGGAGTTCAATGTACTGCAACAGGTAAAGTTATCAAAGAAATCAATATACTAAGGTATACTCATAAAGATACTGTTAATGTCATTTCAATGGCCAGAATGACGTTTTATAAGTAACGAACATTTAGCTTGAAACTTTTTAACGCAACTTCATAATTTTTTAGCCTAATACCTGTTTTTGTACCTCGTTCAGGATTTTACAAATTGAGGCTTTTTTCTTTCCTCGTTCATTAATTCGGCAATAATTGTTTTCAGTTAGCGTAGTTATAAGGTGGATTGGAATCTGATGTAACTTTTCTCTATCTTGGACTCTTCCATTTTACCGTTTGTAATTGTTTTTATAGCTACGATCACTGACCTCATACACTCAGATATGGCTGTGTCGCTCAGATTACAAGGGCCATTAAGCGAAAATGGTACTGGTCGAGTTGAAGTATTCTATAATGGACAATGGGGAACAGTCTGTGATGATGGATGGGATGTAAAAGATGCTAGGGTTGCATGTAATCAACTTGGTTATCTAGATGCATTTGGAGCCATTAAAGGGAACGACGTTCCTTCTGGTTCTGGACGGATATGGTTAGATGGTGTCGTTTGTACCGGGAGAGAACAAAATTTGACCAACTGTTTTTATGACAGATGGGGTAATAATGATTGCGTGCATTCCGAAGACGCTGGAGTTGAATGTTTTTCACCAGGTAAAGTTTCGAAGAAATCAATTTACTAAGATGTACTCATAAAATACTCTTAATGCCGTTTCAATGGCTAAAATGACGTTCTATATTGGTGGGGAATATTTTGGCTTGAAACGTTTTAACACAACTTCATAATTTTTCAGTCTGATGCCTGGTTTTAGCCTCGTTCAGTATTTTACAGATTCAGGCCTTTCTCTTTCCCATTTCTCTCGTTCTTCATTCCATTCAACGTTCCCCCATTCGGCTTTCCTTGTTTTCAGTTACTATAGCGTAGTTATATGGTGCAGTGGAATCAGATGCAGCTTTTTATAATTTTTGACCCTTTAATTTTACCAATTGCAATTTGAATTTAGGCTAATTATAGCTACTATCATTTACCTCATACACACAGATATTCTTTGGTATTTTTACAGCTATGCCTGTGTCACTCAGGTTGCAAGGGCCATTGCGTGCAAATGGTATTGGTCGTGTTGATGTATTCTACAATGGACAATGGGGAACAATCTGCGATAATGGATGGGATATAAGAGATGCTAGGGTTGTATGTCGTCAACTTGGTTATCTAGATGCTGTTAGAGCTCTTCACGGGAGCTCGAGCCAGGTTCCTTCTGGTTCTGGACCTACATGGTTAGGTTCCGTCGCTTGTACAGGGAAAGAGCAAAGTTTGGCCAAATGTTCCCATCCTGGATGGGGAATTATTTATTGCAGGCATTACAAAGATGCTGGAGTAGAATGTACTACAACAGGTAAAGTTATCATAGATCGATAGAGAGAGATATATTATATATAGTGTTTTCATATACCAAGTTTGTATGTGATATAGTACGGTACATGTAAGCTTTGTATTCAGAATCATGCATTAGTAGGAGTCAGGTCTCTAGTTAACGTCGCATTACTGTCTGAACCTATAGTCGGACCGCCAATCGGGAGACACGGCCGGGTTCGATTCCCTTTGGGAGTTCAGATAATTTTGCTGAATACCAAGCTTGAGAACAATCCTTAGTTAATATCTTCCCAAGCTTACAGCATGTACTATATATCTTACAGTCTTAGTATATGAAAATAGAAACACATACAATATAGCATTACAAATATGTTGAGACTTTATGTACAAAGCACGCATATAATTAGTAGAAGCCACGTCTCTAGTTAACATTGCATTGCTGTCTGAAACTCTATAGTCTAGTGGTAAAACACCCAGACCGGCAACCGCGAGACACGGGTTCGATTTCCGTTGGGAGATTTTTCTGAATACAACTAATTGAGAACAATCCTTAGTTAATATATTAAAAAGGAAGTAGATTATATTCATAACGGAAGCGCATGTTGTTTTATTTAACTTTATGCATATTTTACTGAAAATACTAAAACAATACATAGTCAAATCTGCAGACATGCATGTTTCGCCGTTCAACGGCTCGTCAGTGCAGCTTGTAACGCACTATATATATATATATATATATATATATACGTGTAGGTTTAGGTCTACGAAACGCAAAGAGTGCTCGACAACATATAGTTAGAGCAAATTATAGATTTTCGCTTACCTCAAAACTTGTCTGCAACAGGCTGTTTCATCTGTAAAAGAATCATCAGGCAGTTGCAAACTGCCTGATGATTCTTTGACAGATGAAACAGCCTGTTGCAGACAAGTTTTGAGGTGAAATATATATATATATATATATATATATATATATATATATATATATATATATATATATATAACTATATTCTCATTCACTTGTGTTGTTGAGCACTCTCATGAGGTTAATTGGTGGCTACAAGCGATAACGCAAAGCTCACTTCCCTTGTGGTCGTATGAGCACTCTTGCCACAAGACACTTCACGCATGTCTGGATGCGCATGTGTCCGAGTATTGTACCACATGCGCTTGGTGAGAGCAAGAGTATGGTGTATAATAACTATATTCTCCTTTAGCCTCCTCCGCAGGCAACTCTTCGTAAACGCCAGAATTGTGCAATACTTGGCAAAAATTCAGACCAGCTCCAATTATCCGTCACTATCCACTGTTACTCCCTCATGCCTATGAAATTATTGCGTAATTCTGCCGTTTTCCCCCAAGTTGCCTGCGGAGGAGGCTAATTCTCCTTCACCTGTGTTGTTGAGCACTCTCATGAGGTTAATTGGTGGCTACAAGCGATAATGCAAAGCTCACTCCCCTAGCTTGTGGTCGTATGAGCACTCTTGCCCCAAGACACTTCACGCATATCTGGATGCACATGCATTGTCCTCATTATAGATGCAAATAAGCATTACTTCCGCTTACATATATTAAATGATTCAAAATTACATATTTTAGCCGGGGGTCGACTTTAATCTGCTCATATGTCGGTATCAGTAAATGAAAACTGGATATGTTTTCACCTTTTTTATATTAGTTTTAAATACACGCCACCTAGCAATCGCAGAATTATTAAAAACTCCTTTGCCTTTGGGTTTGTGTATCGTATACTATTAAGTGATGCTTTAAATCTGTTAGTCTCATGTATATAGAATGTAAACTATTTTGCTGTCTATATATAATATATAAGAATATCACGGCTGGAAATGTTTGCTCCACTAAGGACAAGTCGAAAAGGAAGAGTTAGCAATGACATCTAGCTGTTCAACGGCATGCTATTGAAATATCCAGTCTCCCTAAAATATTTGTTTTCTGCTTTACGCGCACGAATGTTAGGTTTTAGCTTGTTGTTGTTTACTCGAATACCGCACCACCTTGCCTCCTTGCCTCTGGCGGAAGAACTTAAATAGTTAAATTAGGTTGAGACATTCTTAGACTAACGATATTTAGTAATGTAAGTTTGGTATATGAATAATATGATACACTTTTCTAGAATATTCAACAGTATAGGCCTACATATCAGGCGTGCATCAAACGCGTCGTCTTGTTTATATAGACTATATACTCTATAATTATAGTCTATACATATTTCGTGCAAATGGACTCATATGTATGTATTCAATGACTTTTAATACACATCCGCGATTCTATATCAGTGATATTATATAGCATAGATCTATGGAAATCTATTTGTTTTTATAGTTTTGATAAGTCATAAATGTGGGATGTGCAATGGAACCCCCGAAAAAATAGCATTGATTGTTTATTCAAAGCCGGTTTAATTTCGCCTTGCATACATTATATATGCTAATTAAGTAAGCAATCTATCTATCTATATATCTCCATGCGACAACCTTTTCGTAAACGGGTATATATAGATTTCAAAAACCATTATTATTCATTAGACAAATAAGCCAATCGCCTTTCTTCATTTATTCACGTGTATGCGTTTTATACGTGGTAAAATCTTTCATTTTAAAAGCCAGGGGAGGGTATTTGAATTCTGTCTCAGGCGAAATATGGGGTTATTCAATGAAACAATGAAAATGCTAATTAACGTGAACTATTATATAAAGAATACTAATGAACGTGAAATTTTATATAAAATCTCACGTTAATTAAAAATTCAAAAAATCTAATCGACTTTGGACACCACAACGTAAATAAATGTATAGCACTGTAGTACCGTTTATTAACACACAACATTAATCATCACACTTAACTCAGTATATCTTTTAAACAAAATTAAGAACTATATAGCAGCTTATAACCCACTAAATGTCTACATTTTCCCAAAGTAAACCGAACATTGGTCGTGCAAATTTGCCATTTCTTGCCTTGGCAAATTAATGTAGATAATCATTTAATGCAATGTTATACTACATGCATGCACACAAGTTCTAAACTAGCTACAAAGTTAAAATAAAATCAATACATAACACGAACGAAAAAACCGATATTTACCTCGTCTCATTCTTATCCCAAATTGACACTGGTACTTCAAATTCTTCTTGCAAATGTCGATTTAAACCACAGGCAATAGCATACAAGGTTCTCGCAGGATATCGTTCACCATTTGGTTTACATATACTTCCTCGATAGACTTTGCTAACCAGAAATTCAGTGTTTCTCCATTCATCTGTGTAATGCTCATGCCCAAATTCTGCACTTTATTGCAATCAAATGGAAAAGAGCACTGTTCCAATTCGGCGTCTTGAATTTGTCTTGCCATTTGCCATTCATGATTTTAGTAAGGATACTAATACTTAAAACGGCATTTTCCTTTGCAATAAATTGAGCAAACAGTAAATAGACGTTTATAACCACATCAAAAGAAACGTTATTGCGCAAGTGGCTTTACGTCCAAGTTGACATCGTAAACCCCGCAGAAAGCTATCTCAATTTTAATTTGTAATTTCAGAGTCTATATTATTGGCTAAGCAACTCAACCCTAGCCTATAAAGAAAATAGAGAACAATACGCATAGAAATCACTCTATTGTACTCGTTTTTGAAGCCATTTAAAACACTCGAAAGTCGTGAAATACTCCTTCTCGTGTTTTAAATAGTACATATAAAATTTTTCTTCTAAACATAAATTGCATCGTTTTGATCCTCCCGTGTACGAAATAGAATGTTTTAAAATTTGCCAATTAATACTGAAATCCTTATTGTTTTCTTTCAATGTCCAAATATATTTCGAAAGTTCCGTGTCATTTGCATGCTTTTTATGCTGAAAAGATTTAGTGTGGTTGGCCAATCGCTCTTTGAATGTGGTTGCAGTCATGCAAATGTAATTTTTGATCGTGTTTGTGTTGCTTACTGTGACTGTTGCTTTGTATACTATGTCCCTAGTCATGCATTGTTTTTGAAGCGGGCAAATGGTGTTTTCTCTACAACTGCAATTGGTAGTGTCCCTCTCCTGTGGCTTGTTATTCCTAGATATGCGTGCATTGTGTTTAGTGATAGTAGTCTTAATATTGTGCATGCAGCTATAACTTACTTTAACTGTATTTCTGTTAAAAATTTTATGAAGCTTGTGGTGCGGTGTAAAATGTTTGTCAATTAGACTAAGGAAATTACGTCCTATGTTTGTGCTAACACTCTTGCTAAATGGTGGGTTGAACCAAATGATGTTGCGTTGCCTATTCCTGCGTTGTTGTTGTGGTGTGTGCTGAGTGTAGCTAAGTTTATGATTAAAGTTGCTATGCCTAAGTGCGTTCTGATATATGGGTGCAGATTCCTGAAAAGTTTGCTCATCTGACGAAAGAAGTGCGATGCGCTTGTTAATTGATGCAGGTAGTTGCCTTGTGATGCTCGGTGGGTGATTAGAGTGCATATTTATGTATAGTGGATCGTCATTGGGCTTCCTATAGGGCCTATATTTTCCATTGTTAAGGTCGAAAGTTACATCTAAAAAGTTTACCATACGTAAATTTGATTCGGCGGTAATTTTTAGGTCAAACTGCTCGAAAATTTTGTGGAGGTCTTTCCTTGTTTTGTCTGCTAAACGTGCTGATTTACTTTTTATAATAGCCAAACCGTCATCTCTATATAGGTCGATGCTTTCTTTGCCAAATTTTTACTCAGGTGGTTTAAAATGAAAAGGCCTACTAACTCGCAAATTTCCGCGCCGTCGAAACTGCCCATGGTAACGTCAAACAAACTCTCGCAATCTTTTTTTATCCATGAAATTCCGGTATTGAAAAGGAGAGATTTTCTAGCGTGTTTTATTATTGAAATATCGTTTTCAGGCATAGTAGCCAAATTTGAAGCCCAAGATAAAGCTAGGTCCAATAGTTTTTCAGAAATGGATGGGTAGAAATCGACAATGTCAAACGAAATAAAACTGTGTCTGTCCTTATCTTTTATATTGCCAAACCACTGAATAACTTGTTTTGTATTCCTCCATTGATTTAAATTCAGTTTTTGTCTCAAATTAGAATTAATTTTGTCCAAAATAACTTTGCTTATTTTTCCGGATTCGCTTTTAGCGGGATTAATTAATCGACATTTTGGATTGTTTTCGAAATTTTCTTTGTGATCTTTTAAAGATATAAATGCTTCGCGTTTTTTCATTTTTTCAATTCTGTCGCCGATTCCTAAATTGTTCGAAATGTTTTTTAGTTCTGAATCAATTTCATCTATAGTGTCCTCGGATCCATGCTTATATGTTTTTGTGATGTTGTCATGTAAGAGCTTGTTGTATGTGTCGAGCGAGGTTTCATAAATATTCCTAGTTTTGTCTGCAAAAATAAAAATGTTGGGAGACGAATTAATTTTCTTTAGATCGTTAGTCAAAGATTTCTGAAATTGGTTCCTATATGGCCGAAATTGTACATTTTCGATCAGTTTTATAAGGTCGTCTTCGAATGGTTTCATTTCAGGAATAGAAGGAGGTGTTTTGTTGGACGCAAGGCCGAAATGGTTGTTTTGGTTTTCACTTTTGTTTTGTTTTTAAGAAAGAAATTAGCTTTCCATCTCATACGTTTTATCACACTTTCCACTTTTTCAATCAAATTTTTCAAATAAGCGTCCTGTGATGGTATAGGGATATTCTTTTGGTGAATAGTCAAATCGAAATTGGAAATATGCGATGGAAATATGCATGGTATACCTCTCTTAATGGAATAAAAGCTTCGAAAGCTTCAGGCTGTAAAAAGCAGGGAAAGATGAGACATATTTAGAACAGAGAGCTTTCACAATTCTACGCAATGGTATGTGTTGTTGGGTGAAACTAATTAAATATTAAGTTAACAGCGAATTTGCATAGTACATTTTGTACTATAAGTCATCATGCAAACGGGCAGTTTATCCATCCAAACAACTGATCAACTCCCAGGCATGCCTGAGCGAACATGGGTTTTAGTTATTGTGGGTTACCCTATTTTAGTGAGATAAATCAAAATATAAATATATCTTTCCTAATATTAGAATGTGTGCTGCACAACAACGTAAAGTCATCAAGGAATCGATCAACACACAAGAATTTAGCTTTTAAAACACATGCTATTTCTTTAAACTTTTTACAAAGTTAATCTTTATCTTCTTTATCTTTATCTTCCATATCTTGATATTTCTTATATTTATCTTCCTTACCTTTACCTTCCTTATCTTTATCTTCCTTACCTAACTCCAACACTAACGCTAACCCTAGTTACACCAAGGTTAAGCTGTAAGATTGAATCTTTGAATCTTAATACTGAATCCTGAATCCTATGATTGAATCTTTGAATCATAATATTGACTTCATTGCAGGCAAGTCGTTCATGCACATTTAATTAACCCTTTATAATCGGACTTTTCTCTCAATTCTTTATCCCCGAGCCGGCGCGAAGCGCTGTGCGAGTGTACTAATTCCGCTCGGATATTTACACCCGGGTATGTGACAACATAGCGGAATGCAAAGTTGTCCGCCATTATGCAATGGACAGTTTTCTACGTTATGCGCACGCGCGAGTTCAGGCCGAGAGAAAACTGTTTTGTACTCGGGGGTCGGGACATAAACAGACAAAGTCTCTGAAACGAGATAAATGAAAATTATTTAGAGGACTTTCACATGTTAAAATTAACAGGAGGGAAAAAACAGTCAAAAGACCGAAGAAAGACAAGATTTTCGAGTTCTAAAGCGTTTTAAAGTTTTTGTAAAAACTTGCTTTTGCCGTATTCGCATGCAGTATATTATAGTTTGTGGATTTGAAAATCCATATAGGTCATCCTGTGTGGTCAATACAACATTGATTAATCTTAAAAGGTATTTTAGTATTAATTCAAATACGTTATAGAATAATAAGTATAAAAATACTGTTAAAAAACAGTTGAAGTTTCGAAATGTTTTGTGAGATTCTAAGGTTGAATTTACAGTAAATTAAAGCTAAAAGAGTACATAATAACATACCTAATTTATATAGTTGGGCAATTGATAATTTTATAGTTAAAATTAACAAATCTTATCAATATTTTACCATTTTGTACAAAATATAAAAAGAAATATACAGTGTTGCGTGTTACCATGGTTACAGTGATCGACTCAGTACTTCATGTTACAATAACGTTTGGGGGAGTAAATTGTGTGGTTCGAATGGACGAGGGGATTCTGCATGCATGTATTTCTAGTTTCTGAACATACTACATGAGGCAAATAGCAGGACCTTGTCAAGACTTGCTACTTATGCAGCTTGCATTATTTTAATGTGTACTTTTTGTAAGACACGCACGACTTTCTCTATCCTTTCGAACAAAAATATGCCATGAATTCAAATTTGATGAATTCCAGGGCCTCTGCGCTTGTTTAATATGCAAAATCTTACTTCCGAGAACACGTAGGCATTTTGCACAGCGCATGTGCTAGTTTATGAGCGAAACTTGGCCCAATTCCTGGGACGAGTTGAAGAATTCATTATGGCGTCGTATGGAAGGAGTGTTTCGTGGATTTCTCTGCTTTTCAAATTGATAAATAATTTGCAATAATTAATGGCAAACATTTAGCAATGCTTCCCAATTGTGCTCCGTTATTTCTCTCTTTATGCTTTGAAAACAGGCAAGCTCACTCTTTTTGAAAAATCCCATCAATATTCCCAAATTCTTGCTCGGTAAACCCATTAACAGTAAAATAAGAACACTTGCTTCTTTCCAGATTGCTATATCCTGCTTCTTAAATTCTGACAATGAGTGAAAAATTCCATTTTTCGCCTATTTGTAAAGAAAAATTCTTCACATGTTTTCGCGTTCTTAAGCCGTAATATCCTTCAGAATAAGCACCACAAGAAACACTTTAATTTCCATGAACAGTCCGGTAAAAAGCACAAAAATTTTCAACGTTCGAAGCATAAAATGGCGGTTGAAGAAATGCGCCCGCTATATTTTAAACACCGTCTGCAAAATGCCCACCTGCTACTTCCGAGGTAAAAATGGCAAATGTGTTGGCATGGGGAAGCCGATTTTTGCAATTACAAGGCATTTCCAAGAGTTACATACTTGCACTAACTTCTTGGTGCGGTCTTTGAAAGAAGGCGACGTGCTAATGTTTTGAGCGGAAATTGTACAGATTACGCTGAATACTACAAACGACTACGCCAAATACTACAAAGCCTTTAAAACCGCTATAGGTACGCATGCAGGCACACAACATATCACACAATATATAGTACCGCACAAAAGTCAAAACCTCAACAAACTTGCCGACAAATTTTACGTCGTCTTAGCAAATAGAACGTACGCAGAGCCGAGCGACGGAATTTATCCTTCAGCTACCTTTCACCTCAACTACAGATTACACCACTAGACTGTACTGTCCCTATACTAGCCATTTGCTATTGGCATGAGTACTTGGATATGGTCCTCTTCTATAAAATAGTAAATGGTCTGGTGAATGTTAAACATTCTCTCATTCCAACCATCCGAACCTCCAGACCTACGAGATCTTCCACCAATACTGCCATCAAGTTCATCATACCCAAATGCAAAACAACCACCCATCAACGATCCTTCTTCATACGAACAACCCGTGTCTGGAACATTCTCGCGGAAGAACTAAATCTGGAGACTTGTGGTCTCTCGACATTCAAGTCTATTCTTTCTAAATATTATATGACTTCACTAAGAACTTCTTACGACGTTGACGATCCTCGCTCGTACAAAACAATCTGTCTAAAGTGCAATTGTGTTCGTAGTCTTACCTATATCCGATCCCGTGTTGCGTGTAGATATTGTGTTTTCGTTTGTTGCATGTTTCGGAAAGAGTTAGTTTGTTGTCCTCAAAACAGTATTCTTTGGTTAATCGTTTCTCTCGTTATTATATGAGTTTAATTAAAAGTTGGTTTAGTTTTGAAATAGTATCTTACGACTTGCCTCTGAGGACAAGGAAACAACTTGTTCCTATATTATCGGCATTATGTTTGTTGTTGTTAAAGGGGCCGCAGTAATTGGCTTGCGCTGTTGCGGATTCTCTGCCATGTGCTAATAGTTTATATTTGTACAAGGGCTAAGCTACTAAATTAAACTTATTAATTACTAATATTGTTACACGTGCGGGTATACACCCCATCATCAAGCTTATATTAAATAGAGCACAGACTTAAGAATGTTAAGAATGTGATTTTCAATTTCAGCGACACGAACGAGTGCCCCGAATACAACGAATGAAGGAACAGGTAAAGTGTTATTTTTCTTAATATAGTTCAGAGAGTATAATTTTGTTTGAGCAAATGAGAGAGCTAATTTAGCTCTCATTTTTAATGTACTTATTTCACTTGAAAGGGTACAAATTTTGTGCATTTTGGTAGGTAGCCCACTTTAACTTACTAACTAACTATCTGACTAACTAACGAATTACCTACAACTAACTAACTAACTCATTTACTAACTAACTAATTCCCTACTAACTAATTAACTAACTTACGTACTAACTAACTAACTAACTAACTTCAGCTAACTTGCTAATTAATTAACTAACTAACATTCTAACTAACTAACTAACTAACTAGCTAACTAGCTAACTAGCTAACTAGCTAACTAGCTAACTAACTAACTAACTAACTAACTAACTAACTAACTAACTAACTAACTAACTAACTAACTAAAAACTAACTAACAAACTAACTAACTAACTAGCTAACTAACAAACAAACTAGCTAACTTACTTACTAACTTTAACTTACCAACCAACTAACATGGCGTCGCATGGAAGGAGTGTTTCGTGAATTTCTTTGCTTTTCAAGTTGACAAAACATCTTTGTAATTAACTCTTTCTGGTCGGTCGCATTTTAATTATATAAGTGCAAGAGCACTTTGAGTACGATTTCCTTTGCAAAATATTTACCCCCTGGCAATGAAATTAACACCATTGGAATCCTTACACAATAAGCTGTTTAACAGTGATAAACTTCAAAGATTTTTTTTGCACTTCACTTGGTTGAACTAGAATACTGGGTTTGGTGGATAATCAAAGTGAGTAGATATATACACAATTTAAGACCTAACCAGGAACGGTTGCGAAAAATGCAACACTAGGAATTGAAAACCGTTCCTGGTTAGGTCTTAATTCTTAAATTGTGTACATATCTACTCACTTGGATTATCCACCAAACCCAGTATTCATGTTTAACAGTGGGCTATTTTGCCGACTAAACATTACAGAATCAAAAATACTAAAAGTTTAATCCCAAACATACCTCCAGTATCCTCCAGTTCAACTCAAACAATCTTTAATATCTTCTTTATAAGACCATATTATCAGAGACTTCTAATTGTCGAAATTTAGCTTTTTATCTGTGTCTTTATGATGTTAAGTTTCGCTTCGATACTAAGTCTAGAAATATTTATTTTGAATTTTTTTTTATTTATCGGGAATTTTCCAGCATGCACGCGCTTGCCGTAGTTTGACTATATATGGTTTGCCCACGCGCTTCAGTCCCGACAAAAAGATCTTATATAGGGTATTGTACCCTGGGGAATTCATTCCGGCCACTTAAAAAACCATAGCAACAGTCTTTGTTTGTGTTTGGGCCTTTTCCGGTTGTTTTTGCCTGAAATTCCGGTTTGACCCGTACGCTACATTTCAAATTTCCCAAAAGTAAACGTCTACCTTTGCAATACTTTTCACAAAGACGCCCAACATAGCGGTAAGAACGTCACCTTTTTGAATTTTTGTACAGGTCGAAGCCATAGGAAGCTAGTTAATGGTAAGAAGAAAATACATTTAGATATCCTCCTCGAGAGTTTTTCGATCGCTTCTTGACATTGTTAACAATATTTTAAATTTCCCTCATAACATACGCTATTGCAATTTACACCGATTGTTTGCAAATTATGCAAGAACATAATCAAAATAGTATTCTACGCAAATATCGTGACGTTCTAGGCTAAACTTTTCAAAATATTTCCTCGCAACTAAACAAATGCGGCTTCCGATTGGCTCTTACTCTATGAACCACTGGAAGATGATTGGCTCCTAAAACAACGGGAATGGAATTTGCAGCTCGTTTCAGCAGAAGTTCGTTAGCGAGGGTTGAAGCTATAAGAACGTCTGCGAAGGAGACTACGTGGGACGACGCAGAATAAAATACGCGGTTGCTAAAGCGAATCTGATTGGTCGAAAAGGAAACAAACTTCGTGTGATTTCAACAATCAGAGCGGAGAAAGTTAAAATTTAAATTACCCAAACAAAGACGGGAAACGTGCGAAAAAGCACAACAATGTGTAAGATTATTTTATGAAAACATCGTTTTAAAATATTAAAATATAGCAAACTAAAATGTAAACATTGTTGTTTAAAAAACACTTGTGAAAGTATGTAAAAACACTGAAAACTATGAGCTTGCTTGCACACTTAATGTACATTACTGTAAGTTAAGGTCCGGATGTTATTTCCTTAACTTATTTATACCTTCAGAAAGTGTATAGGATGTTTGTATACAATTATAAAATTGCCTTATACCTGTTTATTACTAATATTGTTACATGTGCGCGTATACACCCCATCATCAAGTTTATATATTAAATAGAGCAAAGACTTAACAATGTGATTTTCAATTTCAGGGACACAAACGAGTGCTCCAAATACAAAGATTGGTGAAACAGGTGAAGTATTATTCTTCGTAATATATAGTACATAGAGTATATGTTTGAGCAAATGATAGAAATTAGCTCTCATTTTGAATGCACCTATTTCAATTGGAAACCAACGGTACAAACTTTGTGCATTTTGGTAGGTAACGGTTTCCCTTAAATGAAATAGTAAAATTCAGTTTCCAGTTTTGAAGAAACCTAGATGAAATACTTGTGAAAGCAAAAACACTGAAAGCTTTACAGTCCAGGAAATACAATATTTTATAACGTTATACTATTCACAATACAATATAATAACATATTGTATAGTATATCTTTGCTAATCCACTGTGCTCTTTTTCATTTTGAGAAACAGTTTCCAGGAAATCAAATAATGGAACTGAATGGTATATATTTTTCATTATGTTGGTGTCTGGAATTATCATTGGGCTTTTCCTTGCATATGGTGTGATGTGTTTTCGTCGACGTTGGTTTAGAAACAGAAAGCATGGACGAAACCCTCAACAACATACAACCGAAAATGCAACATATCAAGGAATAGATCTTACAAGTATGAAAATGGAAGACGATTATGAGCCAATGGGAGGTGCAGGAAACGAGGACGAGTCTGCTTATACAGAGTTAAATACAGTCAGGGTTGAAGAGAATAATTATCAATTTTTAAATTAATCAACTAAAATTTTTTTATTTTTATTTTATACGCTTTGTCACAACTTAATTATTGCATAACATATAATAATGAAAATACATTATTTACAAAAATTGTGACAGGGTAATCACAACAGCTTTTGGCCAATTACGGTGATCCCAAATGATGAATAAACATATGATTTACAATTGCAATTACAATTACAGTTACAGTATTATAATTCTAATTTAAAAACAGCATGCAAGAGGTTTGATCAAGTCCGAGCCTGGTTACATTTTACACAAATTGTTTTAGGGCAGACAGGTAGTAGTCAAATAAATATTTTTAAAAGTAGCAAGAGAATTAAATTTATTTGTTATCAGTTTTGGTAAGGCATTCCTGGTTCTTGTTGTTCTAACTGGGTACGTTTGTTGGTATGTTGCGGTGTTACATTTCTTTGTTTGAAAATGTACACAGTTTGGTTCCACAGATCTTGTTTCTCTTTTATTGACATGTTTGGGAAGAACTATATCCGACAGGTTCATGACACCACAATTTGCCTTAAAGAAGAAAACCATGTCCAAATATTCATGCCAATAATTTAAATGAAGAAGCCTCAGTTCTATAAGCCTTTGGTGATAGTTGGCTCACTTGGCTGCGCAAAGAAAAGGTAGACCAAGGATATATTTGGATGCACGTCTTTGTATGTGTCCTAGACGCCTTAGACGGATGATTAACCCGACAGATTGTGGACACTAAACTTGTGTGGCGTAGCCTAGGAATAGGTTGGGTACCCCCAATATTTTGTAAAGAGTCCACCACTGTACGTATTATAAGACATTGAATTACTTCCATGAAGCTCAATTTCAAATGGCACTATTGATGATCATGATTATAATATATACCATTTTGTCTAGAGTATTAAACTAAAAATACAAATTTTGCCACATATTTAATTATCCTTAAAAAACTCATTAATAATTCATGAGGAAAATTCAAACGAAAGGAATGTTTAATCAATGTTTGTAAATCGGATAAAGGTTTGTCCTGATTTACATAAACTTCAGCTTTGATTTTCTCGGCTTAGACAATGTTTATTTTTAAAATTACTTCGCCAATGAACTCATAAGATGGGTCGTTGTTTAAGTTCGATAAAACATTCGCACCCGATCTTTATCTGATATACAAACGCTCGCCTTCGGCTCGAGTTTCTATATCAGATAAAGATCGACTGCTCATATCTTATCTATAAGGCCATGGGAATGAAAGTCTCTGATTTGCGTTCACTAAATTTTCAAATCCCATGAGGCATTTTTTTTATTATTCATTATTTATCTTTAAGCTGGTGCTTCCACTTTCAAATCCAAATTTCCTCTTTTTCTCATAAAATTTCCTTTATACAGGGTGTATCAAAAAAAACTGAACAAAATTGAAATTGCTCTCAATTTCGCGAAGCGGCTCCAGGTACGAAGTTTTTTAGTAATATATATTGTTTGGGTATTTATAATGTAGAATAAACTAAAAAATTCTGAAAGTTACATTTTTCAAAACCCAGGGGGGGGTGACTTGTCCAACAGATCAAAAATGGCTTGCGCACGAAATTTGAATGCTTAAAAGTTATTTTGAATTAGTGGGTGGAAAATGTGTTGGGTGTTGCATTGCTGTTCAAAATTTCAGAGAGCAATTTCAATTTTGTTCAGTTTTTTTTTATACACCCTGTATTATGCGTTAAGCACCGAATATATTATGCGATTTATCATGCCGAATAGCCACAGGGGGCATGGATCCCATAGTTCTTAGATTGACCAATCAAATTCATTTTTCCAACTCATGTGGCCGAAGCCATTTACTTGTATGGCTCTGGGTACGAGATTGCCCTATGATATGAACGTGACCAGGATTTTCGGTGATGATGCAATGTCGCGACAAATTGCAGAATCGATAATAATAAAAACCGACTGGCAGAGAAGCTCATTAACACAAAGAGTGAATGGAATTATATTAACTTTTCCCTCTTGTTGGTTGTGGCAGATTGATGTAGAACAGCCATATTACATGAAGTATATGCCTTTATCCACTAATATAATAAACTGCAACTTTCTCGTTAGATATTTTGCCTCTTAGGAAGATATCTTGAACGTGGTCCTAAAAGGGCACCTTAGGACCACGTTAATTCAAGATCCCTCTTAGGAAGATATCTTGAACGTGGTCCTAAGGTGCCTTCTTAGGAAGCCCTATCAGACCAGAGGGTCTACTAAAGTTTGGTTTGTTGGCTGCCCCCTCCCTCCCAATAACGACTTGCAATCTAGAATGTTTGGTGTGGATTGGACAGCTTTTGAATGTTGAAGAGTAGTTTTGGAACATCTATTGGTATGATGTTCCTTCCCCTGTAGATTTGGAAGGATGGCAATAGAAGTCTTGGAGGGGAGTCCAGAGTTTTCAAGGCCTAGCCCTGCCAGTTTGCCCCACATAAAGGTTTTATTTGAACCCAGTAATGTGAAGATCTGACCTTGCTCCCACAGCACCTTAGTCACTAGCAAGCAGGCAGTCATGGGCCACTAGCCTTGTATATTTTTTTCTGCAACCGACACTGGGCCCCAAGGTCGATAAAAAGTTACAGGTTTATATAAAACAATATATGAAGCAATCTTGGTATGGGTATAGCAAGCATAGTTCTTATGAACAGGCTCTAAACAATTATAGGAGCAATATATCATGGAACAAAGGGAACAGGGTGCAGAGGAGTCAATTTCGACTAGAAAAATAACTCCTTACCTTGTTACTTTTAATCTTTGATAGTATTCATAAAATTAGTGAAATTAAATATGACGCATAAAACATGTATACACGAATCGCGAAATTCGGGCAAAAATCACAGTTAAAGAAAAACATGTAGCTGTGACTGGATGATTTAAAATATGCGTATTAAAGTATTCAAATATTCAGTCATGCATTCGTGATTACATATCACAACAATGAAAATACGAATGCATTGAATACTTGACTGAACATTTGAATACTTTAATACGCATATTTTAAATCATCCAGTCACAGCTACTGTACATGTTTTTCTTTAACTGTGATTTTTGCCCGACTCAGAACGCGTCATTTGGATGCGCAGCCGAATTTCGCGATTCGTGTATTAATATACACTTGTCGTAGAAATGGTAAACCGTACTTCATGTAACATCAACCAAAATAAATATACTCCGCTGCCTTGCATTACTATGGGCTCGCACTTCCTGGAAGATTGGCTTACAATAAACAATAGAGTAAAGGGAAGAAACATAAACGACCACTCTTATTGAATGGCCACTCTTATTAATTCAGTTTTATTTGGCGCCGTGGGAGTTGCTTTATGTTCCCTGGCACCAGCCAGGGCATAAATACTCTTATACCATTTACTCGAATTTGTGTAGCGGAGTTTCTGTGCTTTATCTTTATAAAATTTATGTTTGGCTTTAGCAATCAAATCAACTACTTTGGTGTGTAGCTTTTGGTACTTCGCCATATCATTCTTCACATATGCTTTTTGTTTAGCTCGTATTTGCTTTTTGATATATGGAGTCATCCATTCTTTATCATTCGGGTGCATGCGCACTGATCTCAACGGAGTGTAAGTATCAAGTAGATTCGTAATTATATTGTTAAAACCCAATACTTTTGCGTCAACATCATGCAGATTAAAAACCAAGTCCCAATTTACCAAGTTTAATTTTAGTCCAAGAGTTCTCAAATTTTCTGGGTTGAAATCTCTAACTTGTCTTGTAAACGCTTTGGTATGTTTTTTTTTGCCTTCGGTGGTGTTAGTAATAAGCACTGGTGGTCAGAACGTCCCAATGGGGGAAGATGTTGTACTTTGTCATAATTTTGAGACAAATTGGTAAGGATTTGATCTAGTATGTTACTATATATGTTCAGTATTATCCTTTATAATGTTCAAAATCGTCGACAAAAAAACTTGCATTGACTTAAAAAATCTGAAATCATATTTGAATTATATTCTCTTCAAGGCAGTCTAGGACTGTCAAAGTAATATAATAAATAGTCTTCAAAGCAATTGAAAGTTTGAAACTTATGTTATTCCTGTAGTGTTGGACATTAAAAACTACAATACAGACAGTTTAATAATACGAGTTGTCCTATGAAAAATACATGTTGTTTGACTGTTTTGAAAAGTTGTCACACCGATATCGATTTTAACAACCAAAACAAATTGAAGAGACGTTGGATTAATAGTATTTCTATTTCCATGGTAATTAATCATGCATTTTCATCTCAAACAAGTAAAGAATATTTGGCACAAGCCAAGAAATCGGAAAAACACACAACAAAGAACCAAGCACAAAACTATACACTCGTTTGATTTTGTTTCAATTCGTGTTGTTCACGCATTAATGCATTATAATTCAGACGCATGCGCAAAAAGCGATCATGTCGAGTCGGTTTTTCGAGCTGTTTTTCTCGTGTTTCCTTCGGTGAAACTTTTTAAAACTTTGTACAATTGTTAAACAAGGCAAGAAGAAAAATATATCCAAATTTCAAAAAATTCTACAGATAAGTTTCTCTGTAATCGAAATTCCAAAATATCTCGAAATTCAAACTTATTTGTACCGTTCAAATTTTGATATGTTATTCCTTTGTGGACAATAAATCTTCCAAAAAAAGTTCAGAAAAATTGAACGAAGGAAAAAAAAGATATTTTCGATTCAATCTGAAATTAGACAATATAAGCGCAAAAGATAAGACACTATGGTTGCCATAGCAACACTAACGCTATTCCTGTTTGTCCATAAATGGACAGCCCAAGACCTCTTTACATTCGTGGAGTGTTCATTTTGTCCTGTCATAAGTGTATCTAATAAAAATTTGGTTGAAAGCGAAAGTTACTGAAAAGAACACATAGTTTTACAGAACTGTAGGGAGCCACCTTAAACAGGGAAAAACATCGCATGATAACAGTTAAAATTTTAGTCATATTTACCTTTTTATCGCTAACCTTACGTACATGTCTCTCGCCAAACTCAAACGGCCGAAGATTTAAAATGATCTTGAATATTTTGAAACTCTATAGATGCGACGGTTAAGTGAGGTCATAGCCAATGATCTTCCGGTTTTATTCCCTTCCGTCATAGGGTGTTGCGGTGCACATGCGACGAAAGATCTTAAAAGTTTCCTCCCTTTCTCAATTTATTATTCGTCATCCTCTCGGGCTGTTGTCGTGACCTTCCCGGAAAATGCGAGTCCACAGTAATGCAGACAGCGGAGTATATTGGCCGGTACTTCATTTTCGGTTGATTTTAATTTCACGAATTAAAGATATGTATTGAATTTATGCATTTGTTGGACTAATTTGATGATTTTTACTACAAAAACGTAGTCGACATTGACGCATCTGCCCCCTGTGAAAGGGCTGTTAATTAACAACTTTCAGCAAACACTCATCACTGGACCAAAACTTCTTGTGATTTCAATGTCTGCAGTAGTGGGCAGACAAAGGGCTTTGCATATAATATATTTTCAGTTATTTTAATGAAGGGCTGCTTTCAAATACAACTTTTTGCATACAAACAGCAACCAAAACACTAATTTTTGCAATTATTCTATAAACACATGTGACCACAAGGCATAACCAAAACTATAGCCAAACGAAAGTCGATAGCAAAGCAAAGGTATTTTACAGTCAATATTGTTCGGAACTAACGACAAAGTTGCTAGTAAACCTTGTTTTCGCTTCAAACCATTTCAAAGTGAAGCCATGCCTCTGGGACATGTTGACAAAATGTCGGCTAAAACATTTTGACTTTTAACTGCCTGTAGCTGTACGTAGAAATCAAGCAGTCAGAAATACATAAAAACAATAAATCTAGATTCCTTAGTTAGAGAGCTCCATTTGAAGGGGTAAATTGCCTACAGTGCTCTTACCGATCACTTTATTTACTTCGAAACGTGCGACAGAGTAGTTTTCGATGCCAGCTTTTTGCCAAATGGATTTCGCTCAAACTTACGTTAAAGAGTCCTGATAACCTCTGCTAAAAATAAACTTTTAAACCAGTCTTTGGAAGGAAACATAAAGCAGTAAAATTAAAAATATAGCGTCGTGTTAAATTTACATTTTCGATCGCCATTTGTTAAGAAATGGAAGAATAACCAGCATGCATTGCTGTAGCTGGAATTGCCTATTATTGTTGGATGGTAGAAAATTGCCAACCGATACAAGTTTGCAGGTGATGGGAGCTAAGAGCAAAAGAGAAAAGCAGATGAAGCAATAACCTATGCATTATAATAACAAATATTCTGCGAGGCCCGCAGAGGAAACCGGACAAACTAAAAATTTCTAAATTATTTTTTCGATTCATTCAACGTTAATGAAGAACGGCAGTGAGTATTTTTTCCATTAAACCATTCCGAAGTAACTGCGGTTCTATTATGAAAATTATCTGTCTGGCTCTATATTCAAATGTGAAAACAGGACTGTGAATGTAAAAATATCGTACCCATGAGGTCTCGATTAGTGGCGGAAATTCACTTACTGGGGGGGGGGGACTCGTGAGGAACAAAGAGCGGCTGCAAGAGAAGCTAGTATCGATGTTAAATATTTGAAACTGTCTGCCAGTCCAAATATCATTATTGCATGCTTCTCGTCGCTAAGTTCAACTTTAACAAGATGACAAGACTTAAAAAAACTTGCATTGACTTAAAAAATCTGAAATCATATTTGAATTATATTCTCTTCAAGGCAGTCTAGGACTGTCAAAGTAATATAATAAATAGTCTTCAAAGCAATTGAAAGTTTGAAACTTATGTTATTCCTGTAGTGTTGGACATTAAAAACTACAATACAGACAGTTTAATAATACGAGTTGTCCTATGAAAAATACATGTTGTTTGACTGTTTTGAAAAGTTGTCACACCGATATCGATTTTAACAACCAAAACAAATTGAAGAGACGTTGGATTAATAGTATTTCTATTTCCATGGTAATTAATCATGCATTTTCATCTCAAACAAGTAAAGAATATTTGGCACAAGCCAAGAAATCGGAAAAACACACAACAAAGAACCAAGCACAAAACTATACACTCGTTTGATTTTGTTTCAATTCGTGTTGTTCACGCATTAATGCATTATAATTCAGACGCATGCGCAAAAAGCGATCATGTCGAGTCGGTTTTTCGAGCTGTTTTTCTCGTGTTTCCTTCGGTGAAACTTTTTAAAACTTTGTACAATTGTTAAACAAGGCAAGAAGAAAAATATATCCAAATTTCAAAAAATTCTACAGATAAGTTTCTCTGTAATCGAAATTCCAAAATATCTCGAAATTCAAACTTATTTGTACCGTTCAAATTTTGATATGTTATTCCTTTGTGGACAATAAATCTTCCAAAAAAAGTTCAGAAAAATTGAACGAAGGAAAAAAAAGATATTTTCGATTCAATCTGAAATTAGACAATATAAGCGCAAAAGATAAGACACTATGGTTGCCATAGCAACACTAACGCTATTCCTGTTTGTCCATAAATGGACAGCCCAAGACCTCTTTACATTCGTGGAGTGTTCATTTTGTCCTGTCATAAGTGTATCTAATAAAAATTTGGTTGAAAGCGAAAGTTACTGAAAAGAACACATAGTTTTACAGAACTGTAGGGAGCCACCTTAAACAGGGAAAAACATCGCATGATAACAGTTAAAATTTTAGTCATATTTACCTTTTTATCGCTAACCTTACGTACATGTCTCTCGCCAAACTCAAACGGCCGAAGATTTAAAATGATCTTGAATATTTTGAAACTCTATAGATGCGACGGTTAAGTGAGGTCATAGCCAATGATCTTCCGGTTTTATTCCCTTCCGTCATAGGGTGTTGCGGTGCACATGCGACGAAAGATCTTAAAAGTTTCCTCCCTTTCTCAATTTATTATTCGTCATCCTCTCGGGCTGTTGTCGTGACCTTCCCGGAAAATGCGAGTCCACAGTAATGCAGACAGCGGAGTATATTGGCCGGTACTTCATTTTCGGTTGATTTTAATTTCACGAATTAAAGATATGTATTCAAATTTTTCATATAATTCTTCATCCTATCTGATGGGGATGGGTATTGGAAGAAAATATTTAATAGAGGAATATATTATCAGTAAGAAAAAAGTTCTGTTGCTTTGTATTTTGAAAAATTATTTAATTTCTCTTTTAAACATTTGAAGGAAGTGTAATATTTTTGTACCTTCAGGTTCTAAGTACTTCCAGACATCGATTCGTTTGTTTGAAAATGTGTGTGTCGCATAATTATTTCTTGTAAGATTTATGAAGTTGAGATTATGGACCAGTATACAACATAATTACTAGTTGAGTCAAACCGCGCCCACCTGTAGCGTATATATCGAAATCGTTTTCGACCGTGCATACGATATAACACTGCATAAAAGCTAGACTTGCTCCAAGTTTGTCTCTTAACGGGGTTTTAATTGGGGAGTTATAAAGGATTGGAGAGCTATAAAGGATTGGGGAGTTAAAGGATTGAGAGTTATAAAGGGCGCACGAAAATGCATGCGAGAGGAAGTGAAAGCGGGCGGGGGCGAGAACATTTGGCGAGGAGAGACAGACTTGTTTCCCTTGCAGCGCGCCAAATTTACCGGTTGATTTCTCCACCGGAGGCGGGGCTCAAGTAACCTGCTGCTCATCCGGAAATATATTAAATATAAGCTGTCATCTGTAGCTTCGGTTGTGAGGAAATAATCACAGATTGTGGCGAACTGAAACTGTTTGTTTTCGTCTGAGGCTGCCCGTCTGAGGCCGCCTTCGAAGACGCAAATATTTCTCTCACTTTGACAATTTTTTAAACTAATGTTTCGTTACGTTCAAAACAGTTGCGGCAAATGATATCTGTCAAAAGCGTGTTACGAAACAAATAGTTTTCTTCTGACGTCGGCTTTCTTTGAGTTTGGTGAGATATCCAAACGGTATCACGGCTTTTGTTGGAGTGGTATTATTCCCTTGCATAGCCAGGGGCCCCTGAGCCACGGGGGCAGCGGGGACAGCTGCCCCCGCTGCCCTTATGAGTACGGGAGCACGCAGGGGTAACCGGTTGCACTTTTTCTTAACAATAAAATGCATTGTAAGGAATAAATTATTATTATTGTGATCGGACTAGCGCTCATAGGTTTAATAAGGATTATGACCGCGCAGTTTAACTAGATTACGTTAATTGACTAGTTATCTTCTTGATAAGTTATCTAGATTTTTCTGGTTTCCTTACACGCCTAGTTTACCGTGGTCGATTAGCGCAGTTAAACTCCGCAATAATTATGTAAAATCTCCACTCAAAATGCAGGAATTGCATTTCAGAGAGTGTAGATTTAAAAATTTTCCATGGGAGGATACCCCCGGACCGTCTACAAATTTCTCGCGCCTTCGGCGCTCGTGCCCTTTTCATGGGGTTGCCCCCGCCCCTTCGGCTACCTTCCGACGCCACTGTGCTTAGCCACACATGATTTGAGAATTGCGGTAGATAGCTGCGGGAAAATCACGCAGATTTGGCGAAGTTAATCCACAAGCAAGTATGAACATAGGGCACCGATTTTTAGCGGTTATCTTCGCACCATGCACCTTCTAGCGCAATTGTGAAATTTATTAAGCGAAATATATTCAATGAATTTTAATATTCCTTCGAAAGCCTCTACGGAGGAGAGAGCGCCGAATTTATAATCGGATGCAAATTCCTGCAAGGGAAACAAGTCTGTCTTTCTTCTCCCAATTTTCTCGCCTACCGCCCGCACGCCCCCTCCTTAATTTCCTCCCTCCCGCTTTTTGCACGCCCTCTATAACTCCCAATTATTTAGCTCCTCAATCCTTTATAATTCCTCAATAAAAACCCCTTTAAGAGACAGGCTTGGAGCAAGTTTACATGAAAGTATACGAATACATTATATATGTTATTAGTATATATAATAATAGTATCTAAAATGATTCTTCATTTACCCAAAGTAAAACAAGGCCAAATTGGGGTAAACAAAAAGTTGAAGGGTGGTCCCAGTATATATAGCGTCTTTATAATGAACGCAGAGTCTTTACTCGAAACGTCGAAATTCTTGTTGAATTTTTCAGGTAGTTTGATCCTAAAAGCTTCCGACGCGTATTAAAAAAAAGTTATCTATCATGCTGTACATGACTATAACAACTTAGAGTATGATTGTCAAAATACGTACGCAATTTCACAATTTAAATCGAAACAGTGTAGCTTTATATAAAGTCTGCACGATGTACTATGTATTAGCATGTATTGATTATAATATATAATATAGGATAATATTATAATAGAATAATATACGGGTAAGACAATAATATATATATGGTAATTTCCACCTTGTACTCTGCCGTACAAAGACATTGGGGGTTCGGGGAAAAATAGCTTTAGGGCCCTAGTGATTTTCAGTCCTCACAGACATTTCGCGTCATGTTCTTGTTTAGAAAACTGATTTCAATACCTTTGAACTCCTGCGTGAATTACATTTTGTAGTCTCTAACGTTTAAAAAACCATTCTCAATCTGTATCCAGTACCAAAATAGTATACCATTTTTCTCCGGAAATTTTTTGAAATCTAGGGTCTTAGGAGAGAGACTGTTTACAAATGCCCTGTTTCCCCCTCCCCTCCCCCATCTGGGATGCCCTGACCCTATAAAATATAATTGTATATCTAATCTTGCATGTGCATGTGCAGGTCATTCTAAAAATCACTTCATATGATCAATCGCTTACTGCGCATGCCCTGATGAATAAGCTTCCTACTCGAAAGCCGCAATATGGTCGAGAGGCTGTGTGTAAATCGGAGTCTTAAATCTGTTTGTGTCACAAAGCGTAAAATGTCGAAAAAATGTCGAAATGTCACGGAAGCAATGAGCCGTAATCTCGTCGATTTTCCGCGATTTCCCTTCCGCATTCCTCGTAATTAATTGCATCCGAATATATCAGCGCATCCGCCTAAGTAGGTAAACATGTACATCCAGCGGCGGAAGTAATTAGTATTCATACGTCACGCCTGGTAGTAAGAATAATAATGAGGTGACGTAACGTAACGTAAAGCGTTGCGTAACATAAAGCGTTGCGTAACGTTTAAATACTAATAGCGTTACGTAACATAAAGCGTTGCGTAACATAAAACGTTGCGTAACATCCATACCGAGAATATAAATTGAGGACATAGATGTATTCATACATCACGCCTGGAAGTAAGAAAAATAATGAGGTGACTTACCCTCTGAGGTGTGAAAACGTTCGCACGACGCTGTATGGAATGTTTGTTGTCGAGAAATAAATAACAGCAGAGAGTTTTGTGTTTTGATTTTTTTTAAAATTACACACAACAATTTAGATGTCGATAGCCATGGTTTCTTTAACAAAGGCTCGGACCGTATTAGACCGTTCGACCGAGTTTAATCATCGCTTTCTGCGTCATCGTCTTCCTCATCGAAATCGTATTCCTTTAAAAGTCTTTTTATAAGAAATTTCCTCTTATCAATAGCAGCTTCTAAAGCTTCTTCTGGATCAAAGTCATCGCTTTCCACAAGCGCATCCTTTGTCTTCATTATTTTTCTATGTACGGGATCTTTCTTTAGTTGTTTCATCCACAGGAGACGTTGCATATAAATATTTTCAAGTTCCTTCTGGAGTTCAGGCAGAATATTGGTGTAAGCTTTGTCGGTAGCAGATTGCTCATCAAGACCGCTGTTTATAAGGCTCTCTTTCATTTCCTCAAAAGCTGTATCACTTCTTTGCTTTGCTTCTTCTACCAAAGGCATCCAAGGATCCTCAGTTTCTGACTCATTTTCTCCTTCTTCAGACTCGTCGACTGTTTCCATTGAGCTCTCAGAATCATAATTTGCATTTGTTGAATCATCGTCTTCGGAATCCATTATCTGACTTTCTGTTTCTGACATATCTCTCTCTTGTTCGCGTAGTGGACAGTATTCCATTTCGTGTCTGCGTATATTGTAACCGCGGCTAAATTGTTTTGCGCAAAATTTGCAGCTCATTCCGTTACCACTGACTGTCCAGAAATAACTTGCTATTGAGCAGCACGGCACTTTTATGAGCATGTCGTCAACAGAGAGAAAATAAAGAATAGCAGAGAGTTAGTTTTATCTTTTTATTTTACTTCCTTTCCTACCTGTTGGCCTGTTTGGCCTTTTTGGCCTGTTTGGTCTGTTTGACTTGTTTGGCTTGTTTGGCTTGTTTGGCTTGTTTGACCTGTGATAAAAAACAAAAGACCAGGAGAAAACTAATCATTTGCATCTGTTCTTCGAGTTGTAAACATGGCTAAGCGAGTTTGTCGTGATTGTCCTGTTCCCGATTGCGGTGCGAAATATCTCGAACGATTGGTGAGTCATCTCGCGGATGTACATTGCTAGATATTAACCAAAGAAGAAAGTACTTGCAAGAAGCCAAACTTCAGCCGAAAGTAAAATTTGTTGTATACAAAGGAAATGAAATGTTGTATACAAAGGAAACAAATTGGTATTGTTGGAGAGCGAATGTTTGATAAGAATATAAGAGACCGCTTCATGACGCCTATTACTAAGAGACCGAAAAACCGTTTGGATACTTATTGGTGGATAACAAGCCCGACACACCAACCGATAAGCAAGTTCTTGGAGACCTATTTGCCGACTGCCATGTTTATCCCTTCACCACCCAAACTAATTAGTGACTACACCCATACCGGTCTCTGGCATCGAAACCCAGCCTGGAAGAAAACAACCTAAACATCATCGGTGTATTACCTGGTCGGATGCAACTATCCCCGAGTGGCTAAAATACACCAAAAAAGCCGATACCGTTCGTGTCATTCCCAAAGGATATGCTATCATAGAGATGTATAAATCGTCGCGCAATAGTGTTTATCCTAGCCATCCGGGTGTCTACAGCAACGGCGAACATTATTGGCCTGTCAAAATAAGGCACCAATCTACAGGCCATATAAAATGGGTGAATTTGCACGAAGACGAGTCTACGGTCCGAGACTTTGCTAAATAAACCATGGCTATCGAACAATAAAGCCAAAACTTATTAAGAGAAACATCTAAATTGTTGTGTGTAATTTAAATAAAATCAAAACACAAAACTCTCTGCTGTTATTTATTTCTCGACAACAAACATTCCGTACAGCGTCGTGCGAAATGTTTTCACACCTCAGAGGGTACGTCACCTCATTATTACTCTTACTTCCAGGCGTGATGTATGAATACATCTATGTCCTCAATTTATATTCTCGGTATGGATGTTACGCAACGTTTTATGTTACGCAACGCTTTATGTTACGCAAGGCTATTAGTATTTAAACGTTACGCAACGCTATTAGTATTTAAACGTTACGCAACGCTTTATGTTACGCAACGCTTTACGTTACGTCACCTCATTATTATTCTTACTTCCAGGCGTGACGTATGAATACTAATTACTTCCGCCGCTGGGTGTACATGTTTACCTACTCGCCTATACCTAGAGGGAGAGCGCTTAAATGTGGGGGAATAGGATATTTCATATCTTCCAGTTCATATACGTCGACATCTCGTGTATAGACGTGTACCAAGCTGCACTGAGAGGAAGAGTATGGTGTATAAGGCCCTGTCTACATGAGACCGGGACGATCGAAGTTAAACTGGGACGATTTCGTTTCGGTCATAGTATTATTTATAATAGATGTTTACATGAGACCGGGACAAAAAAATCCTCAGACCGGTCTTAAGTCATCCCGCTCGCTGGAATGGTCAAATGGTCAATTTTGAAAAGCGCGAATGCAGATAGAAGTGGCCATGGAGGGACACAATGCAGCTTTTGTCTGACGGAGAAACTTTTCATTTTAAAAGCTGGAAAACATATTTTAAACAAAAGAACTGAACTGTTATCTAAGCCAGTAGGCACGAAAACAAATTCTATGTAACTAATTTCAAATTTTTTACCCATTTCTAGGCTGATAATCGCTTCGAGCGTGAAACTCGAATAAACGCCTTCTTAGATTTTTTAACCTGCACATAGTTTAACTATCCAATGTAAAATTAAATGTTTATCATTGCTGTATTTTCTAAAAGCCACTAGTGGCAAATCATACATTTTAAAATTATATATATATATACATGTCTGCAGATTATACTATATCTATAATTTGCTCTAACTATATGTTGTCGAGCACTCTTTGCGTTTCGTAGACCTAAACCTACACGTATATATATATTATAGAGCAAATTATAGATTTTCGCTTACCTCAAAACTTGTCTGCAACAGGCTGTTTCATCTGTAAAAGAATCATCAGGCAGTTTACAAGTATCGAAAATAAATGACCGCTTATATGCTTCCTGCCGGGGCGTGGGAGTGTGTGTGGGAGACAATGTGTGCATGCATGGCTTTGTTTGCGTTGTTTACGCGAAATTTGTTACGATGACGACATCGTGAAATTATTTCAGCTCTTTTGTTGAGTAAACAATCCTTGTTTTTTTCTTTCAAAATACAAAATTTTTCTTCTAAACATAAATTGCATCGTTTTGATCCTCCCGTGTACGAAATAGAATGTTTTAAAATATGCCAATTAATACTGAAATCCTTATTGTTTTCTTTCAATGTCCAAATATATTTCGAAAGTTCCGTGTCATTTGCGTGCTTTTTATGCTGAAAAGATTTAGTGTGGTTGGCCAATCGCTCTTTGAATGTGGTTGCAGTCATGCCAATGTAATTTTTGATCGTGTTTGTGTTGCTTACTGTGACTGTTGCTTTGTATACTATGTCTCTAGTCATGCATTGTTTTTGAAGCGGGCAAATGGTGTTTTTTCTACAACTGCAATTGGTGTGTCCCTCTCCTGTGGCTTGTTATTTCTAGATATGCGTGCATTGTGTTTAGTGATTACTGACTTGATATTGTTCATGCAGCTATAGCTTACTTTAACTGTATTTCTGTTAAAAATTTTATGTAGCTTGTGGTGCGGTGGAAAATGCTTGTCAATTAGACTAAGGAAATTACGTCCCATGTTTGTGCTAACACTCTTGCTAAATGGTGGGTTGAACCAAATGATGTTGCGTTGCCTATTCCTGCGTTGTTTTTGCGGTGTGTGCTGAGTGTAGCTAAGTTCATGATTAAAGTTGCTATGCCTAAGTGCGTTCTGATATATGGGTGCAGATTCCTGGAAAGTTTGCTCATCTGATGAAAGAAGTGCGATGCGCTTGTTAATTGATGCAGGTAGTTGCCTTGTGATGCTCGGTGGGTGATTAGAGTGCATATTTATGTATAGTGGATCGTCATTGGGCTTCCTATAGGGCCTATGTTTTCCATTGTTAAGGTCGAAAGTTACATCTAAAAGTTTACTATGTGTAAATTTGATTCGGCGGTAATTTTTAGGTCAAACTGCTCGAAAATTTTGTGGAGATCTTTTCTTGTTTTGTCTGCTAAACGTGCTGATTTACTCTTTATAATAGCCAAACCGTCATCTCTATATAGGCCGATGCTTTCTTTGCCAAATTTCTTACTCAGGTGGTTTAAAATGAAAAGGCCTACTAACTCACAAATTTCCGCGCCGTCGAAACTGCCCATGCTAACGTCAAACAAACTATGGCTATCTTTTTTTATCCATGAAATTCCGGTATTGAAAAGGAGAGATTTTCTAGCGTGTTTTATTATTGAAATATCGTTTTCAGGTATAGTAGCCAAATTTGAAGCCCAAGATAAAGCTTGGTCCAATAGTTTTTCAGAAATGGATGGGTAGAAATCGACAATGTCAAACGAAATAAAACTGTGTCTGTCCTTATCTTTTATATTGCCAAACCACTGAATAACTTGTTTTGTGTAACTCAATTGATTTAAATTCAGATTTTCTCTCAAATTAGAATTAATTTTGTCCAAAATAACTTTGCTTATTTTTCCGGATTCGCTTTTAGCGGGATTAATTAATCGGCATTTTGGATTGTTTTCGAAATTTTCTTTGTGATCTTTTAAAGATATAAATGCTTCGCGTTTTTTCATTTTTTCAATTCTGTCGCCGATTCCTAAATTGTTCGAAATGTTTTTTAGTTCTGAATCAATTTCATCTATAGTGTCCTCGGATCCATGCTTATATGTTTTTGTGATGTTGTCATGTAAGAGCTTGTTGTATGTGTCGAGCGAGGTTTCATTAATATTCCTAGTTTTGTCTGCAAAAATGAAAATGTTGGGAGACGAATTGATTTTCTTTAGATCGTTGGTCAAAGATTTCTGAAATTGGTTCCTATATGGCCGAAATTGTAAATTTTCGATTAATTTTATAAGGTCGTCTTCGAAAGGTTTCATTTCCGAAATAGAAGGAGGTGTTTTGTTGGATGCAAGGCCGAAATGGTTGTTTTGGTTTTCACATTTTTGGTTTTTATTAAGAAAGAAATTAGCTTTCCATCTCATACGTTTTATTACACTTTCCACTTTTTCAATCAAATTTTTCAAATAAGCGTCCTGTGATGGTATAGGGATATTCTTTAGTGAATAGTCAAATCGAAATTGCCGCATTTTGAAGTTAAATAGAAATGAATAACGTAAACAAGAGTGCACAACCGATATACGGGTGCGAATATACGTGTAGGTTTAGGTCTACGAAACGCAAAGAGTGCTCGACAACATATAGTTAGAGCAAATTATAGTTTTTCGCTTACCTCAAAACTTGTTTGCAACAGGCTGTTTCATCTGTAAAAGAATCATCAGGCAGTTTACAAGTATCGAAAAGAAATGACCGCTTATATGCTTCCTGCCGGGGCGTTGGAGTGTGTGTGGGAGAAAATGTGTGCATGCATGGCTTTGTTTGCGTTGTTTACGCGAAATTTGTTACGATGACGACATCGTGAAATTATTTCAGCTCTTTTGTTGAGTAAACAATCCTTGTTTTTTTCTTTCAAAATAGAAAATTTTTCTTCTAAACATAAATTGCATCGTTTTGATCCTCCCGTATACGAAATAGAATGTTTTAAAATTTGCCAATTAATACTGAAATCCTTATTGTTTTCTTTCAATGTCCAAATATATTTCGAAAGTTCCGTGTCATTTGCGTGCTTTTTATGCTGAAAAGATTTAGTGTGGTTGGCCAATCGCTCTTTGAATGTGGTTGCAGTCATGCCAATGTAATTTTTGATCGTGTTTGTGTTGCTTACTGTGACTGTTGCTTTGTATACTATGTCTCTAGTCATGCATTGTTTTTGAAGCGGGCAAATGGTGTTTTTTCTACAACTGCAATTGGTAGTGTCCCTCTCCTGTGGCTTGTTATTTCTAGATATGCGTGTTTAGTGATTACTGACTTAATATTGTTCATGCAGCTATAGCTTAATTTAACTGTATTTCTGTTAAAAATTTTATGTAGCTTGTGGTGCGGTGGAAAATGCTTGTCAATTAGACTAAGGAAATTACGTCCCATGTTTGTGCTAACACTCTTGCTAAATGGTGGGTTGAACCAAATGATGTTGCGTTGCCTATTCCTGCGTTGTTTTTGCGGTGTGTGCTGAGTGTAGCTAAGTTCATGATTAAAGTTGCTATGCCTAAGTGCGTTCTGATATATGGGTGCAGATTCCTGGAAAGTTTGCTCATCTGATGAAAGAAGTGCGATGCGCTTGTTAATTGATGCAGGTAGTTGCCTTGTGATGCTCGGTGGGTGATTAGAGTGCATATTTATGTATAGTGGATCGTCATTGGGCTTCCTATAGGGCCTATGTTTTCCATTGTTAAGTTCGAAAGTTACATCTAAAAAGTTTACAATGCGTAAATTTGATTCGGCGGTAATTTTTAGGTCAAACTGCTCGAAAATTTTGTGGAGATCTTTTCTTGTTTTGTCTGCTAAACGTGCTGATTTACTTTTTATAATAGCCAAACCGTTTGACATTGTAGAATTGAAAAAATGAAAAAACGCGAAGCATTTATATCTTTAAAAGATCACAAAGAAAATTTCGAAAACAATCCAAAATGCCGATTAATTAATCCCGCTAAAAGCGAATCCGGAAAAATAAGCAAAGTTATTTAAATCAATGGAGGAATACAAAACAAGTTATTCAGTGGTTTGGCAATATAAAAGATAAGGACAGACACAGTTTTATTTCGTTTGACATTGTCGATTTCTACCCATCTATTTCTGAAAAACTATTGGACCAAGCTTTATCTTGGGCTTCAAATTTGGCTACTATACCTGAAAACGATATTTCAATAATAAAACACGCTAGAAAATCTCTCCTTTTCAATACCGGAATTTCATGGATAAAAAAAGATAGCCATAGTTTGTTTGACGTTAGCATGGGCAGTTTCGACGGCGCGGAAATTTGTGAGTTAGTAGGCCTTTTCATTTTAAACCACCTGAGTAAGAAATTTGGCAAAGAAAGCATCGGCCTATATAGAGATGACGGTTTGGCTATTATAAAAAGTAAATCAGCACGTTTAGCAGACAAAACAAGAAAAGATCTCCACAAAATTTTCGATCAGTTTGACCTAAAAATTACCGAATCAAATTTACGCATTGTAAACTTTTTAGATGTAACTTTCGACCTTAACAATGGAAAACATAGGCCCTATAGGAAGCCCAATGACGATCCACTATACATAAATATGCACTCTAATCACCCACCGAGCATCACAAGGCAACTACCTGCATCAATTAACAAGCGCATCGCACTTCTTTTCATCAGATGAGCAAACTTTCAGGAATCTGCACCCATATATCAGAACGCACTTAGGCATAGCAACTTTAATCATGAACTTAGCTACACTCAGCACACACCGCAAAAACAACGCAGGAATAGGCAACGCAACATCATTTGGTTCAACCCACCATTTAGCAAGAGTGTTAGCACAAACATGGGACGTAATTTCCTTAGTCTAATTGACAAGCATTTTCCACCGCACCACAAGCTACATAAAATTTTTAACAGAAATAAAGTTAAAGTAAGCTATAGCTGCATGAACAATATTAAGTCAGTAATCACTAAACACAATGCACGCATATCTAGAAATAACAAGCCACAGGAGAGGGACACTACCAATTGCAGTTGTAGAAAAAACACCATTTGCCCGCTTCAAAAACAATGCATGACTAGAGACATAGTATACAAAGCAACAGTCACAGTAAGCAACACAAACACGATCAAAAATTACATTGGCATGACTGCAACCACATTCAAAGAGCGATTGGCCAACCACACTAAATCTTTTCAGCATAAAAAGCACGCAAATGACACGGAACTTTCGAAATATATTTGGACATTGAAAGAAAACAATAAGGATTTCAGTATTAATTGGCAAATTTTAAAACATTCTATTTCGTACACGGGAGGATCAAAACGATGCAATTTATGTTTAGAAGAAAAATTTTCTATTTTGAAAGAAAAAAACAAGGATTGTTTACTCAACAAAAGAGCTGAAATAATTTCACGATGTCGTCATCGTAACAAATTTCGCGTAAACAACGCAAACAAAGCCATGCATGGACACATTTTCTCCCACACACACTCCCACGCCCCGGCAGGAAGCATATAAGCGGTCATTTCTTTTCGATACTTGTAAACTGCCTGATGATTCTTTTACAGATGAAACAGCCTGTTGCAGACAAGTTTTGAGGTAAGCGAAAATCTATAATTTGCTCTAACTATATGTTGTCGAGCACTCTTTGCGTTTCGTAGACCTAAACCTACACGTATATATATATATATATAGATTTTGTTACTCACTTTGTCTGCAACAGGCTGTTTCATCTGTAAAAGAATCATCAGGCAGGTAAAACTGCCTGATGATTCTTTTACAGATGAAACAGCCTGTTGCAGACAAGTTTTGAGGTAAGCGAAAATATATATATATATATATAGTCAAATCTGCAGACATGCATGTTTCGCCGTTCAACGGCTCGTCAGTGCAGCTTGTAACGCAGTCTAGATGCGAGTGACTTCGTATTTATACACCATACTCTTGCCCTCACCAAGCGCATGTGGTACAACACTCAGACACATGCGCATCCAGACATGCGTGAAGTGTCTTGGGGCCAGAGTGCTCAAACGACCACAAGGGAAGTGAGCTTTTGCATTATAGCTTATTAGCCACCAATTAACCTCACAGAGTGCTCAACAACACAAGTGAAGGAGCATATATAGTCAAATCTGCAGACATGCATGTTTCGCCGTTCAACGGCTCGTCAGTGCAGCTTGTAACGCAGTCTAGATGCGAGTGACTTCGTATTTATACACCATACTCTTGCCCTCACCAAGCGCATGTGGTACAATACTCAGACACATGCGCATCCAGACATGCGTGAAGTGACTATATATATATATAGTCAAATCTGCAGACATGCATGCTTCGCCGTTCAACGGCTCGTCAGTGCAGCTTGTAACGCAGTCTAGATGCGAGTGACTTCGTATTTATACACCATACTCTTGCCCTCACCAAGCGCATGTGGTACAATACTCAGACACATGCGCATCCAGACATGCGTGATATGTATATATACCTCAAGGTATCCGCTACCTCAAGGTATCCGCTACATCCTGTTTCACGCGATGTGCGATCATCATCGCTCTCCAAGGTAAGCGAAAAACTATATATTTGCTCTATCTATATGATATCGAGCACTCTTTGGCATTTCGTGATCCAAAACACGCTCATATATATATATATATATTTAAGAATTTGTAATCCAGGCATATTATGTTTTGTTAAAGTTCTCCGGATTAAATAATACCTTTTATTGAGTTTTCGACTCGGTTCTTCGAGCCTTCTTCAGAATTAATACAAGGAATTGAAATTTCGCATTGTTCACTACGTTGTTGTATTCTACGCGATCTTCTGATTCGTGCTTTGGTTGTTTGAGGATGCTGATTGGTTGTTGAAGGACGCGTTGTCATGGTGGTATTATCTCGAATTATTGGAGTGATGTTATTGGTGTTTCCTGGGTTTGTTATTGTAGATTTGTCAGCGGGTGTTAGTTTAGTGATTGAATTGTTAGTATTACGTGAACGTTTTAGCTGAAGAAATACTTTAGGAATGTCAACACGTCGCGGTTGATTGTATTTCCGTCTGTACTATACTAAGCTTCTTTAAACTCGCGTGCGTATTTTGTTTTAGCTTGATTAAGTAGTTTTGTCTGTGACCAGTTAAACACAAAATTAGTTGCATAAATACATTATTTAACCGAATTACTACGTCAACTTATCGACAATCCAACGAACAAGAAACTCAACAAACTGAAACACGAATGAGAATATCCTTACCGTATATAAACGCCACTTCAGAAATGACAGCCAGGCTACTTCGACCATTCAACATTGATGTAGCACACAAACCAACACAAAAACGTAGAGGATACTTTGCTAAACACAAAGACAAAATACCCACAACAGAAAAACGCAACGCTTTTTACATGATTCCTTGCAACAACTGGCAACAACAAACAATACATCGGACAAACTTAAAAAAGATAGAAACAATTAATTGTTCACGGAACAATTAAACAACTTCTTTCTAACCCAACTGAACACTTTACCCCCAAGAGGAGATAATGTTCTAGACCTAGTCATCACTTACATGCCAAACCAAGTTGAGAACATTTCAAAACTTGATCCAACTGAAAGTGGATTATTTACCGACCACGACACAATCGTCTTTAATATGAAAACATCCATAAAAGCAGCTCACAAATTGAACAGAACTGTTTATGACTATCGTAGGGGCGACATAAATGGTCTACGCTCAGCTCAGGACAATATTGATTTATCCGGCATAATTGAATCAAGTAACGATGTTAATGTCTGTTGGATGCATTGGAAAGAAATGCCGTGGTTACAAATTATATCCCTACCAAGAAAATCAAACGTCGGAACTCTCCTCCTTGGATGAATGGCAGCATTATTCATGCAATTAGGAAAAAAGAGGCAGTACGACGAAAGTTAAAGTCTTCTCCAACTGATGCTCTTAATGTCAAGTTTAAAGAGTTACGAGCCAGTGTAAAGAGAATGGTTAGTGAAAGCCGCGAAAACTTCTTTAACTCTCTTGAAACGAATTTTCAATCAAACCCCAAACGATTTTGGTCGATTTTTAAGCTAAAGAAGAAACAATCGAGTATTCCAGACACGATGTCGATGGAAACGCCTGCCTCCTCACAACCTTCCACAGTTTCTACTCCTGCTGGTATCGCAGATATGTTTAATAAGTACTTTACATCAGTATTTAGCTCTGACGATCTTGAAGATCTTTCATCTCCTCCCTCGCCACCAGCATCTTGTTTGTTGCTGTCAGACGTACAATTTACTACTGAAGAAGTTCTAAGAACACTCTTAAACCTAGACACCAGCAAGGCTACGGGACATGATGCCATTCCATCTCGTCTCCTCAAGGAAACAGCACAGCAAATCGCCCCTTCTCTCACGCAGCTTTTTAATAGATCTTTAAGCTGTGGAGAGCTACCTGAAGAATGGAAATTAGCGAACATTGTTCCGGTACACAAGAAAGGAGACAAGAGCCATGTGGAGAACTATCGACCTATCTCCCTTCTGTCCATAACATCGAAAGTTCTAGAACGTTGTGTACTTAGGAATATGAGAGAACATCTACTTAAATTAATCAGCACTACTCAACATGGCTTTATTCCGGGAAAATCATGCACAACTCAGCTAGTAGAAGTGCTTGATTATATTGGTTCCCTCTTAGATGGTGGTAAGCAAACTGACGTATTCTATATGGACATGTCCAAAGCATTTGACAAATTCAACCACACAGCCCTAACTAAAAAGCTAAGAAACTCCTTTGGAATCTCTGGTAACCTTCTTCACTGGCTTCACTCATACTTGTCCAAGCGTAAACAGCGTGTTACTGTCTTAGGAGCTACATCATCTCCAAAATCTGTCCTTTCTGGTGTCCCACAAGGCTCAATTCTAGGTCCTATACTTTTTCTACTTTATGTCAACGACCTGCCGGATGCAGTAAATCACTCAAAAATCGCCTCTTTTGCTGACGACACAAAACTGTTTAAACAAATTGACTCCAGTGCGGACGCGTTATTGTTACAAAGTGATCTAAGTAATTTAGAGGTATGGTCAACCTCTTCGGGTCTTGTCTTTAACCAAGACAAGTGCAAGTGTCAGCACATAACTAGAAAAGCAAACCCTATAAAGCAGGACTATACAATCAAGAGTAAGACCCTGACAGTTACATTGAAGGAAAGAGACTTAGGAATTTTGATTAATAACAATTTAACCTGGTCAGATCACACCCAAGATCGCTGTGCGAAAGCAAACAAAATGCTTGGTTTTCTGCGCAGATCTGCTCCACAAATAAATAATATAAAAATACGTCGGACATTGTTCCTGACAATCGTACGATCTGTGTTAGGCTACGCCACACAAGTCTGGTCCCCACAGTCAATCGAGTTGATCAAGAGGACAGAGCGAATCCAACGCCGGGGCACAAAACTCATCTTGAAACTACCCTTATTTTGTGCTGAAACGTACAAAGACAGGCTGCTATCTTTAGACCTACTACCAATCTCCTACTGGCATGAGTATTTTGATCTCGTGTTTTTCTTCAAAGCCATTAACAACTTCATAACTGTCTCCGTAGATATCCTGCCTGTTCCTATAATTCCATCGAGGCTTATTAGATCCACTGTTAATGTAAATGTATTATCGTTCCGTCCTCGTAAATGTAAGTCTGTTACATACCAACGCTCATTTTTCAATAGAACAACGAGAACATGGAACTCACTGCCTCAACACCTAAGGCTGAAAGACTTAACCATGTGCCAATTTAAGAAGATGCTTTATGATTATTACCATAAAGCTCTTCAAAATTGTTACAACGTAGACGACGCCAGAACATGGAAAACAATATGTTTGAAATGTAACTCTTCGCGGACTCTCATACAGTCTTTGACTTGCTGTCGTTAGTAACTATGTTCAGTGTATTTTTTCCCATTTTATATATCCATTTTATATTTTATAAGGGCCTACAGTAATTGGTGTTAAACTGTTGTGGTGTCCCCGCCTTTTTATTTTTATTTTGCATGTGTTTGGGAGTATTTAATTTATTCCCTAATTTGCAATATTGTTAGCATAGGCGAAGCTAAATAAATAAATAAAGAATCACAGAACACAAGAACGCAATTAACAGACGTGGCCTATTATCACTTCCTGCTGCACATACATATATGACAACGGACACACATTTAACTGGTCACAGACAAAACTACTTAAGCTAAAACAAAATACGCACGCGAGTTTAAAGAAGCTTGGTATAGCACAGACGGAAATACAATCAGATCAACCGCGACGTGTTGACATTCCTAAAGTCTTTCTTCAACTAAAACGTTCACGTAATACTAACAATTCAATCACTAAACTAACACCCGCTGACAAATCCACAATAACAAACCCAGGAAACACCAATAACATCACTCCAATAATTCGAGATAATATCACCATGACAACGCGTCCTTCAACAACCAATCAGCATCCTCAAACAACCAAAGCACCAATCAGAAGATCCCGTAGAATACAACAACGTAGAGAACAATGCGAAAATTTAAATTCCATGTACTAATTCTGAAGAAGGCTCGAAGAACCGAGTCCAAAGCTCAATAAAAGTTATTATTTAATCCGAAGAACTAAAACGCATTTCGAGCAAACTAGAAATTGTTAAATCTTTTCAACACAAAAAAAAACACTCAAATGACACCGAACTTTCGAAATATATTTGGAAATTGAAAGAAAACAACAAGATTTCACCATAACGTGGTCAATCATAAAGCATGCAATTTATGTTTGGAGGGAAAACTATGTATCATGAAAGAAGACAAACAATTTTTACTGAACAAAAAATCGGAAATAGTTTCAACATGCAGACACAAAAGCAGATTTAAAATAAAAAGCCTACAGAAGTAAAGGAACGCATGGAATGTTTGAACGCCCACACGCCCACATTTCGACCAATACTATTTAAGAATGGAAAATCCTTTCGAAATCCCTCGCCACTTGGCTGTAGTTAAGCGAAAACTATATAATATATATATTTATGTAAAGTTTGTAAATTAACTCAAAGTAGTGCATGGAAAGCCGTAGTTGTTTGGTTTTGACGAATCGGTATAAATATATTATTATAAATTATTATCGCATCTCAAATTTTAGATTCTCCAATCACAGTCACTTAAAATATTATTATTCGCAAACCAATCGTTCAAATTTGAAACGAAACCCACCGTTAGAAAGCTGAATGGCTATGCATTAAAATGAGTATAAACATTAACATTTTACTCTAGTAGTCTTCAAAATTTACATTTGAAGCGAGGACTCCTTTTTTTGTACACACGGTATATATAGTACAATCTGCAGTCATGCATGTTTCGGCGTCCAATGCCTCGTCAGTGCAGCTTGGTACACGTCTTACACGGGCTTACTATCACCAAGCACATATGGTATAACACGGTGACATCAACGCATCAAGTTCTTGGGGCCAGAGTGCTCATACGATCACAAGGGAAGTGAGCTTTGTCTTTTTGTCTTACTATATATATATATATATATATATATATATATATATATATATATATATATATATACGTGTAGGTTTAGGTCTACGAAACGCAAAGAGTGCTCGACAACATATAGTTAGAGCAAATTATAGATTTTCGCTTACCTCAAAACTTGTCTGCAACAGGCTGTTTCATCTGTAAAAGAATCATCAGGCAGTTTACTGCCTGATGATTCTTTTTACAAACTGCCTGATGATTCTTTTACAGATGAAACAGCCTGTTGCAGACAAGTTTTGAGGTAATATATATATAGCAAGTTCGAAAACATATGAGTATATAGAGTGCTCAATACCGAAGTGGAGCGGAATAGTAAACAAAAGAACGATCTATGTCTTCATGAAAAGTTTATCATAATTTGCCATCCAGAATTATCCTCACTAAATACTAGAAACGAACTTATTTCCACATGCAGAACTAGTAAGAACAGTTGCCTGATGATTGCATAACTGCATGAAACTTAAAGTAGCAACAAAAACTGTTTTAAGATTATAATAAATTTTGCTCTATATATATATATATATATATACGTGTAGGTTTAGGTCTACGAAACGCAAAGAGTGCTCGACAACATATAGTTAGAGCAAATTATAGTTTTTCGCTTACCTCAAAACTTGTCTGCAACAGGCTGTTTCATCTGTAAAAGAATCATCAGGCAGTTTACCTGTAAACTGCCTGATGATTCTTTTACAGATGAAACAGCCTGTTGCAGACAAGTTTTGAGGTAAGCGAAAAACTATATATATATATATATATACGTGTATAGGTTTAGGTCTACGAAACGCAAAGAGTGCTCGACAACATATAGTTAGAGCAAAATACGTGTAGGTTTAGGTCTACGAAACGCAAAGAGTGCTCGACAACATATAGTTAGAGCAAATTATATAGATTTTCGCTTACCTCAAAACTTGTCTGCAACAGGCTGTTTCATCTGTAAAAGAATCATCAGGCAGCCTGATGATTCTTTTACAGATGAAACAGCCTGTTGCAGACAAGTTTTGAGGTAAGCGAAAATCTATATATATATATATATATATATTCCAATTGATGGTGTAGTGGACATCTGATTCTTTCAATGTCCAGACATATTTGCTAAGCTCGGTGGCAGATTTATATTTTAGGTTTCTAAATGACCTAGAGTGGTTTAGATATCGGGTTTTAAAAGTGCTTTCAATCAGTCCAGTGACTGTGGCTTGATAAACTATTCCTTTCGTTTGGCATTTTTGGTCGAGCGGGCAAGTATTCTTCTGGCGACAATTACATGTGGTAGTTGGGTTTGGGTTGGATTCAGTTTCATTCTTAATTACGGATTTGTTGTGCGAAGAGATGATGCTTTTCATGTTAGGCATGCAACTATAGCTCAACGTGGGAGTGTTCCTATTGAATATTTTACGGAGCGGGTGACCCTTCGGAAAACATCCATCGATCGTCTGCAGGAATAATCGGCCGATGTTGGTGGCTACGTTTGAGCTGTAAGGTGGGTTAAACGATATAATATTCCTGCTTCTCGATCTCTTTGTTCCGGTGGGTTTGGGTTGAAGTTTAGGTTATGTTCATAGCCACTTTTTCTTAGTGCTTCTTGGTAAGGAGGGACGGCCGAGTCAAATACTTGCTTATCAGGAGAGATGTTGGATAGCCTCCTGTTGATTGCATCTGGTATTGTGCGAATAATTGCTGACGGATGGTTGCTGCGGTGATTGACGTATTGTGGGATATTGCCTGGCTTACTGTATGGTTTGAACTTTCCAGTTGTCAGATCTAGGGTGATATCTAGGTAGTCGACGCACTTCTTGTTCGCTTCGATGGTGAGTTTTAAGCTGTGGTCGTTGAAAATGTTGCAAATATCCTTCTTGATATTCTCTATTTCTCTGGGTGATTCATTGAAATCGGCTAGCCCGTCGTCTCTGTATAGACCAATGTTGTTGCTATACTTTGGAGATAGCTTTGATAGTAGGTAGGAGCCTACCAGTTCGCATGTTTCAGCTCCGTCAAAACTACCCATGGTCACATCGAAGAGGGAGTTGGAAGATTTCTTGCACCACGCCACGCCTTTTGTTCTTGAATTTTAAATTATGCATTCAACTGGCTTCATTTGCAAAAATGATGGAAACAATTTATCAATATTCTTAAATTAAAAATATAATATTTTTTGAAGTTATTCTGTTTTCTTACATATAGCCATTATAATAAATAGCTTATTGACCGAGCTTGTTCGGTCCGTACAGAAGGACATTGGTCTCGTTCTTTTTTGCTTGTATGGAACTCGCCTTCCGCTTGGACCAATATCCTTCTGTATACGGACCTCACGCTCGGTCAATAACATATATATATATTGGCAAAACGTAATATTTTTGGTCATCTTGCTTGACCGTTCAGGAACAATTTCAGTTACAGTGGAGGATGTATTCTATATCTTCATTCTTTACAAGTGTTTGGTTGCCAGTTTTTATAGATTGGATATTTGTAGTTTTAGAAACTCTTACAAGGCTAATTGATTTATATATAGGTTTCTACATTTATATTATATATTTTTTATCTTAAAGATTGACCGTTTTGCAGTACTGTGCCTTCGGTTTCTTAACTAATTTTTTGACAAAACCCCATTCATGCCTCATGAAAATCATTGCACGCTTTTTTCCTTAGGTAGTCGTGATAATTAATTGCCTGTTTGACTTTTCGGATAAACCACATGGCATATTAGCCACTCATGACACGCCTAGTCCTTATAGGAGCGTGAATAACGGAAACGTATACTAATATCTCTAATTTGATTACTCGTTTTTTAGCTTGAAACTTTTCAACACAACTTCATAAATTTTCTCGGAAATATATTTTATTTTTTGGAAGATAATAAAGAATTCTCCACCTACTTTTTCAATTGATGTAAACAAGACTATTCATAATAGATGTCATTGACTTATTGTATAACTTACTAAACCGTTCTTCGTGTTGCAAATATATCCTTCAAAATCTTTTCGGGTTTAACAGATTCGAGCTATTTTCTTTCCGGGTTTTTTTTGTTTTTTTTTATTTCGATTTGACAAAAAAGAAAAATTAAATTACAAACGTACAGATACCACACATAACAGTTTCCCTCTTTCAGTCTCATACCCGTTTTTAGCTCGTTCACGATTTCCTAGTTCTCTCGTTCCTCATTCCGCTCCTCGTCCCCCATTCGGAATTGCCTGTTTTCAGTTAGCGTAGTTGAAAAATCACACTCACAGATATTATAATTACCTCCTTTCGAGAGAAATGCTCTAGGAAGATAGGGAAGAATTACAACAGTTGCCCAGTGCCTAAGACTAAAACATGTACAGAGAGAGAGCAAATATAAGACCAATAGCAATACCGAGTATTTTCTCAAAAATTCAAGAAAGTTTTGCTTTGGAATGGATGTTAGAAGATGCAAAGACAAAATCTGCAGGCGACAGTTTGGAGGAATCTCTGGTCCGTCATCTTGCAGTTCTACCATGTTAGAAATGCTTCAGAGTTGGTTTCTGCTTTAGATATTTCCAACACAGCGATTTGGGTTGTATTTCTCGACTTTTCCAATGCCTACGACCTCATTGATCATGATATATTGTTATCTGATTTTAAAGATATTGGAGGACATCCAGCCTTGCTTCCTTGCATTGGGTAGCGTCGTATCTGTCTGACCAATCGCAAAGAGTTAAGTTTGACGAAAGGCTGTCTGAGTTCACCAACGTTAATGCTGGTAGTGGTGTACCCCAAGGAAGCAAAATAGGACCATTCTCTTTATTGTGGACATCGCAATAACTGATATTTTCTCTAACATATAAGAAGTATCAACCTTTATAGGCGACACAACGCTGGATGTTGGGGACCATATATCTAATCAAGCCATTGGAAATACGAATCTCAATATTATTCAAAGGATATCGAAATTTTGCAGCGTAATGATGAAAAAATGATACTAAACTTAAAAAAGACACAAAAGAAATGATACTAAATTTTCGCACTATGAAAACTTTAATTCTAAATATCACGCTTGATAACCTTGAAATTGAAAGAGTCATTTCTTATAAATTGTTAGGAACATAGATTGATGTCGATCTGAAATGGAGTAGAAACACTGACTCCATCGTGAAAGAAGGAAGAAAAAGGCTCCATTTTCTTCAAATTCTTAAGAAATACGGTTCGCCAACACAGGATTTGCTTCAGTTTTATTGTAGAGTTATTAGATCGACGTTAGAATATGTTGATGTGTTGTGGCACGGAGGCCTACCTCACTCACAAAGCTTAGACATAGAAAGAATATAACAAAAACGGGCATTCAGGATAATTTGTCCCAATATGGACTATTGCGAAGTCTTGTCACACCTCATGATGCCAACGCTGAAAGAAGGACTCGAGAAAGACTGTGTGGAATTGATAACAAGAATGTCGTCTCCAGAGGATCGTCTGCATTACTTACTTCCAGAAAAGTTGGAGAACTGCGGCAAAGTAGCACAAGATCTAATGACGATATCTCTTATAATTTTAAAGATCGGACTGAAATAATAATAATAATAATAATAATAATATGTGGACTGGAATAACATGTAGCTTTTCTCAATATTAAACTCTTTAATTTTAATTAGAATTTAGGCTATTTATTGCCACTATTATTGACCTCATGCACTCAGATACTCTTTGGTATATTTACAGCTATGCCTGTGTCACTCAGATTACAAGGACCATTAAGTGAAAATGGTACTGGTCGTGTTGAAGTATTCTACAATAGACAATGGGGAACAATCTGTGATGATGGATGGGATATAAAAGATGCTGGGGTTGTATGTCGTCAACTTGGCTATCTAGATGCTGTTAGGACGTTTCGACCGTTCCATGTTCCTTCTGGCTCTGTCCCTATATGGTTAGTTGACGTCGCTTGTACAGGGAGAGAGCAAAGTTTGACCAACTGTTCTCATGCCGGATGGGGAAATAATTATTGCAACCATAAAAAAGACGCTGGAGTTGAATGTACTTCAACAGGTAAAATTAATCAATATACTAACTTACACTCATAAAAAATATTGTTAATGCGATTTCAATGGCGACAATGAAATGGTGCACATTTTGGCTTGAAACATTTTAACACAACTTCATAAACTTTCCCTTGCACTTATTTCATTATTTGGAAGATAGTAAAGAATTCCCCCATGCACCTATTATTCCAATTGATGTAAACGAAACTATTCATATATGTCAATGTGTCATTGACTTACTGTATAACTTATTAAACCGTCCGTAGTTTTACAAATTCTACCTCAAAATTTCTAAGGAATTGACAGATTCCCTTTTTCAGTCTCATACCCGTTTTTTGGCTCGTTCACAATTTTACGCTTGACTTTTTCTCAATTCTCTACTTCCTCATTCAATTCCTCTTCCTCGACTTCAAATGTCGATGTGTCCATTCGCAAGTATCGACGATAGTTCTCGGGATCTTCAAGCCGCAATTCTTCTAATAATTGCCGATAAACTCCGCGGTCTGAACGTTTTAAACAAGACCTTGTCCAAATGGCTCGTTTTCTTTTCTTTTTTTTGTTTCTTCGCCTTAAAATCGCTAAGCTAATATAGGAAGCTAGTAGCTTCCTGGCATCCATCTTTAGCGTTGTTTACCTTTTGATTGCGACAGATGGCGTCAATTGTGACATTTCCTGCTCGGGCCAGTATGTTTGTTCGTGTGAAATGCGCGCGGCCACAACAATCGTATACAACGAATCGTATTCAGATCGTAAATACATCGTAGAAATGATGTAAGCAAGTTGTATACGACCATCGTATACGACAATCGCGCCGTGTAAATCGCGCCGTGTATTTGAGAATCGGGAATTCTCTGTTTTCAGTTAGCATAGTTGTAAGTAGAGTGAATAAGATGACTCTTAACTTAATTTTACCGATTGTGACTAGAATTTAGGCTATTTATAGCTACTATCATTGACCTCGTACACTCATATATTCATTTAAGGTTTTGCAGCTATGCCTGTACCACTCAGATTACAAGGGCCATTGAGTGCAAATGGTACTGGTCGTGTTGAAGTGTTCTTCAATGGACAATGGGGAACAATCTGTGATGATTATTGGGATATAAGAGATGCTAGGGTTGTATGTCGTCAACTTGGTTATCTAGATGCTGTTGGAGCTCCCAAAGGAGGCCAGTTTCCTTCTGGTTCTGGACCTATATGGTTATCTCACGTTGCTTGTATAGGCAGTGAGCCAAGTTTGAAAAATTGTTCTCATTACAGATGGGGAAAACATCATTGCTCGCATTTCGAAGACGCTGGAGTTGAATGTACTTCAACAGGTAAAGTTATCGAAGAAATCAATATACTAACGTACACTCATAAAGATACTGTGAATGCAATTTCAATGACCGGAATAACGTTTCATAAGTGGCGAACATTTTGGCTTCAAACCTTTTAACGGAACGTCATAAATTTTCAGTCTAATACCTGTTCTTGAACCTTGTTCAGGATTTTACCATTAATTCAGGCTTTTTTTCTTTCGTCTTTCACCAATTCGGCAATACTTGTTTTCAGTTAGCGCAGTTGTAAGGCGAAGTGGAATCAGATGTATGCCTTTTCTCAATTTTAGATTCTTCTTTTATAGCTACTATCATTGACCTCACACACTCAGATATGCCTGTGTCTGTTAGGTTACAAGGGCCATTAAGTGAAAATGGTACTGGTCGTGTTGAAGTATTCTACAATGGACAATGGGGAACAATCTGTGATGATTATTGGGATACAAGAGATGCTAGGGTTGCATGTAATCAACTTGGTTATCTAGATGGTGTTGGAGCTCTTAAAGGGAACAGCGTCCCTTCTGGTTCTGGACGGATATGGTTAGATGACGTCGCTTGTACAGGGAGAGAACAAAGTTTGACTAATTGTTCTCATGCCGGATGGGGAAATAATAATTGCGGGCATTCCGAAGACGCTGGAGTTGAATGTTCTTCAACAGGTAAAGTTATCGAAGAAATCAATATGCTAAGGTATACTCATAAAATACTGTTAATGCCATTTCAATAGCCAAAATGACGTTTTATTAGTGGCGAACATTTTGGCTTGAAACTTTTTAACACAACTTCATAAATTTCAACGTTTAATTTTAGTAATAGCGATTTGAATTTCGGCTAATTATAGCTACTATCATTGACGTCATTCACACAGATATTCGTTGGTATTTTTACAGCCATAACTGTGTTGCTCAGGTTACAAGGGCCATTCAGTGAAAATGGTACTGGTCGTGTTGAAGTATTCTACAATGGACAATGGGGAACAATCTCTGATTATAGATGGGATATAAGAGATGCTAGGGTTGTATGCCGTCAACTTGGTTATCTAGATGCTGTTGAAATTTCCAAAAAAAGACGCGTGGCTTATTTGCGTTATAAATTTGCATTGTTATCTGGCGTCGTCTGTACAGGGAAAGAGCAAAGTTTAACAAATTGTTTTCATGACGGATTGGGGTATCATTATTGCGGGCGTTTCAGCGCCGACGTTGTAGTTGAATGTTCTTCACAAGGTAAAGTTATCGAAAAAATCAATACGCTAAGGTGTACTCATAAAATACTCTTAATGCCGTTTCAATTGCCAAAATTACGTTTTATTAGTGGCAAACATTTTGGCGTGAAACCTTTTAACACAACTTCATAAATTTTCAGCCTGATACCTGCTTTTAGCCTCGTTCAGGATTTTACAGATTCTGGTTTTTCTCTTTCCCAGTTCTCTCGTTCTTCATTCCATTCGACGTTTAATTTTACCAATTGAAATTTGAATTCAAGCCAATTATAGCTACTATCATTTACCTCATTCACACAGATATTTTTTGACATTTTTACAGCTATAACTGTGTCACTGTCGGCTTTCCTTGTTTTCAGTTAGCGTAGCTATATTCTGGAGTGGAATCAGATGCAGCCTTTCATTATTTTAGACTCTTTAATTTTGCCGAATTTGGGCTAATTATAGCTACTATCATTGACGTCATAGACGCAGATATTTTTTGGTATTTTTGCAGTTTTGCCTGTGTCACTCAGATTACAAGGGCCATTAAGTGAAAATGGTACTGGTCGTGTCGATGTATTCTACAATGGACAATGGGGAACAATCTGTGATGATGAATGGGATATAAGAGATGCTAGAGTTGTATGTCGTCAACTTGGTTATCTAGATGCTGTTAGTGCTCTTCACGGGAGCGAGGTTCATTCCGGTTCTGGACGAACATGGTTAGATAACGTCGCTTGTACTGGAATTGAACAAAATATAGCAAGTTGTTATAATAATAGTTGGGGAAATAGCGATTGCGGACATTCCAAAGACGCGGGAGTAGAATGTTCTAAAACAGGTAAAGTTATCATAGATCGATATAGAGAGATAGTTTTTATATATTGTGCTTTCATATACCAAGTTTGCATGTGATATAGTACATGTTGTAAGGTTGGAACGATAGTAACTAAGGATTATTCTCAAACTTTGTATTCAGAATCATTAGTAGGGACTAGGTCTCTAATTGAACACCCGAACCTGCAATTGGGAGAGACGATTGGTTGACCAGATGATTTTTCTGCATACAATGCTTGAGAACAAAACTTAGTTAATATATTTCCAAGCTTACAACATGTGCCATAGCTAGCTCTTACAGACTTAGTATATGAAAACACAAACACATACTATATATCGCATTACAGATATGTCGAGACTTTAAGTACAAAGTACGCATACCATCAGTAGGAACCAGGTCTCTACCTCACATCACATTGCTGTCTGAAACTCTATAGTCTACAATCACTTTCAAAAGTTGTTGGGACACCTGCAGTTTTAGAGCGTAGGTCAATCTGTACACTTGTAACACACATTAATCTCCCTGCCCGCCCCCCTCCCTCCCCAATCAATGTTGGATTCCCAATTATAAGACCATACCGCGATCAAATATGATAATATTTTGGACACAACATTGAATAGGGGGTGGGGGGGGTCGAAGTTTGTCAATATAATAGGTATTTGGGGGCATCTGTCCCAACACATTTGAAAAGGATTGTAGTGGTAAACATCCGGACCGGCAATCGCGAGACACGGATTCGATTCCCATTAGGAGTTCAGATGTTCCTGAATACAAAATTGGGAACAATCCTTAGGGAATATTTAATAGACTAGAAGTTACTATCGCAAGTGAAGTGCTGCCTCGCAGCCATGCATTATGGGAAGCAAAATTTAACTGAACGTAAATTTACAGAGGCATCGCTCTCTCCTATGCAGAGGCGTTTATTTAAGATTTTAATTCAATTCGCGGGCTTAATACCCGGAGAATGTGAGGCATTCAGGTTTAATAGTGAACGCGCACGGGTGATCAAGGGAAGAGTGGGCCCCATGGAAACTTCATGTAAGCGCACCTTCCTCTCCCAATCTTTTGATATCTCGCTTTGCTACATCGCGGCGCTCGCTAAAAAGCCTCTGCGGAGGAGAGAGGAGGCATCAGACTAATTTAACCTACAAGATTAGAAAAATGAATGATATAACTACAGTAGTATTTTAAAGAGTATATAAAATAATTGTAATTACAGTTAATTTAAATATTACAAATAACTGTCACTTATTTGTGATAATTGACAAGGCTTTCACTTTTCACTCAAAGTAAATATAACACATTTGACAGTGCACTAATGTTTTGCACAATAGTTAGTAAACAAGTGACAAATTCAGTCGTCTTTTTGCAGTAAAAATTCAGATTGAAATTCAGGTGTCTGAATAAACACCAGAAGGTTACATAACAACTGTTTGTTTTTGGTTGCATTGATTAACATCATTCTACAGATCTCTTCATTGACAGTCCTCATTAGGAATAAAATTTGTTTTAGGAAATCAGGCAATTCTATGAACCTTTAGCTGTAGAAACCACAGACTGTAGACTATTTCGTTAAAGTACACTAGACGTAGTATTTATTCCATAAAATTCTGAGAGAATGAGACATTCACAACTTTTCAAGACTGTATACCATATGCAATTCACAGCATTGACCCCCCCCCAAGCATCTGAGTTTCTTGCAATGAGGGAAAGTTCATTTATTATGCTGAAGGGTGGGTGGGTGGATGGATGAAGATGTCTTAAAAAAGTTCATATTTTATATGGGGACCCTGTTGGGGCTATTTCAAAAACCCACCAAAGGATACTTTGAAATTTCAATGCCCCCCCCTCGTGAATCCTGAATCTATTAAGGAGTACAATCCAGACAGGTATCTGGAATCCAAATGGCTCTTGGATTACCTTTTAATATACATGGGGCTAACAGCATTTGACCAATTTGTTTAAATAAAGCATGCTTAAATATAGGGAATAGTCCGGTCTGCGCATGCGTACAAAGGAGTCTCCTAATCATAATACGAGCAGTTTAACAGAGTTATACAATCTTACAAAGCTTGTTTGTGCTACAGTTACTATTTATTTTACTGTAGAAGCAGGAAAATGTATAAAATTGCTATTTGGTTGATAAAGTCCATTGTTATAATATGAAAAATGTAAACAAAGCGTTTGTTTACAACCGGACGGTTCCTACCTATAATGCTCTGTAGGTTAAATTATAAAACGATGACAGAAAATCCATAACAAGTATATCTTCTGGACTAATACTGTGAGACTCTTACAGACAGTTTTGGATTTTGTCAAAGGTTATGAAAATGTTGATTCTCTGAAATGAAATGAAAAGATATGACAATATATTTGCATGACTGACCCATGACTTCGACTATAATTAAAATATTGGTCTGAGCAGCTTGAATAGCGATGTTTTTAATATTACAAATCACAAAATTAAGAAACAAATGTCAAGAAATAAAAAAACAATTTTTAAAATACCTTACCTTTAGGTTTTAGCTCAAGTCGAATCGAAAAACAAAGAATCGTCAAATGCTCGGGCTGACTACAATTTCCGAATTGCACAGACATCCATCCAAAAAAAATCGAGATTTTGAATGTACATAAGTCCGCGAAAGACTGGGTTGAGTGAACTCTGAAATGCTAGCGTGTTAAGAATAGGTGCTGCCTACGACAGCAATAATTACTGAGGCCAACGGCATTCTTGAATATATTCCAGCCAGCTGAGGCCGAAGGCCGAAGCTGGCTGCAATATATTCAAGAATGCCGTTTGGCCGAAGTAATTATCTATTATAATTACTGACGTTACTCGTTAGTCAAACGTATTGTTCCTTCTCTTCACGATCGCAGCGAGTTTAGGCATCGACCCGACTGATCAGAAGTAATTGTTTTAGGTTCTAAGGTTAGGATGACCAAGCGTGTTCTTCTTTCAAATCCCACAAGCGCAAGCCAAGAAATTGCAGCATAAATACAACAGCTGAACATGCGCATGTTAGAGCAAACGCTTGCTGCGAGATGCCTTCCGCGGCGACTCCAGACGCAATCTCAAGTTATGACGCAATCTTCATCAAAAAAGGAAAAGCAACAGAACAGAGCAATGTAGAGATCATAGATATCTTAAATACACAGATATCTATGGTAGAGATGCACTAATTTTAAATGTAGAATTAATTAAACTGAATAAGACACGAATAAAAAACTCTTTAATGTGTTTTGCGCATGTGCATTTGTTCGATAAAATACCACAAGCGCAGTCAGAGTATTGCTGTATAAATTCAACAGATTGAAATGATGGATTCAGTTCACCTTCAGGTGGCAAAGCTTGAGGCACCCGATGATAGGCACTTCTTCCTGACTAACGTCAGGTAGTGGTTGCGGGGCCTTTAGCTTGCTCGAAGAGAGCACTGTCACCTTAATGCGCCATGCTGGAAGCATTGTTCTTAATAATGCTGTGTGCAGGCCGCATTATTTTAATAATGCTGTGTGCAGGTCTGCAGACTGCATTATTTTTTTTCAGAAATGCATGTTTCGACGTCCAACGCCTCGTCAGTGCAGCTTGGTCACAGTGTAGAGACGACCAGTAGGGCCACTCGGTGATGCAATTTTCCCTTTCGTAAACCGCCAGGGTCTTCAGTTACGATCAGGGTCTTCAGTTGGACTCACAAATCGTGCGTCATATCCGGTAAATCTGAAATACGATATTAAATATGCGGAACACGCGGAATACGATTAAATTAACCCCACGCGTTTCGAGACTATGTTGTCACTCTTTGTTTTCCAAGCTGAAAATGGCGAATGTTGTTCCGAATGTTGTTAATTTCGATGAGCTTTTTAATTTGACTCTTTCGGAAATGCAACATGTAGCGGGCTTTTTATGCAAAAATATGCAGTTTACTGGCCAGGAAAGTTACTCCAGCTTGCTTATTGGCCAGAAAAAGCAATTGACTGGCTGCCAATGCGTAATGAGCGGCCACACAAAATTTCAAACGAGTGGCCCTACTGGTCGTCTCTATAATGTGGCTTCGTACACGCTCAACGCATCTAGACATGCGCAAAGTGTCATGGAGCCAGAGTGCTCAACGACCACAAGGGAAGTGAGCTTTTCATTATCGCTAATAGACACCCATTAGCTTCGCCACGATACTATTATATTATATACTATACTATATTATTATATTATATTATATACTTAAAATAGTATCGTCACTACTCAGAGTTTCATGCTTAAGGTGGCTTGATATAGTAATCACAAAAACCTTATACAAGAATGGCGAAAACAAAACTTCATACTATATGAAAGAACCCGCGTGATCATTTGTGCGCGCGGGAATATTAATGAGAGAACTTCCAAAATGACCTGAGTTGAGCAGTTGCTCGCGCCATCTCGCGTGATTGCTCCTGTCATATTCATTCTACCAAAAATAAAAAAATTCTGTAATGCCAAAATTTTGTTTTGCCGTTTTCAAAAAAATGGCAGTACAGAATTTTTTCTATATTTTGCTTATTGTTAGTCAGTCTTGCAAGTAACATAATGCACGAAAAAAAATTGAGGGTCACCGTGCTTGTTTTCCAACTACACGAGGCGATAGACTATTTTGGAGTGAATTTCGTACGCGTATGTTGCCACAGCAACGAACTATGTGTTACTAAAACTAACATGATTTGAAAGTAGAAAGATCAAAATATACGAAAATCCCGATACCTGGTGAATGAAAACCTAAAAATACGGAATTTAAGAATTTCAAAATGTTGGACACCTGAATTTCTGAAAACTGCATCGATCCACCTAAAAAGCAATCTTCAGACGACTGTCAAGCTTCTGTTATTCAGTTGATGTTTGCTGACGCTGACTCCACGTTTGCTGACGCGTGTTCGTTTTTCGCGCGCGACTCATTTTTCCGCCAAAAATCATTTCTGGTGCCGGCAGTTCGAAAATATCTCGCATCTTGTGTTAAGCAATGTATTCTTGTTGGCTTTCAAAATGCACAGCTTCTCTTGAGTGCACAGACCACATTGCTTTCCGCCACTCGAGTAGGCTGCTGCACGTTTCAAAATTGACCAAGGTCGATCGTTCTGCTTTAGTTTCCAGACAAAGCTAGAAAGTTTCGTTTTGTTTAAACAGGTTGCGTCAGTTAAAGATTTCTTGTGATTTCTGTAACGTTCTTTAAAGGTGTTTCCCGTCATCCCGATGTACTGTTTAGTCTTCCCATTGTCGGTTGCCACGATTTCGGCTTGATAAACAAGGCTGCTTTACAAACAATAGCCTTGGAGAGGGCACTCGCTCTTGATCCTACAGTTGTATTTGTTCTCAACGGTGGCTGTCGGTTGTTTAGAAAGGATTTGGTGGTTGTGTTTTGAAATGGCACTTTTAAAATTATCCATGCAGCAGTAACTAACTTTAATAGCTTTACGGTTGAAAATCTTGTGAAGATTGCTTGATCGCGGGATATGTTTATCGACTAGTTATAGAATGGTCTTAGCTACTCTAGTTTTACGTTCTTGCTGAATGGTGGATTGAACCAAATTATTTATTATTTGTGTGTTGGATTGGATGTTGTCGGGAGCGTAGTGCAGGTTAGCATTGTAGTTACTTCGGTGAAGTGCGTTCTCGTAGAATGGTGCTGACGAATCAAAGGATGACTGATTAGATGATGACTGTGAAATTTTTTTGTTTATGGATTTTTATGGTATTTTCTTTATGATCGATGGAGGATGGTTAGAGTGGCTGTTGATGTACATTAGTTCGTTGTTTGGTTTCGTATAAGGTTGGTAGCTTTAAAATTTCGTCTCGTAAGTTGAGGGTAATGTCAAGGAAGTTCACAGTTTGGTAGCTAACCTGGGCTGTGATCTTGAGGCCAAATATATTTAAAATTTACTTCAATCTTTTCTTGCTTTGTCTGCAACCCGTCCACTCGTTCCTTTAATTAAGGCCCAGCCGTCGTCTCGGTATAACCAAACTCTTTTGTTAGCTCGTCCAAAACGAATAGACCGATAAGTTCACATATCTCGGCGCCGTCGTAACACCCCATAGTGACGTCAAATAAGGACCGGTTATTTTGTTTAGTCCAGAATTTCCCGTTATTAAAAAGTAAGGACTGGCGTGCGTGTTTGATGACAGAGATATACTGTTGCGAGATAGGTATTATATTCTGCGCCCACAAGATAGCTTTGTCAAGGAGGTCTTTCGTGATAGACGAGTAGAATTCTGCGATGTCGAAGGAAAGGATTGTTAATCTTTTTGGACCATTCGATCACTGACTGGGTGTTTTTCCATTGGTTAATCATGAGCTTAGATCTGATGGTGGAGTTGATATGATCTAAATGGATTTTGCTTACTTTCCCTAGCTGGACTGATTAGCCTGTACGTTGGATTAACCGCGAAATTGGTCTTTGACGGTGATAAAAGCTTCTCGTTTACCCATGCATGGTCTCAATTTGGTTGGCAATAGAAAGGTCTTTAGATATGCTGTATAGTTCATCGTTAATATTATCCATAATTTCTTCGTCGCCAAGTTTATACTTTTTCGTAATGTTCTCTTTTAATATTTTACAATATGAATCTGGAATTGTTTCGTACACATGTCTAGCTTTGTCTGCAAATATAAATTATTAAAACATTCTGGGAAGAAATGAGCTTTCCATCTCATTCTTCCCACGACGTTTCAACTTTACTTATTATGGTCTTTTCTTCTAAACATCTTGCGATGGTAATCCAATATTTTTCAAGGAGTAGTTAAAATGAAGCTGTTGCATTCTAAGTTTTTGTCTGCACGGACTACAGAGTGCACAACTGAGTTATTCAGATGCGTGTATACAATAATTCAAAATATTATTTGCTGTGCATTTTGAAAGCCAACAAGAACACATTGCTTAACATAAGATCCGGCATTTTTCGAAAAATATTAGTCGCACGCGAAAAACGAACACGCATCAGCAAACGAGGAGTCAGCGTCTGCAAAATGCACTAAGGCACAGTAATTTCACCCACAGAGTAGAATGTACTACAACAGGTAAAGTTATTGAAGAATCAATATAGTAAGGTATACTCATAAAATATTGTTAATGCCATTTCGGTAACCACAATGAACTTTCATGTGGAATTTCTTCATAAATTTTCGCCTGAATATATTTCATTATTTGGAAGATAATAAAGAATTCTCCACTTACTTTTTCAATTGATGTAAACAAGACCATTCATAATATATGTCATTGACTTTGTCAGGTTTCACAGATTCCAGCTATTTTCGTTCCGGATTTAACAGTTTCCCTCTTTCACTCTTATACGCGTTTTTTTAGCTCGTTCAGGATTTTACAGATTCCGGTGTTCCTCTTTCCTAATTCTCTCGTTCCTCACTCCATTCCTCGCCCCCCCCCCCCCATTCGGAATTGCTTGTTTTCAGAAAGCGTAGTTACAAGATGGAATGAAATAAGATGTAGCTTTTCTCAATTTTAAACTCTTTAAATTTACCGATTGTAATTAGAATGTAGGCTATTTATAGACACTATTATTGACCTGGTACACTCAGATATTCTTTCGTATTTTTTTTTCCGATATGCCTGTGTCACTCAGGTTACAAGGACCGTTAAGTGAAAACGGTACTGGTCGTGTTGACGTATTCTACAATGGACAATGGGGAACAATCTGTGATGATTACTGGGATTTCAGGGATGCTAGGGTTGTATGTCGTCAACTTGGTTATTTAGATGCTGTTAGAGTTCTTCAACGGTTCGAAGTTCCTTCTGGTTCTGGACCTGTATGGTTAAATTATGTCGCTTGTACTGGAACAGAACAAAATATAACAAGTTGTTATCATAACGGTTGGAGAAAACGTTATTACACGCATTCCAAAGACGCTGGAGTAGAATGTACTTCAACAGGTAAAGTTACCAACGAAATCAATATGCTAACGTACACTCATAAAAAATATTGTTAATGTCATTTCAATGGTCACAATGAAGTTTCATGTGGTGCACATTCTGACTTGAAATAAATATATTAAACCGTTCTTAGTTTTACAAATTCTATCTTTCAAAATCTTTTCGGGTTTTACAGATTCCAGCTATTTTCGTTCCGGGTTTAACAGTTTCCCTCTTTCAGTCTCATACCCGTTTTTTAGCTCGTTCAGGATTTTACAGATTCCGGCGTTCCTGTTTCCCAGTTCTCTCGTTCTTCATTCCATTGCCCGTCCCCCCATTCGAATTGCTTGTTTTCATTTAGCGTAGTTAAAAAGTAGAGTGGGATAAGATGTAGCTTTCCTCAATTTTGGACTCTTTAAATTTACCGATTGTAATTAGAATTTAGGCTATTTATAGCCATTATTATTGACCTCATACACTCAGATATTCTTTGGTATTTTTGCAGCTATGCCTGTGTCAGTCAGATTACAAGGGCCATTGAGTAAAAATGGTACTGGTCGTGTTGAAGTATTCTACTATGGACAATGGGGAACAATTTGTGATCATGGATGGGATATAAAAGATACTAGGGTTGTATGTCGTCAGCTTGGTTATCTAGATGCTGTTAGAACTCTTCAAAGGCACCAGGTTCCTTCAGGTTCTGGACGGATATGGTTAGATGATGTCGCTTGTACAGGGAGAGAACAAGATATAAGAATTTGTTATCGTAGTGGTTGGGGCAATAATAATTGCGAGCATTACCAAGACGCTGGAGTAGAATGTTCTTCAACAGGTAAAGTTATCGACGAAATCAATATAGATAGATAGATAGATAGATAGATAGATAGATAGATAGATACAGTAGATAGATACAGTAGATAGATAGATAGATGATTTAGTAACTTATAACTCGCAGCCCCGGTACTATACTTCGGCTGAATAACGTTAAGTTTATAGAAATATTAAACAATAATTTTGATTAAATAATTTAGGTGTCCATCTAAAAATAAATATGAAATTGATGAAACTGTTTATGCTAAGTATTTACATAGTCCAAAACACATTAGGTATGACTATGTTCCATATATTTACTAGAATTACAATTAATAAAATCGTTTTTAAATCCATTTGTCTTATAGTTAGGGACTTCAAATGTTCTTCTTTCTCTTAGAGATACCTCAGAAGAGTTTAATGGCGGTAATAAATTATGTAATTTGTTCTGTGGATCATTAACAATAATTTCAGAAAGTTTAGTTGTAAGGTTTTGTCTTCGATTGGCCAGAGACATAAGACCTAGTTCATTAAATGCATTTTCATACCGATGTTCAGGAAAAATTATCTTGCAAGTCCGTTCTTGAAGGGTTTTCGAGATCATCCGAAAGATATTTTGGAACAGAGTCATGAAACACTTCACACGCATATTTAGCAACTGGCCGAACACAAGTGACAACTTGGTGGTAATTTAGCTTGTTTCAATTGCCTCAAAAACTATAAGCGAGATGAAACCTTTTTACATGCGTTCTCGATATCTGTTTTCTATGTAAGATCGTCAGAGATGGATAGGCCTAGCACTTTTCCACACGAGACCACTTCAATTTATTTATTGTTGATAATGACAGTGTCGAATTCGGCATTCGCAGTTGAAAAGCCAATACGAAATTCTTTATACTTAGATTCCTTTAACTGCATACCATCATTCCTAGACTTCGAGGCGAATTCTTAACATAAACTTGCATTGCACTAGATTGATCTTTATTTTTATAATTTCGGACATGGTTGAGTCGTCAACGTATTTCCAAAGACTCGCGTCACCAGCAACGTCGAGGACATTTATTATGACTTCGGTGGCGCAGTCGTCAGAGCAAGCTCCTTTCACCTCTGAGTCTTGAGTTCGATTCTCGCTGACGACTTTACTCACCACACTCATGTGAAAAGAGTAAGTCAACGCCCTGTCGATGTATGTATGTATATACGTATATGTATGTATGTATGTATGTATGTATGTATGTATGTATGTATGTATGTATGTATGTATGTATGTATGTATGTATGTATGTATGTATGTGTGTATGTATGTATGTATGTATGTATGTATGTATGTATGTGTATGTATGTATGTATGTATGTATGACTAGGAACAGCCAGTGTCCTAGCTTTGTCCCCTGCGGGACACCTGCCGGTACGGTTTTCCATTCGGAAAAACAATCGTCGCTCAGCTTAACTCTTTGACTACGATCTATTAGAAAATGTAAGATCCAGTGCAAAATAGGTTTTGGAATATCGTATTTTGACAATTTGACTGACAGAATACGATGGTGTTATACAATTACTTTATGGTTTCCGTGTTTGGATGGCCTGATCCAAACACGCGGAAATGTTGCGAGAGTTAAGAAAAGCGCGCGAAATCTCGAGCCGAAGGCGAGTGATTTTGCGAGCTTTTCTTAACTCGAGCAACATTCCCAATGTTTGGATCAGGCCATCCAAACACGGAAAGCTCATAAAGTAATTGTTTTATAAAATAACAACAACACGATAGTCTTCCGTGTTTGGATGGCCTGATCCAAACACGGGTTTCGACCAATCAGAGCACGCGTTATATACATGTTATTTTATAAATCATGATACTACACGGCTTTACGAAAAAGGCTTTACGAAAGTTTAAAAGCATTACTCTGTTTTTGGAGCCGTTGCCGTCTGTGCTTTTGTTCCAAGAATGCAGCATGCTAATCAGGCATACGTGGTGCTTGGATTTGGAATGGTTCCAAATTGCCTTTTATCAATCTTAGCTAATACCTCAGGTTTTAGGTGTCGTTCGACTACAAAGTCTTCGGCTATAGTTTTGATAAAATAGGGGTCAAGGGTATTGGTCGCAAATGGTTGTTGATATCAGTTATGGGTTTCGTTTTGGGGATAGCTACAATATCAGCCTCCTTCCGTGATTACGGGACACAGCATTCACGATAAGAACAATTTAGAATATCTTTAACTGGAAGTTCTAAGAGATTTGCGTTATCTTTTAATACCCATGTTGGTATCCCGTCGGGACTGTGGGCTTTCTTTGGATTGAGCGTTGAGAGCTTTTCAAAAACGTCGCCTGCGGTAATTGCAATGGTGGGTTCGTTTGACACATTAGATAACGGATCGTGATAGTAATCTGGAGTCAGGGGTACGAATTCCGCCATTGGGGACAGAAAGGTGTTGTTTATCTCATTTGCTACGTCAATCTTTTCTGTTTTAGTGTGATATTCACTGGGTCTTAGGGCTTTGCGAATTTATTCGCTATTTCCACCAGCAGATTTCGCTCCGCTAAGCTTGTTAACCTCGTTCCACCAAGAGGATGGTTTGCATTGTTTAAGATTTGTACACTACTCTCATAATACTTTTCACGATAGAATTTCCTTTCGCGGTTGACTCTATTTCTCAGGTGTTTGAAATGGGGAATATTCCCCTGATTGAGGGCTTTATGGCGTTTCGTAATGAGTGTGGATAATTCTGAGTTCATCCAGGGGGGTTCGTTACACCGAACTGTACTAGAACGCAACGGAAGAATAAAGTCCAAACCAGTTGTTACAATAGTTTCCAAAAGGGAGGTTTTTCCTGCGCAAGAAAGTACTTTATCAAACATATTGGGGATATCCAACAGTTTAAATATTTATGAAATGCAAGGCGAGAGCTCGGCCGCTATATCTCTTTTCCTCACCACTAACTTTTGTACCTTTTGGAACTGGCTTCGTTGTTTCGGCTTTAGCTCAACAGACATATGGTCAGAGAGGCCGAAAGGTGCGCACTTTACCGGTTGATCGTAGAACTCATGAAGATTTGTCAGAACGATAGTATTTCTACATCGCGTAGGGCAGTTGATAAGTTGACGTAAGTTATAGTCCCCGAGCCGGCGCGAAGCGCCGTGCGAGGGTACTAATTCCGCTCGGAGATTTACACCCGGGTATGTGAAAACATTGTGGAATGCAAAGCAGTGATGCAAAGTCGTCCGCCATTTTTTTTTGTCATGGAAAGGACGGTTTTGTAAGTTACGCGCATGCGCGAGTTCAAGCCCAGAGAAGACTTCCATTTTGCAAACTTTTTTCAAAAATAGTTTTGCACTCATTTTATAAGTAATTATTTAGAGGACAAATTAACAAGAGGAAAAACAGTCGAAAGACCGAAAAAGGAGCGTTTTAAACAGGCAAGTGTCTATTTTGCATGCTTGCTTTGCCGATTTTTTAACATAGCATGCAGTATTGCAGTATTTTAACAACTTTATTGGAACCATAACAACTGAAATATTTACAATAATAGTGAAAGTAGGTGGCCCAAAAGGAAAGATGCGAACGAGACGATAGTTCGTCCCATGCAAGGCATCTTCCTTACTATTAATAATGCTATGTCTAACTATGGTTTATATATATAAAAATATATAAACAAACTATATATAACATATTATGTTATAATTGTACTTATAGTAAATAAAAAGCAGAAAAGTCAAATAAAAGCGAATGATGAATAATAGAATTAAAACACAGGTTCACAAGCAAATAGAGACAATAACAATGCTTTTGCAAAACATCATCACTCGCCTTTATTTCACGCTCTACTTCAAACTTTACTCAATTGCCTATGGCAAGAGCAGTCACGCACAAGAGACCATGTGCAAGGCATCGTCAAATCAAATGTTCTGTTCATCTCCAATTTATATCTGTCCGTTATGAACTTTTTGAACAGCGATAGATTAGAAAAGCTATTCGGAGGAGCAGCCAGAATAATTTTGTTCCAGAGTTTGACGATGCGGTTAAAATACGACGACTGGAACGTACTGGTTCGACAGTATGGTGTTTTCAACGTTCTCGCATTACTTGACCTGGTGCGACCATTCGTGACCGAAGAAACAAAGTTGGATATATCTAAATTAATGTGTCCGTACAAAGCCTTGTAAAACAATACCAAATCCTTTATTTCCCTATCATAGCACAGTGGCAGAAGAGTTAAGGTTACAAGCCGATCCTTGTATGATTGCTCTCCTTTTCTTTGCTGCAGGATCCATCTTGTCGCTCTTCTTTGCACGGATTCGATCTTGAGTTTAAGAGAAATATGTGCCGGAGACCAGACTTCAGTAGCATAATTAAGATGGCACTTTACCAACGAAAGATAGAGTGATCGTCTTACCTTCGTGTCCTTAATCAATGGACATGTCCTGCGTAGGAGACCAACATTGATTGATCTTTAATACAACATTGATTGATCTTTAAGAGTATTTTAGTACAATTGATTGATATTTAAGATATAGAGTATATAGAGTATTTATATATAGTATATATATAGTATTTATATATAGTATATATAGTATATATAGTATATATATAGTATTTATATATAGTATATATAGTATATATAGTATATATATATATATTTATATATAGTATATATAGTATTTATATATATAGTATATATAGTATTTATATATAGTATATATATATATATATATATATATATATATAGTATTTATATATAGTATATATAGAGTATTTTAGTATTTTATTGATTGATATTTAAGAGTATTTTAGTATTTTAGTATTTAATACAACATTGATTGATCTTTAAGAGTATTTTAGTATTGATTCAAATATGTTATAGAAAAATAAAAAAAACATTAAATCTCAAAAACTTCATTGCAAAAGCAAGTGCGAAGTATAAAATACTCCTCGAAAAACAGTTGAAATTTTTTGAAAATTTCGAAACGTTTTAAGGTTGAATGTTACAGTAAATCAAAGCTAAAACAGTACATAATAGCATACCCACTTTATATAGTTGGGCAATTTGATAATTTTATAGTTAAAAACAAAATAATATTTTGTACAAACTAAAATATAAAAAATATACAATGATGCATGTCACCATGGTTACATTCGTCGACTTAGTACTTCATGTTACAATAACCTTTGGGGAGTAAATTGTTTCGTTCAAATGGGCGAGGGGATTCTGCATGCATGTATTTCTAGTTATGTTTTAATCGTGAGATATTTAGTCTATTAAAGTCACCCAAGATAATAAATCCTCAATTATAGAAGTGTCATTCCAACCTTGAGAGGCAGCTCGATAAATAATCTAGCATTGCCGGACCATCCGCGCTAGGGGGATGGTAAACAGTACCAATAACTAAGTTGTTGAATCCTCTCGGTAATCTGGGCATGCGCATATTAATCCATAGTACCTCGAACAAATTGTTACTTATATCTTCTATCATCTCGAAATCTATTGTGTCTTCAATATACGTGCAAACACCAGCGTAGTTCTATCTCTAGGGATACGATTATATCCCTGGAGATTGATTACATTGTCGTGTATATGGTTCTGTAACCAGGTCTCCACTACACTAATAAATTGGTAGTTTCCACGTCGAACAACATCTCGTACTTCATCAATTTTAGGGGCCAGTGACAATACATTAGATAAAAAAAGGTAGGGACGTGGGCAAATTTTGGATTTTTACATGTTTCATTCTCAAATAGGGTAGTAGGGATTTTAACAAGGTTACATCGATTTCCCCTTCTCGTGCTCTCCAGATTCCCTACAATACTACCTTTACTCAGACCAATGTCGTCTGCGGGGGACGAGGGTATTTTAGTCCCCGAGTAGGTGCTATTCGAAAAAGCTCTTCGCTAAATCTATTATTTTGATTGGGATTACGTAACTGATGGTAGTAGGGAATTGGTAACCTTCTATTGGGCCATTCACTGTTCTGGTTAGGGCTATTAACATTTATTTTACGTTTTTAAAAAAATTTTCGATTCGCCCGTTGATGATTACTTCTAGTGATACGAACGGGAATACTTTGACTGGTCACGCACTTCTTAATTGAGGATTACGAGCCTTGATGTTGGGATCATTATTTAAAGGAATATCATTCAAAAGTGAATGAAAATCATCTAACTGTTAATCGTTATTTTGGGCATATTTTTCCTTTCTTCCCACTTCAACAAAATCATCTTTTATACCAACAGTTGACTTAATGATCGTTATGTCATTGGCATTCTTGCTAGGGTCTTTATTTAAGGATATATTGTTTGAAGGTGTATGTAGATCAGCTAACTGTTAATCGTTGTTTTGAGCGTTTTTATCCTTTATTCCCGTTTTGAAAAAACTATCTACACAACATTAGACTTATTGTTTGTTATATCATTAGCAGTTTCAATTGATGTTGCATAATAAATTATATTAGAATTACCATACTCACTCAACTCCTTCGATTTGTTTCCGCTGTCGCTAACAATTGCCATTGGCATTATTAATGCATTATTGGTAGAATTACCATAATTTTTTAACTTCTTCGTCTGGTATACGAACGTACACTCTTAAAAATATTGTTAATGCCTTTTTGGTGGCCACAAATCACAATGAAGTTTCATGTGGTGCATATTTTGGCTTGAAACATTTAACACAACTTCATAAACATTCCCCTAAATATATTTCATTATTTGGAAGATAATAAAGAATTCCCCATGCACTTATTATTCCAATTGATGTAAACGAGACTATTCATACGACGTGTCAATGTGTCACTTGACTTACTGTATAACTTATTAAACCGTCCTTAGTTTTGCAAATTCGACCTCAATATTTTTTCGGGTTTTACAGATTCCCTCTTAGTCTCATACCCGTTTTTTGGCTCGTTCAGCATTTCACGGATTCCGGCTTTATTCTTTCCCAATTCTCTATTTATTCAATCCATTCCTCGTTCCCCCATCTGGAATTCTCTGTTTTCAGTTAACGTAGTTATAGGTAGAGTGAAATAAGATGACTCTTAATTTTACCGATTGTAACTAGAATTTATGCGGCTATTTATAGCTACTATTATTCACCTCATACACACATTTGGTATTTTTACAGCAATAACTGTGTCACTCAGGTTACGAGGGCCATTAAGTACAAATGGTACTGGTCGTGTTGAAGTATTCTACAGTGGACAATGGGGAACAATCTGTGACGATTATTGGGATATAAAAGATGCTAGGGTTGTATGTCGTCAACTTGGTTATCTAGATGCTGTTAAAGCTCTTCAAGGAAACCTGGTTCCTTCTGGTTCTGGACCTATATGGTTAGACGACGTCGCTTGTACTGGGAGAGAGGAAAGTTTGACCAACTGTTTTCATGACGGATGGGGCAATAATAATTGCGGGCATTCCGAAGACGCTGGAGTTGAATGTTCTTCAGGTAAAGTTATCGAAGAAATCAATATACTAAAGTATACTCATAAAATACTGGTAATGCCGTTTCAATGGCCAAAATAACGTTTTATTAGTGGCGAACATTTAATACAAGTTTATAAATTTTCAGTCTGATTCCTGGGTTTAGCCTCGTTCAGGATTTCACACATTCAGGCTTGTGTCTTTCCCAGTTCAGTCGTTTTTCATTCCATTCAACGTCTAATTTTACCAATTGCGATTTCAATTTAGGCTAATTAGAGCTACTATTATTGACCTCATTCACACACATATTATTTGGTGTATCATTATTATTAATATCGCATTGCTATCTGAAACGCTATAGTCTAGTGGTAAAACACCCGGACCTGCAATCGGGAGACACCGGTTCGATTCTGGTTGGTTCTTCAGATGATTTTTCTGAATACAATGCTTGAGAACAATCTTTAGTTAATATCTTACCAAACTTACAACATGTACTATAGCTCTTACAGACTTAGTATATGAAACCCAAACACATACAATATCGCATTACAGATATATCGAGACTTTAAGTACAAAGAACGCATATCATTACTGTAGGAGCCAGGTCTCTAGTTAACATCTCATTGCTGTCTGAAACCAGTCTATAGTCTAGTGGTAACCATAGATATCTATAAACCAGTCTATAGCCGGACCGGCAATCGCGAGACACGGATTCGAATCCCATTGGGAGTTAAGATGATTTTTCTGAATACAAAGATTGAGAACGATCCTTAGTTAATATATATATATATAGATTTTCGCTTACCTCAAAACTTGTTTGCAACAGGCTGTTTCATCCGTAAAAAGAATCATCAGGCAGTTTCTGAAAAGGCAGTTTCAAACTGCCTAATGATTCTTTTACAGATGAAACAGCCTGTTGCAGATAAGTTTTGAGGTAAGCGAAAATCTATAATTTGCTCTAACTATATGTTGTCGAGCACTCTTTGCGTTTCGTAGACCTAAACCTACACGTATATATATATATATATATATATATATATATTCACGCATGTCTGGATGCGCATGTGTCTGAGTATTGTACCACATGCGCTTGGTGATGGCAAGAGTATGGTGTATAAATACGAAGTCACTCGCATCTAGACTGCGTTACAAGCTGCACTGACGAGTCCTTGAACGGCGAAACATGCATGTCTGCAGATTTGACTATATATATATAAAAAAATATATACAATGTTTCTTTGTTTGTAGTAGATAAAAGAGTGCTCAATACTGTAAGAGTTCAGCAGAGCAATATAAATTTGTAATAAGTGTCTTAAAACTGAAACATCGCTACTCTGAGTTTCACGCCTCGTTTGTCGAGACGATCTTCAGGCGATTGAGTAGAATTCAGTTCGTTTTTGACGCCATAAACGAACTGAATTCTACTCAATCGCCTGAAGATCGTCTCGACAAACGAGGCGTGAAACTCAGAGTAGCGATGTTTCAGTTTTAAGACACTTATTACAAATTTATATTATATATATATGTATATATATATATAGATTAATTCATTTTAAGATAACAAAATATAGAATATAGATTTATATTCTATATTTTTACAAATGATGAAAATATGGTAATACCTCTCTTAATAGAATAAAAGGTTCGAAAGCTTCAGGCCGTAAAAAGCAGGGAATATGAGACATATTTAGAACAGAGAGCTTCCACAATTGTGCGCAATGCTATATGCGTTGTTGGGTGAAAGTAATTAAAGATTAATTTCACAGCGAATTTGCATAGTACGTTTTGTACTATAAGTCATCATGGAAACGGGCTGTTTATCCACCCAAACAATCAACTCCCAAGCATGCCTGAGCGAACATGGGTTTTAGTCATTGTGGGTTACTCTATTTTAGTGAGATAAATCGAAATATATATATATATATGGTGGCTAATAAGCTATAATGCAAAAGCTCACTTCCCTTGTGGTCGTTTGAGCACTCTGGCCCCAAGACACTTCACGCATGTCTGGATGCGCATGTGTCTGAGTATTGTACCACATGCGCTTGGTGAGGGCAAGAGTATGGTCTATAAATACGAGGTCACTCGCATCTAGACTGCGTTACAAGCTGCACTGACGAGCCGTTGAACGGCGAAACATGCATGTCTGCAGATTTGACTATATATATATATATAGATTTTCGCTTACCTCAAAACTTGTCTGCAACAGGCTGTTTCATCTGTAAAAGAATCATCAGAAAACTGCCTGATGATTCTTTTACAGATGAAACAGCCTGTTGCAGACAAGTTTTGAGGTAAGCGAAAATCTATAATTTGCTCTAACTATATGTTGTCGAGCACTCTTTTGCGTTTCGTAGACCTAAACCTACACGTATATATATATATATATATATATATATATATATATATATATTTATTAATATTAGAATGTGTGGTGCACAACAACGTAAAGTCATCAAGGAATCAACACCCAAAAATGTAGTTTTAAAACACATATAACGTCTTTATCTGCCTTATCTTTATCTTCCTTATCTTTATCTTCCTTATCTTTATCTTCCTTATATTTATCTTCCTTATCTTTATCTTTATCTTTATCTTCTATATCTCTATCTTCCTTATCTTTATCTTCCATACCTTTATCTTTCTTATCTTCATCTTCCTTACCTTTATATTCCTTAACTTTATCTTCTTATCTTTACTTTCCTTATCTTTATATTTATTAACTTTATCTTCTTTATCTTTACCTTCCTTATCTTTATCTCCCTTACCTAATACTAACACTAACGCTAACCCTAGCTCTAACACCAAGGTTAAGTTGTAAACCTTCAATCCTACGATTGAATCTTTGAATCCTAATATTGACTTTATTGCAGGCAAGTCGTTCACATTCAATTAACCCTTTATTATCTGACTTTTCTCTCAATTATCTACTTCTGGACATACGACGTTTAAGGAAAATGGCAGGACCTTGTCAAGATTTGATAGTTTTGCAGCATTCATTAATTTAATGTGTACATTTTGCAAGATACGCGTAATTTTCTCTATCTTTTCGGAAAAAAATATGCCTAAATTTTTCCTTTCAATTTTGATGAATTCTGCATGAGCTTCATATTAACAAAGTTACTTGCAACGAGGATGAGTTACTTGGTCGACTGGTAAACACAAACATATTTCAAATTTGCCACGAATTATACATGTACACGAGCAGAGATAACTGGCGTAACTGGGGATTAAAACTTTGGTGTGTTTTCGTTACATTTCAGAGAAACCAAATGTGACAGTCAGTTGTTCCAGTCTCATCACAGTAAATGAAGGTGATAATATCACATGTTTATGTAAAGAACAAGGTGGTAACCCTCCTGCCAATGTTACATGGTATAAAGAGGGCGTCGAGATAGGTCACACAGGAAAAGAACAAAATGTGCTAAATCTCAGTAATGTTGATAAAACATCCAGTGGAACATACAAATGTGTAGCCCAACGCCACACTCTCACAGATGAAAAATCAATCGAAATGATGTTTTATGGCAAGTATAATCATAGTTAATAATAATTGACATTGAAACGAAACGACAACACCTTTTTACACTGTTTTAAAAAAACTATGGGACAAATATTGACTCGTTTCTTTAAGGGCTCTCCTCTGGCGTCATTCTGCAGGTGGGTGCGGACCATGGCTGCGTCCTTTCTGATGCTCTCTATTGCGACCCAGACTGTGGGATGCGAGTACCCCACCAGTTGCCGAAACGCACGGTTCCAGCTCTCACAAAGGTTGTTTGTTCGATCTTCATTGTTGATTGTCGTCTGGTACACATTTCACTTCTCAGGTGGGAATAAGGGTGGGATTCGTCGCCGTCTCCGTAGCGTCCCATTAACATAGGTGCCATCGAAGTATTCCAATAGTGGTTCTAGAACAGCGGGACAGTTGTTTCTGAGAAAGGCCAAGCCATCAGGAACTCTGTCAACGGGAAGAAATGCTAGTCCATCGAGCATCCCACAGAAATGCTTGATTGCATCATCTTCTTTGTAAATATTGGTTAGTCCCAGACTTTGGATTTTTCGCCATGTGCTCTGGGTTAGATGGTAGAAACAAGCTTTGATAATGACCTGTGGACCAAGCTTGTTTGCAACGGCGTTCATTATGGCTTGCTCAAAATCGGTCACCGTAGCTGTCGGTTCAAATCCAGTCCAAGCTCATCTCCCTTATCAAGAACTGCAGTTAGAACTTCTTCGTAAATTTCTCGAGTCTTACCAGGCAGAAAAGCATATACACAGCTAACTGCGAATTCGCTAAGATGAGCACGGATGACGAATAGCTGTTCGAATAATGCAGGCGCAGATGAGAAGATTCCGTCCATGAACCATGTATCAGAGCCGGCTAAATGACGAAGACCGTCTTCGGTAGCAAATGCGACTATTCGGTTTCTTGCATCAACACCGCTGTCGTGAATAAGAAAAGGGAGTTGATCTTGTCCACCCGTTGTTGTCCACTCATTTTCCACTCGCAATTCTTGTAAGGAAGCTGGTTCCTTTGGTCGGTTGGCTTGTCGCTGTCTTAGAATATTTCGTTTTACCGAATTCGTAATTCCCATGGCCACTCGTCCGCCTTCGGTCAACTGTTCGATGGCGTCAGCTAGGATCTGGCTGGTGTTGGCTCGTTGACGAAGATTTTCCTTCATTTTTGTTGCTTCTACTGCAAAGCCGTTGCGCTCATGGTTATGGTCGACGCTTGAAATGACATGCATACATACATAGATAGAGAGGATCAATAGATATAGACTTCAAGAGCAATTGACACAGCCATGCAAGAACAACTGCGAAGGATTGTGGCTGCGCTCGGCAATTGAGATTCTGGAGGGAAATCGCATATCTGTTTCAACATTCGCGTGTGCTGTATATGATCCCCTGCTAGGGGGCAGAGGCAAATATAAAAATATCTATATTTACGGGCCTGCTAATTGTGGGAAAACCTTTCTAATATCGCCTATGAAAACGATTTACGAATGCTTGGTTAATCCAGCCTCGGCGAGTTTTGCGTTGGTTGGCATAGACGAAGCAGAGGTTGTATTACTTAATGATCTGAGATGGAAATCCTCCCTTATACCATGGTGCGAGTTTTTGCAAGTTTTAGAGGGTGACGTTGTGCATTTTCCTGTTCCGGAAAACTTTATGAAAAAAAATATTGTTCTGGAGAACGATACGCCTTTTTGCGCGACCAGTGAGGCCCCCCTCGCCTAAGTCAATAGGAGAAGTGTGGATCGGGTCAATACTAAATGATGGATGTCCGATGGCGTATGTTCAAATTACAGCGTCAAATACCAAAAGATGAGCAAAAACAAATCGAACCTTGTGGTCCTTGCTTTGCGAAGCTTATTTTTAAAAATGCCGAACAATAGCAAACAATAATATGCTGACAGGATAAGATAATTAGCGATTATCATATACTGCATGAATTTTGCATGAGCTCCATATTAATAAAGTTTCTTTGTCGACTGGTAAACACAAGCATATTTGAAATTTGCCACGAAATATACATGTATACGAGCTGAGAAATAACTGATCTTCTTGTGTAACTGGGGATTAAAACTTTGGTATGTTTTCGTTACATTTCAGAGAAACCAAATGTGACAGTCAGTTGTTCCAGTCCCATCACAGTAAATGAAGGTGATAATATCACATGTGTATGTAAAGAACAAGGTGGTAACCCTCCTGCCAATGTTACATGGTATAAAGAAGGCCTCCAGATTGCTGACACAGGAAAGGAACAAAATGTGCTAACTCTCAGTAATGTTGATAAAACATCCAGTGGAACATACAAATGTGTAGCCCGAAGCCTCACTCTCACAGATGAAAAATCAATTGAAGTGATGTTTTATGGCAAGTATAATCATAGTTAATAATAATTGACGTTGAAACGAATCGACCACACATTTCTATACCGTTTTTAAAAAATTCGGGCATACGTACTCCGCATGTTCGAAATATGCAAAATCTTAACTACAATCTTTGCCAGAAACAATGGGACAAATATTGAAATTCCATTACGTCTTATATTCAGTTTTCACCGCGCCCCACGTTCAATGTTGGTATCACAAAAAAGTAATACATCGCAAACGAGACATCTCCTGACATGAGCGTAGCATTGAAACGGGTGGGAGGCGGAAGGGGGAAGTAATTACGTTTAAAAATGTTATAATAACTATATTTTTTCATTAAGCTGTATTGTCCCAAAGTATTATGGCAAAGATTGTCTTCGGTTTGCACACTCATATATATAGTGATGTCCACGAATTGTCTTAGTGATTATTTCACTTAAACAGTATATTTCTTCATTTAGGAATTAAGAACAGGCAGTTTTTCTTTCATAAGATCTTTTTGGCTCTGTATGTAGGTTATTTTTCCGAGGGAGGCCGCATTTCTTCTAGTATTTTTACTTGTGAGTAAAACTGCGCTATTAACTGTAAACTGAATCACATTGCGTACATGCTTATAAAAGATGGATTTCAATTGTTTGCTCAAATTGTAGTTAAATATGCTAAATGTCATATTCGGATTGGAGATTGCCTATAATGTCTTCGGCGTTTCCGGCCGCTAAGCGCGAAGGTGCGTCATAACCAAGTATGTCTTCGTCTCAGGCGCAAGCGATTGATTCTGAAGCTCCAAAAGAGAGATCGATTTATCTTATAACTTATAGCCAATGTGGTGAATCGGGTCTAACTAGAAAATAATTTGGTAAAGTAATAGTCGATTCATGGAATGAATGCAGCCGCTCAAATACACTACAATAGTAGTAAGTGAAGAAATGCATCAGGACGGTGGCAAGCATTTCCATATGGCAGTCAAGCTTGACAAGAAAACACGATGGCTGGCTGTAAGAAATTTCATAGACAGACGTCATGGCATAAAAGTCAACTTCTCGGACACACACGAGAATTACTTTAGTGCTTATACGTACGTCATAAAAGACGACACAGAGTATGCTCTTTCTGAGAATCACCCAGACCTCACTAATGCTAGGGCACCTCGAACGACTAATGCGACCCAGAAACGGAAAGCGAGCGCTAAGAAAGGAGCTACGAGTAAGAAGAAAAAGAAACGCTTGGCAGTTTACGACGTTGTTCGAATCACTAAGGGCATCAAGTCTCGGTTGGAGCTAATGGCTCTGGCAAGCAAATGGCAAGAACAGGGAAAGACGGACCTGGCAGAATTTGTGTCCAATCGGGGTCCGAGAGTTGTAAACGAAGCCCTAGAGACAGCACACGAACTATCTATAGCTCAGAAACGACTAGAGAAAATCAATAAATCTAGAGTAGAGATATATACTTCAAGAGCAATTGACACAGCCATGCAAGAACAACTGCGACGGATTGTGGCTGCGCTCGGCAATTCAGATTCTGGAGGGAAATCGCATATTATCTGTTTCAACATTCGCGTGTGCAATACATGATCTCCTGCTGCGGGGCAGAGGCAAATATATAAATATCTATGTTTACGGGCCTGCTAATTGTGGGAAAACCTTTCTAATATCGCCTATGAAAACGATTTACGAATGCTTTGTTAATCCAGACTCGGGGAGTTTTGCGTGGGTTGGCATAGATGAAGCAGAGGTTGTATTACTTAATGATATGAGATGGAAATCCTCCCTTATACCATGGTTCGAGTTTTTGCAAGTTTTAGAGGGTGACGTTGTGCATTTTCCTGCCCCGAAAAACTTGTTCTGGAGAAGAATACGCCGTTTTTCGCGACTAGTGAGCCCCCCTCGCCTAAGTCAATGGGAGAAGTGTGGATCGGGTCAGCACTAAATGATGGATGCCCGATGGCGTATGTTCAAATTACATCGTCAAATTACATCGATCGTCAATAATACGTATGGAGTCATGGAGAGCGGACGTGTAGATTTAAGCTCCACTCTGCATGGTATCCGAAAAATTGGCTGAATCTTTATTAAGTTTTGTGGATGATGATGCTCCTAGTGAATTCCTCAAATGTTGTAAATATCTTGCACGGCTATTTCTGCTATAAGAAGAACAAACTTAAATGGGCTGGTTCGCTGGAAGATTTGAAAGCTTTTGTGCTTACTGAAGTGGACGAAGAAATAGCTGAAAGCACGACCTGGCGATCACCTAGCGGCGGTACGTGGAAATTCGATAGTAAGGTATTATCTGTTACCTGGCTATTTCGAAGGCGAAAAGGGCAAGGACGTGACTAAACGGATAACTTTGCTCTTAAAACACGGCGAGTATGCTTCAGTAAACACATATTCTACCGAAGGCGAAGCTGCCAAAGCGGAAAGGAGAATAATTATTGTCGAACGTAGATCGGACAGTTGCTGCCAGATTTTCAAGTAATCGAACGTAGAATGCGAGGAAATTACTATGGAGAATGGAGATGCGATGGAAGAACACGTTGGTATTACCTCAACCGAATATCACGAGAAGCACAATGGAGCTATGACATCTGCTCAATGTATAAACACAAGCTCTCAGGTAATCCTGAATGAATCCCTTGGTGCTCTTCAAAATGAGGTAAGCGAAATTAGATCGTTGATAAAACAAGAACGGGGCTTCAAAAATAAAAGATAACTTCGCATGTCAACTTGATCAGTTAATTTAAGGGAATCGTATAGTTTGCCTGGAAAGACAGGTGCAAAGTGTTGTCGGACGGTCTTAGATCACGAAAATGCTAGGCTAAGACAAGAAAAATGCTCAGCTTAGGGAAGAAAATAACACTATGAAAGAGAGATTCAACAACTGTTCAAACACGGTATCGGATTTAAAATCTAAAATAGAAAATATTGAAAACGAAAACCTAAGTTTGATCACGGCTATAAAGCTGTTGCAACATGACAATAATTCTACATCACCGAATAATAGACAGTCAACTTGCAGTACGTGGAAGGTTCCAACGTCTAAAGTACACAAGTTGTTTGTGTGGGAGTGGGAGTGGGAGTGGGAGTGGGAGTGGGAGTGGGAGTGGGAGTGGGAGTGAGAGTGAGAGTGAGAGTGAGAGTGGGAGTGGGAGTGGGAGTGGGAGTGGGAGTGGGAGTGGGAGTGGGGTGGGGTGGGAGTGGGGTGGGAGTGGGAGTGGGGTGGGGTGGGAGTGGGAGTGGGAGTGGGAGTGGGAGTGGTAGTGGGCGTGGGCGTGGGCGTGGGCGTGGGCGTGGGCGTGGGAGTGGGAGTGGGAGTGGGAGTGGGGTGGGGTGGGGTGGGGTGGGGTGGGGTGGGGTGGGGTGGGGTGGGGTGGGGTGGGGTGGGAGTGGGGTGGGGTGGGAGTGGGGTGGGGTGGGGTGGGGTGGGGTGGGAGTGGGGTGGGGTGGGAGCTGGGGTGGGGTGGGGTGGGAGTGGGGTGGGGTGGGGTGGGGTGGGGTGGGAGTGGAGTGGGGTGGGGTGGGGTGGGGTGGGAGTGGGAGTGGGAGTGGGAGTGGGAGTGGGAGTGGGAGCGGGAGTGGGAGTGGGAAGTAGCAGCAGTAGTGGGAGTGGGAAGTAGCAGCAGTAGTGGGAGTGGGAAGTAGCAGCAGTAGTGGGAGTGGGAGCGGGAGCGGGAGCAGGAGCAGCAGGAGGAGCAGGAGGAGCAGGAGGAGCAGGAGGAGCAGGAGGAGCAGGAGGAGTAGTAGTAGTAGTAGTAGTAGTAGTAGTAGTAGTAGTAACTTTATTTGGCTACGCTGACCCCTACAGCAAAAGCTGGTTTCCAAGAGGGGCGTAGATTAAACTTCAAAATTTACAATGAGTTACAATACAAATTTTAAATACTACACTGACAGTTACAATTACAATTACAATTACAATTACAATTACAATTACAATTACAATTACAATTACAATTACAATTACAATTACAATTACAATTACAATTACAATTACAATTACAATTACAATTACAATTACAATTACAATTACAATTACAATTACAATTACAATTACAATTACAATTACAATTACAATTACAATTACAATTACAATTACAATTACAATTACAATTACAATTACAATTACAATTACAATTACAATTACAATTACAATACAATTACAATTACAATTACAATTACAATTACAATTACAATTACAATTACAATTACAATTACAATTACAATTACAATTACAATTACAATTACAATTACAATTACAATTACAATTACAATTACTATCATTACATCTACAACAAATTATTAAGTTCACAAATTTATTTAACTTTATCTAACTGGCCAGGTGTCGCACACTTGAGTCAATTAAGAGATTGTTTATTTCTTAGTTCGTCTGGGAGGCTATTCTACAATTTTGCTCCTCTGTAACTAAGACCTTTTTTAAGATATTCAGTCTTAGGTTTGGGCAGATTGAGCTTTGTGGTAGAGTCTCGTAAATTATAATGCTGAGAGGAAGGCGTCTTTTGAAAAATATCGATTAGTTGTTTGGGCGCTAGATCATGAGTTATTTTATACATAAGACTTGTTACAAAACCTTTTTAGCAATTTTATCAACATGTTTATCCCATAACAAAAATTCATCAATATAGACTCCAAGCGCTTTTGTTTCTCTCACTCTTTTGATTGGTACATCACCAATGAATACATTTGGAGCAGCGGATAGGTTATTAATGTTATGGCGTGATCCAATTAGTAGGTATTCAGTTTTAATAAGATTTAAAGATAGTTTGTTTGAAGAGAGCCACTGCTTAACGTTAGTAAGGACATGATTGATGGCCACTTCTACATCAGAAATTGACTTACCAGATGCAATTAGTGTCGTATCGTCTGCAAACATTCTTGATGACGAGTACTCCAAACTGTTAGGTAAATCATTTATGTAGATTAAGAATAGGAGCGGCCCAAGAATTGAGCCTTGAGGGATTCCACATGTAACTATTTTTTTTATGAGAAAGTGTGCCATTGACGGAGCACATTTGAGTTCTGTTAGCTAAATACGATTTTAAAAGGTTTAAAGCTGGATTTTGTAAGCCATAGAGATCAAGTTTCTTTAATAATATATCGTCATTTATAGTGTCGAATGCCTTTTGTTAGTCAAGGAATACTGCAATATTAAAGAAACCACGATCCACATTAACGAACCATTCATCTTTGCTATCTAAAAGGGCAGATGCTGTCGAGTGAAACTGCCAAAAACCAAATTGATGATGGGATAGCCAGTTATTTGCAACAAAATAATCATATAATTGTTCATATAGTACTTTTTCGAAAACTTTACTTGCAGCAGGGAGAATAGAAATAGATTTCGAGGGCCTTTCTTGTGTAAAGGTGTGACTCTCGCTACTTTCCATTCAGATGGAACAGACTCATTGGTAATTGCCCTGTTGAAAATCTTTGTCAAAGAATTTGAAATTACTGGGGAAGCGATACGAATAATTTTAGCTGGAATTTTGTCAATTCCAGTAGATTTACAAGGATTTAAAGAGAAGAGAAGTCTATATACTTTAGATTCAGACACAGCTTGAAACTTAAAGCTGTTTGTTTCTTTTGTTATGTAATCTGTAAAATTTCTGTCACTATTATCGATAGTTTTGGCAATATCCGGACAAACATTAGTGAAATAATCATTGAAACATTCTGCTAACTCAGTTGGATCAGATATTTCTCCATTCTGGGTCTTGATAGAGTTTATTTCTGGACACTTTTGTTTTCGGTTTAAAATTTTATTGACAGTTTTCCAAGCTTGCTTTGGGTCATTTGACTTTTTCAAATTGTACTTCATAATAAGCTGTTTTCGCTTCTCGCAAAATGCATCATTTACGCGATTTCTGCATAATTTGTATGCATTCCAATAGTTTTCCGATTTATGTCTTATTGCAAAGAGTTTAAGACGATCTCGCTCTCTAATTTGTTTTTTTAATTTCATTAGTTAGCCAAGGGACACTTGGTTTATTCTTCACTCTTTTCTCTCTAATTGGAGCATGTATGTTAAGTACTGTCATAAAAAGTGTTTTCCATGTATCCCACATCTTATCAACGCAGGATTGGTTATCTAACAATTCCCATTCCTGACTTCGCAAGTCAGCTTGAAAATTTTCGGCATTAAAATGTTTTAAATTTCGAAATTCAACTTTCTTATGGCGTTTTTGTTTACAATGGATATTTATTTTACGAACAACGACGATCATATAATGGTCACTAATGGTAATCGGCACTACTTTGTATATAATTAACTTCTCTGGAGTAGGAGTGAGACAAACGTCTAACAAAGAAGATGAAGTCATGGTCATACGAGTGGGTGCGCTAATTGTTTGTGTTAGTTGATATTGTTCCATTATTGAAACTAAGTTCTTTGTGGCATTATTTGAAATGTCTAACATGTTGGCATTTAAATCGCCAAGTAAGTAGAATTCCTTATTCTCGTCATCTATTAGTTTCACCAATTTTTCTATTGTGGTAAATGAGTCAACCGAAGCACTTGGAGGTCTATATATTGTTCCAACAATAAAGGGTGCACTAGAAGGTTTATGAATCTCGATGAAAACAGCCTCGAGATTATCTCTGGTCAGGTCTTTTCGTTCGAAAAAGTTAAGGGAATTTTTAACATATATACAGACGCCTCCCCCTTTTCTAGAACGATCAAACCTAATTAAATCATAGTTATCTATATACATATCCTGATTACTAACATTGTCATCCAATCTTGTCTCATTCAAAGCAAGTATATCGAGGCATTGATCGGCCAATAAGATTCTTATTTCTTCAATATGCTTAGGTAAACTAGCTATGTTCAGCATACTCATTTTAAAACCTTTAACATTAGGAAAGTCTGGATTAAATGGTGCACACCTATCAACACCTGGCCCGGCTGTATTTCAATTATGATGATTAAAATAATGCTGCTACCCTTTCTGTTTAAGTGTAGCCCACGCTTATTTAGACAAGTATAATCTATATTACTATTATCTATATAGGTCCACTTGTTTTGGCCACAAACACGCATAAGAATATCATTGACATTCTTTATCTTATTTTGAGTAGCAGTTTTGTCTTTCCTGACAGTTATGCCAGATATACATACTTTCGTGCGCGGTAAATTGTCCTTGATTTGCGTACCTAAATTTAGAATACCCGCTGCAATTTCCTCTGCTGACTTAAGGCAATTGTGTCAAATTCGTCGTCGTTTTCTTTAGTATGCGATAATAGATCGAATCTATTATATGTTCTTGTTTCCCGTGGTTGATCATTCATCTCAGTGGGGGCTAAGGTTTTATTTTGCTCATGATTAACAGTAATTGTGTTACTCACTCTCACTCTCACTCTCACTCTCACTCTCACTCTCACTCTCACTCTCACTCTCACTCTCACTCTCACTCTCACTCTCCCACTCTCACTCTCACTCTCACTCTCACTCTCACTCTCACTCTCACTCTCACTCTCACTCTCACTCTCACTCTCACTCTCACTCTCACTCTCACTCTCACTCTCACTCTCACTCTCACTCTCACTCTCACTCTCACTCTCACTCTCACTCTCACTCTCACTCTCACTCTCACTCTCACTCTCACTCTCACTCTCACTCTCACTCTCACTCTCACTCTCACTCTCACTCTCACTCTCTCTCACTCTCACTCTCTCTCACTCTCTCTCACTCACTCTCACTCTCACTCTCACTCTCACTCTCACTCACTCTCACTCTCACTCTCTCTCTCACTCTCACTCTCACTCTCTCTCACTCTCACTCACTCACTCTCACTCTCACTTCCACTCTCACTCTCCTCTCCTCTCCACTCCTCACTCTCCGCCACCGCTCACTCGCTCACTCTTCCACCGCCACTGCTACCGCCACCGCTACCGCCACCGCCACCGCTGCTGCCACCGCCACCGCTACCGCCACCGCCACCGCTACTGCTACCGCCACTGCCACCGCTGCTGCTGCCACTGCCACTGCTGCTGCTGCTGCTGCTGCTGCTGCTGCTGCACCGCCACTGCTGCTGCTGCTGTGCTACTGCTACTGCTACTGCTACTGCTGCTGCTGCTGCTGCTGCTGCTGCTGCTGCTGCTACTGCTGCTGCTGCTGCTACTGCTACTGCTACTGCTACTGCTACTGCTACTGCTCCTGCTCCTGCTGCTGCTGCTGCTGCTGCTGCTGCTGCTGCTGCTGCTGCTGCTGCTACTACTACTTACTACTAAATACCAAAAGATGAGCAAAAACAAATCGAACCTTGTGGTCCTTGCTTTGCGAAGCTTATTTTTAAAAATCCCGAACATTAGCAAACAATAATATGCTGACAGGATAAGATAATTAGCGATTATCATATACTGCACGAATTCTGCATGAGCTTCATATTAACAAAGTTTCTTTGTCGACTGGTAAACACAAGCATATTTCAAATTTGCCACAAATTATACATGTATATACGAGCAGAGAAATAATCTTCTTGCGTAACTGGGGATTAAAACTTTGGTATGTTTTTGTTACATTTCAGAGAAACCAAATGTGACAGTCAGTTGTTCCAGTCCCATCACAGTAAATGAAGGTGATAATATCACATGTGTATGTAAAGAACAAGGTGGTAACCCTCCTGCCAATGTTACTTGGTATAAAGAGGGCGTCGAGATAGGTCACACAGGAAAAGAAAAAAATGTGCTAACTCTCAGTAATGTTGATAAAACATCCAGTGGAACATACAAATGTGTAGCCCAAAGCCTCACTCTGACAGATGAAAAATCAATTGAAGTGATGTTTTATGGCAAGTATAATCATAGTTAATAATAATTGACATTGAAACGAAACGACCATACATTTTTACAACGTTTTCATAACATTCGGGCATACGTACTCCGCATGTTCGAAATATGTAAAATCTTAACTACAATCTTTGCCAGAATCTATGCGACAAATATTGAAATTTCATCACACGTCTTATATTCAGTTTTCACCGCGCCCCACGTTCAATGTTGGTATCACAAAAAAGTAATACATCGCAAACGAGACATCTCCTGACATGAGCGTAGCATTGAAACGGGTGAGGGGAGGAAGGGGGGGGGGAGTAATTACGTTTTAAAATGTTATAATAACTATATTTTTTCATTAAGCTGTATTGTCCCAAAGTATTATGGCAAAGATTGTCGTCGGTTTGCACACTCATATATATAGTGATGTCCACGAATTGTCTTAGTGATTATTTCACTTAAACAGTATATTTCTTCATTTAGGAATTAAGAATAGGCATTTTTCTTTCATAAGATCTTTTTGGCTCTATATGTAGGTTATTTTTCCGAGGGAGGCCGCATTTCTTCTAGTATTTTTACTTGTGAGTAAAACTGCGCTATTAACTGTAAACTTAATCACATTGCGTACATGCTTATAAGAGATGGATTTCAATTGTTTGCTCAAATTGTAGTTAAATATGTTAAATGTCATATTCGGAATGCAGATTGGCTATAATGTCTTCGGCGTTTCCGGCCGCTAAGGGCGAAGGTGCGTCATAACCAAGTATGTCTTCGTCTCAGGCGCAAGCGATTGATTCTGAAGCTCCAAAAGAGAGATCGATTTATCTTATAACTTATAGCCAATGTGGTGAATCGGGTCTAACTAGAAAATAATTTGGTAAAGTAATAGTCGATTCATGGAATGAATCCAGCCGCTCAAATACACTACAATAGTGGTAAGTGAAGAAACGCATCAGGACGGTGGCAAGCATTTCCATATGGCAGTCAAGCTTGACAAGAAAACACGATGGCTGGCTGTAAGAAATTTCATAGACAGACGTCATGGCATAAAAGTCAACTTCTCGGACACACACGAGAATTACTTTAGTGCTTATACGCAGGGCCGTACTCAGAAAATTTTCCAGGGGGGTGTCAGGTGCTTTTAACCGACTGCCAAACGAACTTGTACCGACTACTTAAACTCTTTTTTCATGTGTCGACCGGGTGGGGGGGGGGGGGGAGGAAGTGGTAAACAAATTTTCCCGGACTACTAACGTGCTCATATTACTATTTAAGCAATAAATAATATTCAACTTGTAAAAAAATTTTACTTCCTAAAAATAAAAATCCCGTTTTTCTATTCTTTGTGCCAACTTTTTTGTGCCGACTTGTTTTGTGCGGACTTGTATTGTGTGCCGACTTGTATTGTTTTGTGCCTACTCAAATCTCACTTCTGCCGACTAAATCTCCAAATACAATTCATGGGGGGGTGTGACACCCCCCCCAAACCCCCCCGTAGATACGGCCCTGCTTATACGTACTTCATAAAAGACGACACAGAGTATGCTCTTTCTGAGAATCACCCAGACATCATTAATGCTAGGGCACCTCGAACGACTAATGCGACCCAGAAACGGAAAGCGAGCGCTAAGAAAGGAGCTGCGAGTAAGAAGAAAAAGAAACGCTTGGCAGTTTACGACGTTGTTCGAATCACTAAGGGCATCAAGTCTCGGTTGGAGCTGATGGCTCTGGCAAGCAAATGGCAAGAACAGGGAAAGACGGACCTGGTAGAATTTGTGTCCAATCGCGGGTCCGAGAGTTGTAAACGAAGCCCTAGAGACAGCACACGAACTATCTATAGCTCAGAAACGACTAGAGAAAATCAATAAATCTAGAGTAGAGATATATACTTCAAGAGCAATTGACACAGCCATGCAAGAACAACTGCGACGGATTGTGACTGCGCTCGGCAATTCAGATTCTGGAGGGAAATGACATATCTGGTTCAACATTCGCGTGTGCAATACATGATGCTCTGCTGCTGGGCAGAGGCATATCTATATTTACGGGCCTGCTAATTGTGGGAAAACCTTTCTAATATCGCCTATGAAAACGATTTACGAATGCTTTGTTAATCCAGACTCGGGGAGTTTTGCGTGGGTTGGCATAGATGAAGCAGAGGTTGTATTACTTAATGATCTGAGATGGAAATCCTCCCTTATACCATGGTTCGAGTTTTTGCAAGTTTTAGAGGGTGACGTTGTGAATTTTCCTGCCCCGAAAAACTTGTTCTGGAGAAGAATACGCCGTTTTTCGCGACTAGTGAGCCCCCCCCCCCCTCGCCTAAGTCAATGGGAGAAGTGTGGATCGGGTCAGCACTAAATGATGGATGCCCGATGGCGTATGTTCAAATTACATCGTCAAATTACATCGTCAATAATACATATGCAGTCATGGAGAGCGGACGTGTAGATTTAAGCTCCACTCTGGTATCCGAAAAATTGGCTGAATCTTTATTAAGTTTTGTGGAAGATGATGCTCCTAGTGAATTCCTCAAATGTTGTCAATATCTTGCACGGCTATTTCTGCTATAAGAAAAACAAACTTAAATGGGCTGATTTGAAAGCTTTTGTGCTTACTGAAGTGGACGAAGTATAGCTGAAAGCACGACCTGGTGATCATCTGGCGGCGGTACGTGGAAATTGGATAGTAAGGTATTATCTGTTACCTGGCAAACAAAAAGTCAAAATATCTATTTCCAAGGCGAAAAGGGCAAGGACGTGACTAAACGGATAACTTTGCTCTTAAAACACGGCGAGTATGCTTCAGTAAACACATATTCTACCGAAGGCGAAGCTGCCAAAGCGGAAAGGAGAATAATTATTGTCGAACGTAGATCGGACAGTTGCTGCCAGATTTTCAAGAAATCGAACGTAGAATGCGAGGAAATTACTATGGAGAATGGAGATGCGATGGAAGAACACGTTGGTATTACCTCAACCGAATATCACGAGAAGCACAATGGAGCTATGACATCTGCTCAATGTATAAACACAAGCTCTCAGGTAATCCTTAATGAATCCCTTGGTGCTCTTCAAAATGAGGTAAGCGAAATTAGATCGTTGATAAAACAAGAACGGGGCTTCAAAAATAAAAGATAACTTCGCATGTCAACTTGATCAGTTAAGGGAATCGTATAGTTTGCCTGGAAAGACAGGTGCAAAGTGTTGTCGGACGGTCTTAGATCACGAAAATGCTAGGCTAAGACAAGAAAAATGCTTAGCTTAGGGAAGAAAATAACACTCGGAAAGAGAGATTCAACAACTGTTCAAACACGGTATCGGATTTAAAATCTAAAATAGAAAATATTGAAAACGAAAACCTAAGTTTGATCACGGCTATAAAGCTGTTGCAACATGACAATAATTCTACATCACCGAATAATAGACAGTCAACTTGCAGTACGTGGAAGGTTCCAACGTCTAAAGTACACAAGTTGAAATTTCTGTTAATCATGAGCAAAATAAAACCTTAGCCCCCACTGAGATGAATGATCAACCACGGGAAACAAGAACATATAATAGATTCGATCTATTATCGCATACTAAAGAAAACGACGACGAATTTGACACAATTGCCTTAAGTCAGCAGAGGAAATTGCAGCGGGTATTCTAAATTTAGGTACGCAAATCAAGGACAATTTACGGGCCAGGTGTTGATAAGTGTGCACCTTTTAATCCAGACTTTCCCAATGTTAAAGGTTTTAAAATGAGTATGCTGAACATAGCTAGTTTACCTAAGACAAGATTGGATGACAATGTTAGTAATCAGGATATGTATATAGATAACTATGATTTAATTAGGTTTGAACTTTCTAGAAAAGGGGGAGGCGTCTGTAAATATGTTAAAAATTCCCTTAACTTTTTCGAACGAAAAGACCTGCCCAGAGATAATCTCGAGGCTGTTTTCATCGAGATTCATAAACCTTCTAGTGCACCCTTTATTGTTGGAACACTATATAGACCTCCAAGTGCTTCGGTTGACTCATTTACCACAATGGTGAAACTAATAGATGACGAGAATAAGGAATTCTACTTACTTGGCGATTTAAATGCCAACATGTTAGACATTTCCAATAATGCCACAAAGAACTTAGTTTCAATAATGGAACAATATCAACTAACACAAACAATTAGCGCACCCACTCGTATGACCATGACTTCATCTTCTTTGTTAGACGTTTGTCTCACTCCTACTCCAGAGAAGTTAATTATATACAAAGTAGTGCCGATTACCATTAGTGACCATTATATGATCGTCGTTGTTCGTAAAATAAATATCCATTGTAAACAAAAACGCCATAAGAAAGTTGAATTTCGAAATTTAAAACATTTAATGCCGAAAATTTTCAAGCTGACTTGCGAAGTCAGGAATGTGAATTGTTAGATAACCAATCCTGCGTTGATAAGATGTTGGATACATGGAAAACACTTTTTATGACAGTACTTAACATATACATGCTCCAATTAGAGAGAAAAGAGTGAAGATAAACCAAGTGTCCCTTGGCTAACTAATGAAATTAAAAAAACAAATTAGAGAACGAGATCGTCTTAAACTCTTTGCAATAAGACATAAATCGGAAAACTATTGGAATGAATACAAATTATGCAGAAATCGCGTAAATGATGCATTGCGAGAAGCGAAAACAGCTTATTATGAAGTACAATTTGAAAAAGTCAAACATGACCCAAAGCAAGCTTGGAAAACTGTCAATAAAATTTTAAAACAAAAGTGTCCAGAAATAAACTCTATCAAGACCCAGAATGGAGAAATATCTGATCCAACTGAGTTAGCAGAATGTTTCAACGATTATTTCACTAATGTTTGTCCGGATATTGCCAAAACTATCGATAATAGTGACAGAAATTTTACAGATTACATAACAAAAGAAACAAACAGCTTTAAGTTTCAAGCTGTGTCTGAATCTAAAGCATATATTAGACTTCTTTTGTCTTTAAATCCATGTAAATCTACTGGAATTGACAAAATTCCAGCTAAAATTATTCGTATCGCTTCCCCAGTAATTGCAAATTCTTTGACAAAGATTTCAACAGGGCAATTACCAATAAGTCTGTTCCATCTGAATGGAAAGTAGCCAGAGTCACAGCTTTACACAAGAAAGGCCTTCGAAATATGTTAAATAATTATCGCCCTAGTTCTATTCTCCCTGCTGTAAGTAAAGTTTTCGAAAAAGTATTATATATGAACAATTATATGATTATTTTGTTGCAAATGACTTGCTATCCCATCATCAATTTGGTTTTTGGCAGTTTCACTCGACAGCATCTGCCCTTTTAGATAGCAAAGATGAATGGTTCGTTAATATGGATCGTGGTTTTTTAATATTGCAGTATTCCTTGACTAACAAAAGGCATTCGACACTATAAATCACGATATATTATTAAAGAAACTTGATCTCTATGGCTTACAAAATCCAGCTTTAAACCTTCTAAAATCGTATTTAGCTAACATAACTCAAATGTGCTCCGTCAATGGCACACTTTCTCATAAAAAATTTGTTACATGTGGAATCCCTCAAAGCTCAATTCTTGGGCCGCTCCTATTCTTAATCTACATAAATGATTTACCTAACAGTTTGGAGTACTCGTCATCAAGAATGTTTGCAGACGATACGACACTAACTGCATCTGCAAGTCAATTCCTGATGTAGAAGTGGCCATCAATCATGACCTTGCTAACGTTAAGCAGTGGCTCTGTGCAAACAAACTATGTATTAACTTGAATTTCTAATGTAGAAACCTCCGAAAAACAAAAGAATAGGCTGTGGCCAGTATATAAACAAGTTAAAGCACTCGGGAGTCGGTTTTTATTTAACTGTGAAGACCGAGCGCGAAGCGCGAGGTCTTTACAGTTAAATAAACCGACTCAGTCTTTCTTGTTTATATACTGGCCACAGCCTATTCTTTGTTTCGGAGTTTTACATTAGAAATTCAAGTTATCTATAGTTTGTTTTTGAAAAAGAGCAATTAGGGATTTGAAAAATTCAATTGTGTTATTACGATTTTTAAATCAATTATTTTTAAGTGTTGTGTGCATGAATGAATTCACACAAATTGCTTTGCATTTTGCATTCGCAAATTGCTTTGAAGTACGATGATCAGGGCAAGAAATTTCTTGAATACAGCGAGGATGTTAGTAAAACCAACTTCGGTGGGCTTAAAGAAAGAAGACTAAACCGAAAGTTACTCGGGCATATGAAAATACTGATTCGACGAGATGCATAGTGCGTTTATACGAAAAATACTGTAGCCTTTGGTAAGAGCTTGTTTTGTTTGATTGTACTATAGAGTATTTTATCGTTTTGATGTAATTAAGACCGCTTGTCAATGTGTAATGTATGAATTTTCTCGTTATAGTCCCAAAGAAAGAAATAACGACGCGTTCTACCTCACCCCGTTGAAAAAAACCAAGCCTGACTGTTGGTATTGTGGTGTTCCGTTGGGCCATAATAAGTTATCAAGTACGGTAAAGCGACTTTGTGACGCTGGAGGAATTACTGGTTTTAAAACAAACCACAGTTTACGGGCTACAGCGGCAACAAGATTATACGACGCAAAAGTTGACGAACAACTAATATGTGAAAAAACAGGTTAGTCAGTTTTGACGAATCATTCGGATGCTGATTAATATTTTGGAAATTTTTAAGACTTATACTTCGTATTTTATTGAAGGACATCGAAGTTTGGCTGTACGAGCATACAAAAGAACAAGCAAAGAACTTGAGGAGAGCGTTTCGTCCGTATTGTACGGACATTCAACACCGTCAAAAAAGATGGCAGTTCAAGTAAAGGAGACCAAACCTGAAGAAGCTGTTAAAGAGGAGGAAACGAAGTTGCATGAAGATATGAGTACCAAAAAAACAGATAAGAAAACAACTCCTCGTAATATTACTATTAACTTTAACCTGTCGTGACAAACTTGATTTTTACTTTGTGGGTAGAATAGTTGTATGTATTTGATTGAAGTTTTGTGTATGCTTGGGCGTGTGATTTTGTTTGAGATACTTAATTTAAATGCATTTTGTTAATTATGCTAATTTTTAACGTAACGTTATCCCAGGTTATTATTTTTCCGTAATAACCTGGTACTAGGTTATTATTTTTCCGTAATAACCTTCAACGCCGCATTTCCCCGGGAGAAATCAAATACCACCGCGTGCTTTTAAATTTGGAGGTTATTACGGAGAAGTTAAAAACCGACGAAAAACAAAAGAATAGGGTGTGGCAAGTTTGTAAATCTTATTAAAACCGAATACCTACTAATTGGATCACGCCATAACATTAATAACCAATCAAAAGAGTGAGAGAAACAAAAGCGCTTGGAGTCTATATTGATGAATTTTTGTTATGGGATAAACATATTGATAAAATTGCTAAAAAGGTTTTGTAACAAGTCTTATGTATAAAATAACTCATGATCTAGAGCCCAAACAACTAATCGATATTTTTCAAAAGAGGCCTTCCTCTCAGAATTATAATTTACGAGGCTCTACCACAAAGCTTTATCTGCCCAAACCTAAGACTGAATATCTTAAAAAAAGGTCTTAGTTACAGAGGAGCAAAATTGTAGAACAGCCTCCCAGATGAACTAAGAAATAAACAATCTCTTAATTAACTCAAGTGTGTGACACCTGGCCAGTTAGATAAAGTTAGATAAATTTATGAACTTAATAATTTGTTGTAGATGTAATGATAGTAATTGTAATTACCTCCGCCAGGAGGTTATGTAATCATCTGGGTTTGTATGTATGTGTGTATGTGTGTATGTGTGTATGTGTGTATGTGTGTATGTGTGTATGTGTGTATGTGTGTATGTGTGTATGTGTGTATGTGTGTATGTGTGTATGTGTGTATGTGTGTATGTGTGTATGTGTGTATGTGTGTATGTGTGTATGTGTATGTGTTTGTCCGTGAGCACGATAACTCAAAAAATACCAAACATATTAATTCATACGAAATTTTTTGAATGCATTTCCCATCGGCCAAGGAAGAATTGATTAAAGGGAGGCTGCTCTAAAATCGTGTGCTTTACAAATATATTCTAATTTCTTAATAATAACAATAATAATAGGTCAATAGTTAATTAGCGATTCATTATTGGTATCTTTTTAGATTATATACAATTGTAAATCTCACTTATATAAGTGAGGCTGCTCTAAAATCGTGTGCTTTACAACGAGTAGCGGGCGGAGGTATGCTACTACTACTTACTACTAAATACCAAAAGATGAGCAAAACCAAATCGAACCTTGTGGTCCTTGCTTTGCGAAGCTTATTTTTAAAATGCCGAACAATAGCAAACAATAATATGCTGACAGGATAAGATAATTAGCGATTATCATATACTGCATGAATTTTGCATGAGCTCCATATTAATAAAGTTTCTTTGTCGACTGGTAAACACAAGCATATTTCAAATTTGCCACGAAATATACATGTATACGAGCAGAGAAATAATCTTCTTGCGTAACTGGGGATTAAAACATTGGTATGTTTTCGTTACATTTCAGAGAAACCAAATGTGACAGTCAGTTGTTCCAGTCCCATCACAGTAAATGAAGGTGATAATATCACATGTTTATGTAAAGAACAAGGTGGTAACCCTCCTGCCAATGTTACATGGTATAAAGAAGGCGTCCAGATAGGTGACACAGGAAAGGAACAAAATGTGCTAACTCTCAGTAATGTTGATAAAACATCCAGTGGAACATACAAATGTGTAGCCCAAAGCCACACTCTCACAGATGAAAAATCAATTGAAGTATTGTTTTATGGTAAGTACATTAATTGTTAATAATAATTAACATGGAAACGAAACGGCCACACCTTTTTACAACGTTTTCAAAACATTTGGGCATACGTACTCCGCATGTTCGAAATATTCAAAATCATAACTATATCTTAAAGACGATTTTGTTTCTTTACAGACCCAGTTCCACCTGCAGTAACAAGTCGTACACCTTCACCAAGTCATACCATAAACCACAATGATACTCAGGTCGCCAGTGCTTACAAAACATCTATTAAAACAATTTTGAGATACAGTCGTACTGGGTCTTCAATATCTATTGCAACAGATCAACTTAAAAATAGTTTAAAGGCCTTCAGTTTGTCTGTCGTGGGTAAGATATGTAATTTATTACTTACTATAAATATATACTGGTGATTTTTCCACAAGCACAACATTATATTATCAGTTATATTGTTTTAATAATAATTATTATATCAAGGATACCCACGTCAATTGGGTGTTTTTCAGTGTTCTGCAACAATTTACGATATTTCTATAAAACATAAATAGACAAATATACATGTACGGGTAACATGAATTTTTGTAAAGGTCAGAGTCATATATAGCTAGTAAGCTATTTAATGGCAAGAAAAAAATACATTTAGACGTTTTCCTCTAGAGTTTTTCGATCGTTTCTTGACATTGTTAACAATATTTTAAATTTCCCTCAAAACATACGCTATTGCACTTTACACCGATTGTTTGCAAAGTATGCAAGAATATAATCAAAATAGTATTCTACGTAGCTAAATATCGTGACGTTCTAGGCTAAAGTTTTCAAAATATTTCCTCGCAACTAAACAAATGCGGCTTCCGTTCGTTAGCGAGGGTTGAAGCTATAAAAACGTCTGTGAAGGAGACCAGGTGCGACGATGCAGAATAAAATACGCGGTTGCTAAAGCGAATCTGAATTGTCAAAAGAGTAAACAAACTTGCGTGTGATTTCAACAATCAGAAGGGAGAAAGCTAAAAATCAAAATTACCCAAACAAAAACGGGAAAAGTATGAAAAAGCACAACAATGTATAAGATCATTTTATGAAAACATTGTTTTAAAATATTTTTATAGCAAACTAAAATGTGAACATTCTTGTTTAAAAAACACTTGTGAAAGTATGTAAAACACTGAAAACTGTCTATGAGCTCGCACACTTAATGCACATTACTGTAAGTAAAGGTACGGATGTTATTTCCTTACCTTATTTATACCTACAGAAAGTGTTGTATGTTTTCATACAATTATAAAATTGCCTTATTGCCTTATGAGTTGCGCGTATACACCCCATCATCAAGTTCATATTAAATAGAGCAAAGACTTAACAATGTGATTTTCAATTTCAGCGACACAAACGAGTGCCCTGAATACAAAGATTGGTGAAATAGGTAATGTATTATTCTTCGTAATATAGTACATAGAGTATAATTTTTGTTTGAGAAAATGATAGAAATTAGCTCTCATTTTGAATGCACCTATTTCACTTGGCCGAAACCAACGGTACAAACTTTGTGCATTTTGGTAAAATTCAGTTTCCAGTTTTGAAGAAACCTAGATGAAACACTTGTGAAAGCAAAAACACTGAAAGTTATACAGTCCAGGAAATATAATATTTTATAACGTTACTTCATTCACAATACAATATAATAACAGATTGTATAGTATATCTATGCTAATCCACTGTGCTCTTTTTCATTTTGAGAAACAGTTTCCAGGAAATCAAAGAATGGAACTGAATGGTATATATTTTTCATTATGTTGGTGTCTGGAATTATCATTGGACTTTTCCTTTCATATGGTGTGATGTGTTTTCGTCGACGTTGGTTTAGAAACAGAAAACATGGACGAAACCCTCAACAACATACAACCGAAAATACAACATATCAAGAAACAGATCTTGCAAGTATGAATACGGAAGACGATTATGAGCCAATGGGAGCTGCAGGAAACGAGGACGAGTCTACTTATACAGAGTTAAATACAGTCAGGGATGAAGAGAATAATTATCAATCTTTAACCAACTAATCTAGTTGCTTAAAGTGATTATAACAATAAGCTCTTTGGTTGAAAGAAATAACTCATTAAACTGTAAAGCAATTTCTTTTAAAGATTTGTATCCCCATAAAGAGGCAGTCCTTTTCAATATCGCGTATTTGCGATGAAAAGTATTCAAAACCTACATAATCTTTTTGGCGTACCTACCAAAATTAAGTTTTTTAGCTTGAATTTCTAGTTCATACAGTTAGCTAAATGATACTTATCGACTTGTATTTAAAAATTAGGGTCACGCCATGCAGGGTATTGTGGTCTCAAATTCCTGCTGGCAGTCAATTTTTGGACCGACATGATGAGAGAATCTCGGAAATGTTTTTACAATCTGTCGTATATTTAAACCATCCCTTGATAATCATTGCTCTTTCTAGCTGATTCTTATTGGAAATGTACAAAACAAGGTATTTTAATTGTATTTGTTGCTGTTGGGTAAGATAAGAACAATAAAAAAGCCCGCCATGTTGGATGGCAGATGGATGGCAGATTTATTGTTGTAAATACTTGAAATAATGCCACACAAAACATGTTAAACTTCCAGATTTATATAGATTCCACGTTAAAGATTTAAGTTATTTTGTCCCGTGACGGTGCAAAGCCTTTGTTTTGATTTCAAAAAGGATATAGATTTTCGGAATATAGATTAAAAAGCCAAAGATACTTAGATTATTCTCATAGAAGTTAGGGGCTAAGTCCCCACCCCTAAAAAATCAGACTGGGAGAACTTAATATGAAGGGACGTTTCTGCACGTAAAATTTTACCCAGAACACAGAAAATGCCATCTCAGAAACTCTATAGTTCAAAATTTCGCAGGGGCGCATTCCTAAGCCCCCCCACCCATAGTTTGTCTAGCCCCCACAACCAAACCTATCTCATAAATACATAGATAAATACTATACATATAAAAGCTCACATACCTTATTTCTTTGCTCTATCTGTATAACAAATAATAGATAAACAACCTTGTAAAAGATCAAAAGAATCAAGAGAATCTGGTTCTAAAGTGATTAATGTTGATGGCAGGCCTACGTCGAACGTGAAAGAGGTTGCGAACGGTTTCTGTAAATTCTTCACCAGTATTGGAAAAAGGCTACAGGACGTCCTACCAAAGCTGACTGATATAGCCTGGACGCATCATGATTATTTCAATTCCAAACGCAAACTGAACCCTCAAAACTGCACTTTTACATTTCAGAAGGTCAGCAGTAAAGAGATCAAGGATGTTATGAAGAAATTGAACAGAAAGAGAGCCCAAGGACATGACGAAATCCCAACATCATTTATAAAAGATGGTGCTGATATATTGGCTGAACCACTAGCAAGCCTGATCAACCGATGCTTAGAAAATTCCCTTTTCCCATAGCAGAAAAACGCGCGAAAATGACACCAATATACAAGTCTGAAGAAAGATCACTTCTAGACAACTACCGGCCTATTTCCGTCCTGCCGGCGCTTTCCAAAGTGTTCGAGCGTGTGGTCCACCGACAACTATATGCATATCTTGAAGAAAATAATCTCCTTTCAAAAATCAATTTGGCTTTCGAACCAAATTATCGACTCAACATGCAGTGACAAAATTTTCTGATAGCATAAGACAAAACATGGATAAAGTTTTAATGACTGGTGCAATATTTATCGACCTACGAAAGGCGTTCGATACCGTAGACCATGCTCGCTTGCTGTCGAAACTGACCATTTACGGCATCAGGAACAAAGAACTTATGTGGTTCGAAGACTATCTCTTTAACAGAACACAATTTGTTGCATTCGAGGGTGTTGAATCATCGGTTCAGACAATTTCCTGTGGTGTGCCTCAGGCTCAATCCTGGGTCCACTGTTGTTTGTCCTTCTAATCAATGATATTGATATTCATCTAAAACGATGTGAAATTATCCTGTATGCTGATGATACTGCCATTTACTGTGCCGACAGAACTTGTGAAAGAATCGAAGAACACCTTAACAATGACATGGAACAAATTGCCAACTGGTTTGTCCAAAACAACTTGGTAATTAACCTCAAACGTTCAAAGACGGAGTGTGTTCTCTATGGTACCAACCCAAAAACTTCCAAATCAAGATCAATGGAAATAAAAGTCGGTGGAATCAACATTGTGCAATCGCAAGTGTATGAATATCTGGGTGTTAGGATGGACAAGAACTTAAATTATATTGAACATCTGGAAAAGACAATTAAGAAAGCAACATCGAGAGTTAAACTTCTGTATCGCATAAGACAGAATGTCAGCCCTACGACAGCAGAAACAATCTACAAAATGATGATCTTACCAATAATGTTATACTGTAACACCGTTTACCTGAAGCTATCTACCACCAACCAGGAAAAGTTTGAAAGAATCCAGAATCGAGCATTAAGAGTAATAAATAGTCAACGAAGTTCCGTAAGGCTGCCAAGTGTGAACGAAATTAGAAATAGGTCCCGTGCTCTTGAGGTTTTTCAATGTTTAAATGGCATAGCGCCAAAAGCCTTTCAAGATTATTTCAAAAGAGTTGCACATGCTAAATGTATACGTGCGAATAACACGATGATCTTTCAGCTTTTTCCTTTTTAATTTTCTCTTTCTGCAACGAATATTGCTTCTGTAGTTGCGAAGGCTTGTGAAATAAGAACTCGTTTTCGAAAGGCGGGAACGGCTTGAGGTCCTATCCCCCCCGGCAACATCACGGCGAAGGGAACCTCTGCTAGCAGGGATATCTATATGTAGTTGACTGCCCTCGGGGGGCTGACGACACTTCATCTTCGTAGGATCGTATCAGACAACAGGTGTCACAGCAGACCATACGGTACACAATGCCTTGAATAGTAGGGACATCGTGGGATGTGCGCATACATATCCCTTGTCTTGGAAAACTAGGATGGTAACAAAACCAGTACTATAATTCCAATAAAGATCCCACCAAACACCATTCCTAAAGCTGCTACAATACGTGAAGCCACCATCGTAAGACGCAAGCTATCCAACAACCAAACGCCCACCATGTCATCTTGCCTAACGCAACGAAAATAATCGCAGTTTTAAACAAACATGCAATGGCAATTGTGCTACGATTTTGAGATGCAATAATTGGTTATCGCTGTATCGGTCACTCGGTGATCACTGAGGCGAAATAAATATATTGTAAAATGTAAATTTGCGCTAGGGTTAAGGCACTGTTACGTGACTAGAAGTTTGTACTTGCCTATGAAATGAAGTAATTTAAGGTCTAATAATCTAAGTATTTAGTATTTCGACATAACCATTTTCTCAGCTGGAACAACTTACGTATCTTTAAAAGAGCCGATAAATATGAACATTTATTTTGTACACTTTTTTGCGACAAAGCATTCGCCCCCGGTTTATATGGAGTTTACAATCACTCAACTTTGTTGATTTTATACACTAACACTAATAGTAGTAATACAGATAGATCGCTCACCCTTCACCTATTTTTCTCAAATTCATGAATAATTAATGAGCGGTCAAAACAAAGGAAATCAGTACTGCAACGCAACTGGATATTAGCATTAAATTTCGTCAACATTAAACTCAAATTTCTCTTAAAATAGGTGGTTTGGAACCAATCCCTATGGATTCAAAGAACAAAAAGATTTTCGCCGTGTTGGACAAAATTTGCATCACAAGCAAGAGAAATCCTTTGTCAAGTTTATCCAACATGTCGACGATGACCTCAGGTGAAAACGACCTATACTGATTTGAGATGTCATACTTATTGCGGCGACAGGACATACGATAAAGTCCTCATTGTCGGAATTGACATATTACATATAGCATGCTGGCATACTTTGGATTGTTTACATTTTACTGTTAAGAGACGTGCGCTTTTTTTACAAGCGCCCAACTGAATCAGTGAATTGAAGGTGTCTCCCCTCCCCTCCCCTAACAATAGGCGTAAATTACCTTTATTATCAGACGCATCGCGAAGGGCCTTGGACTAGAAGACGATTGACGTTGACAATGATAGGAGCGAAAAACACGCGGAGAGTGCTGTCAGCCAATATTTTTCTTTATCGAAATGTCTGCTATATGCCAGGATATACAACTGAAGTACAAGCTGTGGAGCTGACTCGATGAACACTTCAAACAACCGTGACATTGCAATATCACGCCATTGTTTGCTGCTGCGTTTGCCATTTCTGTAGCAGTCCCAGTACCTGAAATATTTCAATACATTATTAGAAAAAATCCATATTAGAAGAAGCTATTACCGATATTGTTTTATGAGAAGACGCTACTTCGAATGGTTCAACATCGGGCAAGATGACCGATTGACGCGCAGTGAGAATCGAACCAGCGATCTTTGGTTTGCTGAGCTACCAGGTCAAGCCGGTTTGAATAGGTGATAATTCTGGACTGAAGCTAGCACCTTCCATATATCTGTATATGAGTATAGTTGGTAGTCGAAATATGATATGATGTTAGGTGCAAAGTTCACGATCGGTAGTTTACATGAGCCCGGGTCAAGCCAACCCGGGTTTACATGAAGAATTAAGAAAAATTTTCACGCCTTCACACCTCGCCAACCCGGGTCGACCCGGGTCTCGAGAACAGTGCTCCGGGTTAGCGAGTTGAAGCGGCTATCGTGTAAACGCTAATAGAAATTTATTAGTAGACGGGTTGACCCGGGCTGACAAGCCAAGCCGGGTTGATAGTCAACCCGGGCTCGTGTAAATGGGGCCTTAGTTTGTTTATTTGAGTGGCATACAGTTGCCGGCCTTTCATGAAGCAGCAAGAGAGGCAGAAACTGACCTGAGGGTCTACTAAAGTTTGGTTTGTTGGCTAACCCCCTTCCTCCCAATAACGACTTGCAATCTAGAATGTTTGGTGTGGATTGAACAGCTATTGAATGTTGTTATGTTGATGAGCACTCTTGGAACATTTGTTATTATGCTCCTTCCTGTGTAGATTTGGAAGGATGGCAATAGAAGTCTTAGAGGGGACTTCAGACCTTTCAAGGCCTAGCCCTGCCAGTTTCACAGTTTGCCCTACTTGGAACGGTTTCATATGAACCCAGTAATGTGGAGATCTTGCCTTGCTCCAACAGCACCTTAGTCACTAGAAAACGGGCAATCATGGGCTGCAGCCACTAGCCTCCAGGATGTCGTGGGAATACCCGCAGCCCCTAAACAATTATAGAAGCGCTATATCATTGGACAAAGGGCTGTTTATTAACAACCTTCAGCAATCACTGGACCAAAACTTCTTGTGATTTCAATATCTGGAGTAGTGGGCAGACAAAGGGCTTTCCATATAATATATTTTCAGTTATTTTAATGGAAAGACTGCATAAAAATACAACCTTTTGCATACACGCAGCAATATATCTATAAACACATGTGGCCACAATAAAAAATATAGCGAAGTCAAAGTTAACAGCAAAGCAAAAGTACTTTACAGTTAACACTGTTCGGAAATAACGAGAAAGTTGCTAGTAAACCGGGTTTGTTTTCGCGACAAGCCATATCAAAGTGAAGCCATGCCTCTGGGGAGTCTGGAACATGTTGACAAAATGTCAGCTAAAAAATTTCGATATTCAACTGCTTGTACGTAGAAATCAGGCAGTCAGAAATACATAAAAACAATAAATCTAGATTCCTTGGTTATAGAGCTCTATTTGAAGAGGTAAATTGTCTACAGTGCTCTTACCGATCACTTTAGTTACTTCAAAACGTGCGACAGAGTAATTTTCGAAGCCAGCTTTTTACCAAATTTGCTTAACTCCTGTGTCAAATCGAAAGCAATTTTTTCGCGAATTATCCAATGGATTTCGCTTAAATTCACGTTAAAGAGCCTGATAACCTTTCCTAAAATAAAACTTTTAAACCAGTCGTTGGAGCGAAACATAAAGCAGTAAAATTAAAAAAATATAGCGTCGTGTAAAATCCATATTTTCCGACCGCCATTTGTTGAGAAATGGAAGAATAACCACTTTCCCAGCATGCATTGCCATAGCTGGAATTGCCTATTATTGTTGAATGGCAGAAAATTGCCGACCAATACAAGTTTGCAAGTGATGCGAATGTAGAGCAAAAAAGAAAAGCAGATGAAGCAATAACCTATGCGTTATAATAACAAATATTCTGCGAGACCTGCAGAGGAAACCTGATAAGCTAAAAATATCCAAATTATTTACTCGATTCATTTAACGTTAATGAAGAACGGCAGTGAGTATTTTTTCCATGAAACCATTCCAAAGTAACTGCGGTTCTATTATGAAAATTATCTCTCTGGCTTGACACCATATTCAACCCCTGGGGTCAAGTTGCTAGTAAACCGGGTTTGTTTTCGCGACAAGCGATATCAAAGTGAAGCCATGCCTCTGGGGAGTCTGGAACATGTTGACAAAATGTCAGCTAAAAAATTTCGATATTCAACTGCTTCTACGTAGGAATCAGGCAGTCAGAAATACATAAAAACAATAAATCTAGATTCCTTGGTTATAGAGCTCTATTTGAAGAGGTAAATTGTCTACAGTGCTCTTACCGATCACTTTAGTTACTTCAAAACGTGCGACAGAGTAATTTTCGAAGCCAGCTTTTTACCAAATTTGCTTAACTCCTGTGTCAAATCGAAAGCAATTTTTTCGCGAATTATCCAATGGATTTCGCTTAAATTCACGTTAAAGAGCCTGATAACCTTTCCTAAAATAAAACTTTTAAACCAGTCTTTGGAGCGAAACATAAAGCAGTAAAATTAAAAAATATAGCGTCGTGTAAAATCCATATTTTCCGACCGCCATTTGTTGAGAAATGGAAGAATAACCACATTTCCCAGCATGCATTGCGATAGCTGGAATTGCCTATTATTGTTGAATGGCAGAAAATTGCCGACTAATACAAGTTTGCATGTGATGCGAATGTAGAGCAAAAAAGAAAAGCAGATGAAGCAATAACCTATGCGTTATAATAACAAATATTCTGCGAGACCTGCAGAGGAAACCTGATAAGCTAAAAATATCCAAATTATTTTCTCGATTCATTTAACGTTAATGAAGAACGGCAGTGAGTATTTTTTCCATGAAACCATTCCAAAGTTACTGCGGTTCTATTATGAAAATTATCTGTCTGGCTTGACACCATATTCAACCCCTGCAGGTCTCGATTAGTGGCGGAATTAGGGGGGGTTAGGAAGGAGGGGGTCAAAGCCTCCTAAATGTTCGACAAGACTGAAGTTCTAATTTCTGACAAACCCCCCATTTACACTTAAAATTGGCCGTTTTTATAGCCATATTTAGTTCAAAATTTTCGACAAATTCCTTATTTAAATCCTGCCCTACTAACTCCTAAAAAGGGACCGTTATACTCCTCCCACTATCTAATATCGATGTTAAATATATGAAACTGCCAGTCCAAATATCATTATTGCATGCTTTCTCATCGTTAAGTTCAACTTTAACAAGATGACAAGCTTCGTCTTCATAACTAGCGTTATATTTGCTCTAAATTTTGTTTCATACCAATGTGAAGGTGAGTCGTTATCTATACTCTATTTCGATGAAAATTTCAATGGACTTGGTTTCTTATAGATAGGCTAGTTGATATGAGCCCGGATAACTGGGAAATTCACGTTAGTGAGATCCTCACGCCATCGTTATAATGTATATAGAAATCATTGTGTGTTCATATATGAGAGACCAATCTCGTACCCAGTTGATGAGACTAACCAAAGTAACCAGCCTGGCTAGGTGAGATCTCATGTAACGCTCGATGGGATCTCAATCAAGTGAGATAAAATTTTCCCTATAATTCTTCATCCTACCGGATGGGCATTTGAAGAAAGTACCTTATAGACGAAAAAATTATTAAATGATTTAGTTTGAAATTAATTATTTTGCCTTTGTAGAAATTAAAGCATTTAATTTAATTTCTATATTAAACATTTGAGGAAGAGTCAAATATAAAATGCCGCTAGGTGAGATCCCACTTTACGCTAGCTGATGGGATCTCATGCAGTCAAGTGGGATAAAAGTTTCCATATAATCCTATCTGATGGGGATGGATGGGTATTGGAAGAAAGTATTTTATAGAGGAATATTAAATTGTTTAGTTCGAAACTAGTTCTGTTGCCTTTGTATATAGAAAACATTCTTTAATTTATATTTTAAACATTCGAGGAAGTGTAATAAGATCCTAAGTACTTCCACACATCGATTCGTTTGTTTGAAAATGTGTATCGCATAATTAGTTCTTATAAGATTTGTGAAGCTGAGATTATGGACCATGCATGGTAGGCTATGCATCAGAATTACTAGTTGAGTGAAATTGTATGCATAGGGCCAACAGCTCATAATAATCTATTATTTCTCAATGGCTAGCAGCCAACGGTGAATTGGTTGTAGGCCAAATTGGGGTAAACAAATATAGCGTCTATACAATTAACTTTTTGTCTTTACGTCGAAATTCTTCCCGACGCGTATTAAACAAAAAGTTACAATTAAACAAAGACTATAACAACTTGGAGTATGACTGCCAAAGTACAATTTAAATCGAAACAATATATATTTATAAGCCTATACGATATACTGTTTACTTACGCTTTTAAACTTTCAAGTTTTTCAATATATTAGCATGCGTTGATATATACAGGATATTATAGTAGAATAATATAGGTAAGACAAGATAAGATATATGGTAATTTCCACCTTGTACACACGGCCGCACAGAGACATTTGGGGGTTCCGGGCAAAAATAGCTTTAGGAGTTTAGGGCCCTGGCTAGTGATTTAACTGATTTTCAGTCTTCAAAGATATTTGGCGTCTTGCATTTGCTTGTTTAGAAAACTGATTTCCATACCTTTGAACTACTGTATGGATTACATTCTGTAGTCTTTTATGTGTAAAAAAGCAATTCTCAATCTGCATCCAGTACTAAAATACTATAGCATTCTACCCCGGGAAAATTTGAAATCTAGAGTCTCAGGAATGCAAAATTCTGTATTCTGAGAGACTATTTACAGTGATCTATCCATATTTTACTTCTATTTGGGGACCCCCTTTAGTTGGGGTCCAGGGCAAATTGCCACCTACGCAAATTGCCGACTACGCCCTGACTTGTAAAATATAAGTTATATCTATCTTGTGCATGAGGGCCATTCTGAAAATCACTTCATATCGCTTACTGCGCATGCCCTGATGAATACATGAGATTTTGCCCGTTAACACAAACTTGGTTATTAATAATAACCTGGGGGCCCATACCTGGGGGGCGTTTAAATGCGGGGGGATAGGATATTTCAAATATTCCAGTCTCAGCTACATGTCTCTCTTCTCCGCAGAGGTTTCCAACTTTTTGTAAATTCCGTGTATATATATATATATATTTGTGGTTGTTTTCATATATACTAAGTATGTATGTTACATAGTACATGTTGTAAGCTTGGATATATATTAAGGAAAGATTGTTCTCAAGCTTTTAGTATTCAGAAAAATCATCTGCTCCCAACGGGAATCGAATCCGTGTCTCCCGATTGCCGGTTCGGTTGTTTTACCACTAGACTATAGAGTTTCAGACGGCAATCTGATGTTATTTAGAGACCTGGTTCCTACTAATGATATGCGTGCTTTGTGCTTAAAGTCTCAACATATCTGTAATGTGATATTGTTTGTGGTTGTTTTCATATACTAAGTATGTATGTGATATAGTACATGTTGTAAGCTTGGATATATATTAAGGAAAGATTGTTCTCAAGCTTTTAGTATTCAGAAAAATCATCTGAACTCCCAACGGGACCCGTGTCTCCCGATTGCCGGTTCGGTTGTTTTACCACTAGACTATAGGGTTTCAGACGGCGATCTGATGTTATTTAGAGACCTAGTTCCTACTTGAGAACAAGCTTTCCTTAATATATATCCAAGCTTACACAACATGTACTATATCACATACATACTTGGTATATGAAAACAACCACAAACAATATCACATTACAGATATGCTGAGACTTTAAGCACAAAGCACGCATATCATTAGTAGGAACCAGGTCTCTAAATAACATCAGATTGCCGTCTGAAACCCTATAGTCTAGTGGTAAAACAACCGGACCGGCAATCGGGAGACACGGTTCGAATCCCGTTGGGAGCTCAGATGATTTTTCTGAATACTAAAAGCTTGAGAACAATCTTTCCTTATATATATATATACGTGTAGGTTTAGGTCTACGAAACGCAAAGAGTGCTCGACAACATAATAATAGTTAGAGCAAATTATAGATTTTCGCTTACCTCAAAACTTGTCTGTAACAGGCTGTTTCATCTGTAAAATAATCATCAGGCAGTGACAAGTATCGAAAGAAATGACGGTGTCGTCAACGTAACAAATTTCGCGTAAACACGCAAACACGCAAACAAAGCCATGAATGCACACATTGTCTCCCACATATACCCGCACGCTCCGGCAGGAAGCATATAAGCGGTCATTTCTTTCGATACTTGTCACTGCCTGATGATTCTTTTACAGATGAAACAGCCTGTTGCAGACAAGTTAAGCGAAAATCTATAATTTGCTCTAACTATATGTTGTCGAGCACTCTTTGCGTTTCGTAGACCTAAACCTACACGTATATTTGCATCCGTATATCGGTTGTGCACTCTTGTTTACGTTATTCATTTCTATTTAACTTCAAAATGCGGCAATTTCGATTTGACTGTTCACTAAAGAATATCCCTATAATGATTTTTTTTTTTCGCTATTAATAATTACATTCCTGAGTTAATTTATATTTATACATTATATTAATAGCAAAGAAGCCCAAAAAGAAACCAGCAGGCTTATATAAATTTGGGCTCCTTTAAAACTTGCAATCACATGTGTGTAAGTGTAATTTCGACAGACAATCAGACAATTACGATAAATAACTACAACAAATTAAAACAGCAATTAGTAATTTCAATATTTTAGGCAAAGAAATGCTTTCAATTTTTTCTTAAATGATGCTAGCGAAACTAAGTTAATTAATTCCATAGGAAGAGTGTTAAAAAATTTTGGTCCTTGGAATCTTATAGAAAACTGACCAATATTCGTTCTGTATAAAGGAATCCGAAAAGCCGTTGAATTCCTGGTGTTATATAGGCATGAATTTGGTTATTCAATTCATACATATTATCAAATCTTTTAGGCAAAAAATTATTTTTGTAAGAATACATAAATTGACCCGTTTGCAAACAAATATCTTGCAATTTCAATAAACTCAACTTCTTAAATAAAGGATTAGTATGAGCATCAAATTTGCTCTTAGTTAAGATTCTAACAACTCGTTTTTGCAGTAATTCGATACGACGAAGATTGGTTGGATATGTCGAAACCCAAACTAAATTACAATATTCAAGATATGGATAAATCATAGAATAGTATAAAGTACATAAAGACTTTTCAAATAAATAAAAACTCGACTTAAAAATTATTCCTATTGATTTTGATATTTTGTTTGCTACACAAGAGATGTGTGATTTCCAGGATAATGTATTATCTAATATTACCCCCCAAAACACTGTCTCATTTACGTGCTCAATACTCTGATTGCCGATTACTAACTGGATGTCAGGACAGAATCTTTTTTGTCTAGGTTTAAATACCATAAATTTTGTCTTCTTTAAATTAAGAGAAAGTTTATTCACACTAAACCAATCAGACAATTTACATATTTCGGCATTCAGAGTATCGATCAGATAATTTGGGTCTTTATGCGAGAAAAATATATTTGTATCGTCGGCAAATAGAATAAAATCTACCAGTCCCGATACGTTAGTAATATCATTAATATATATTAAAAAGAATAAAGGACCAAGTATCGAACCTTGAGGTACTCCGCAAGACACGTTTTTGGAATTGGAGTTACAATCATTAAATTGCACAAATTGAAGTCTATTCGAAAAGTATCTTTTGACCCAGTCTAAGGCCAAACCACGAATCCCGTAATGTTCTAATTTATCAAAAAGAATGCTGTGGTTAACTGTATCAAATGCTTTAGATAAATCCAGAAAGGTTCCAACTGCAAACTCTTTCCGATCGATTGCAGTTGAAATCTTGTCATATAGATCTATCAATGCTAGAGAAGTTGAATGATTTTTCCGAAAACCATACTGGTTATCAGACAAGATATTATGTTTATTAAAGTAGTCTAGTAAGCGGTTATAAACAACCCTTTCTAGAAATTTAGAGAAGCTGGGAAGAATTGAAACAGGTCTATAATTTGTGAACACTGCTCGATCATCAGCCTTAAATAAAGGGACGACTCGAGCAATCTTCATCTCATCGGGGACAACGCCATGGGAATTTTATCGAAACCAACTGCTTTTCCCGATTGAAAACCATGAGCTACCTCTATTATCTCCTTTTCAGTCACTAAATTCAGAAAGACTGAATTTGGAAAATTACCAGAAAGAAAACTACGATGAGAATTAGACGAGGATTCTATTTTCTTAGCCAGGTTTGGACCAATATTCGTAAAATAATTACAAAATCTGTTGGAAATTTCGATTGGGTCAGATATTTCTATGTTATCACCAACTTTGAATGATGAAGAAATTTTAGATTTAGATCTTTTTTTATTGATGACCTCATTAAGAATACGCCAAGTGGCTTTCGTGTCAGACTTTACACTTTCCAATTTCTTTGTGTAATATAGGGACTTAGCGATTCTCAATGAATGGTTCAGTTTATTTCATTTCTTGTTCAGGGTTTGGATTAGACAAATATTTTTTGTATAACTTTTTTTTATAGATTTTAAGAGACCATTTGACAGCCATGGTTTTCTAGCGGAGTTATTTTTTGCCTTAATTTTTGGAGAGTTAATCATGCTTTGACTTGAAATGATGGGAAATACCCTAACGGCATTGGCAGACACCAGAAGAGAGGCGAAGGGCCGGAGCAACCCCACCCCAATAATTTCTCAAAGCATTTGGATGATAGCTGATCAGATTAACTGTGTAACAAAGCTGTATAATTTATATGATTTTATAACCACAAAAGCCTTGATAGACTATAATTTAAGTAAATCTTAAGCCAAAATGGTTTTGAGACCTCACATTCGCAGCAACAACGGGTGGCTATTCTGTTAGTTGGAAACCACTGCCTAGCGGTCTACCATAATTTAATTGGTAAACATACATGGTTAATAAAGACTTGTTAATTAACCCATTAATTGGCAGTACGCTACCACTGAAGAGTAAAATCAGCTGGCGTTAGACAGGGTAAAATGCTAATCAGCTAATGTATGGTGCATTGCAAGCTAATGGGTTAATATAGTACATAGCCAAATTCACATTTTGGCCAATGCAGCAAAGTATGCAAACCTATGTTGCATTCATCCCAGCTCACTAATGTTGAGCCATATGAAGTTTGGGAGGGGGAATAATTTGTTATAAATATTGTGATTTCTTGATTTCTAGTTGAATACACGTAAGTTAAACATGTCATAATTTTTCACATCCATGAACAAGTATGTAAGCTAAGGAAGCATATACGCTAGGTATGCTAACTATAAATGGATTTTGTTAACTATCAGGTGTTGCTTGTTCCAAATCTGAATTGGAAGGTTAGATAAGCGACAACGCATTTACGCAAATGGATCTTTTCCGAAGTCCCGAACGTAGTCTAGATATATCAAAGACGAAGTCATGTCCTGATCATTTCGTGATTCACCTCGTTTTGGTACGATCGGTAGATTTCGTAGTGTTGGTACGATCGGTAGATTTCGTGACAGCGTTCCTAAATCTTTGCCTGAAAGTACATATTTTTACAAATTTTTCGATGGCATGATCTCCATACCCCCTAAAGATCTCATACCTTCAGCATTCGATTCTAGTGACACTGCGCTCTCTTAGATGTTTACACCCCTCTCTCTTATAGAAAGGTGTGTATATAATCCAACGGTGTGTAATGTGCGAGGTGTGTAAGATTGGCCAAGGTGTTTATGGTTGAAAGGTGTGTAATTAGCAAAGGTGTGTATTTGCCAAAAAGGTGTGTATAATAGTAACTAGAAGGTGTGTAAGGCAAAGGTGTCTAATTGTATCAATACAAGGTGTGTAATTTTGTAAACAAGGTGTGTATAAATACACACCTTATCATCAATATTGCAAAATATGTGTAATTATACACACCTTTTCCCCAAAAGATGTGTATTTGTACACACCTTAGGTGTGTATAATTGCACACTAGTTTTTAGAGTGTATAAATATGGACTTTTAGAGTGTATAAATATGGAAATACCAAGCTGCACTGACCAGGCGTTGGACGCCGAAACATGCATGTCTGCAGATTGTACTATTTACGCTCCTTCACTTTCGTATTGTTGAGCACTCTGGCAAAGCTAATGGATGTCTACTAGCAATAATGCAAAGCTCACTTCCCTTGTGCTGGTTTGAGCACTCTGACTCCATAACACTTTATGCATGTCTAGAGGCGTTGATGTCACCGTGTTGTACCACATGCGCTTGGTGAGAGTAAGCTCATGACCACAAGTCACACACTCCGCAAGGTATACAACATTTTTAGATCCGCATGTATCAATTTTCTTGGTGACCGGTATTCTTGATCCCCGGTATTCTTGTTCCTATTCCATTCCATTCCGCTTGTATGCAACACGAAGAGCTTTTTCCAGCAAAATCTCTTTGGCATGCGAATCATTATCTATAATAGATCTATGTTTCTTAAACAATCCACGAATATCAGGTGCTCTAGGATTAAACTTGGCACTAAAACACAATGCCCACTGTCAACCTTTCTTCTACTACTATACGGGCTTCTTCCAGAGTCATGTCTGCAATCTCTTTAAATTTCTCTAAAACATGTGTTTTGTCATGCCCGCACTCAACTAAATATTGCATATATTCCTTACTTTTGTCCTTGAAATCATTTTCATTGGAACATATCCTACGTAATTGTAAAGCCACACCCTTGGCAATGCCACGTTTTTGCGAATCAGGATGACACGAATTGGCGTTAAGATATATGTGTGCATGGGTCAGTGGGCTTACTGTACACCGATGTTTCCAAACGGTTATTAGAAATAGAAATCAAAAGATCCAAAAAATGCAGAGAACTTCCCCCAACATCCATAGTAAGTTGTAAATGAGCGTCAAAGGAATTCAAAGCATAAAAAAATAATTAAGTCGCGACACTGTACCCCGCCAAAGTACAAACGTGTCATCCCGAAATCGGAATCAAGACTTCAACTCAGGATACGAAGTCTTAGATTCCAACACCTTTTTGTCTACATTTTCCGCGACAATATCGGCATACGAACAGGAATTCTTAGGTCCCATAGCTGTTCCATTAGTTTGCAACCAATATTGTCCCCGGAACGCCGAACAATTTCTCTTGACGCATATTTCTAGGGCTTCAATAATGCATTCTACTGGTATATCTAATTTATCTGAAAGTTCGATAAGCTTGCGACGTGCTCGTTCTACTCCTATTTCGTCATCAATAGATGGGAACATGTTGATTATATCACAGCTAACCAACACGTCCCCATCAGAAACTCCTATATCATTAAGCTGGTCTATAATTTCAAGCATGTGTGAAGTACCCTTTACCCGACTGGAAATGGAATCAACCACAACTTTACAATACTTTTCAACAAAATAAGACAAACTCTCCGTGGGAGTACCACAACCTAACGTAATTACTCTAGCTGGATTATCGGTTTTATGAGTTTTAATTAAAGGATAATTCACACCTGGATGAACTTTACTATTACTGGTTATACATGTATATCTAATCCACTTATCTGAAAGCCCATGGGGTTTCCACTTATTCACCCAATCATCAATTTCTTTTATCGTATCTAAGGTAGGATCCTCGTTCAAAACCTCGAAGGAACCTCTATCCATTTGCTCTTTAACGTTATGTTGGTCTAAATCATTATCAAGGAAGACATTGTAATGTGTATAGAGCGGGATATGTTTGAGAAACCGGTGTTTAAGTACATGAAGGATAATCTATTGCCAGAAGAAAGAACTATTTTGAAAGATTTCGAACAACGCCCACGGATGAACGGAATTTAGTTATTAGACTACAAGACAAGGGAAATAAGTTTGTCTTCCTTGATAATGATTTAGACTATTAATACGACTATTACGAAACGACTATTACGCTGCCTAGTCTATAAATGTTACTTATACTTCACGGAATGGTCTATTTCTCAGACCCTGTGAACAATAAAAACCTAATGAATCACCATCTGTATCATATAGGTACAGAAATAATACACCACTAATTCCAATGTAGGTTGAACTATATTACTAGTGAATCTGATCTAGTTTATGTATTTCACAGCATGGCCAATATTTCGGACCCTGTGAATAAAATATATATATACACCAAACAAACCACACCTACATGCAGTAACTACCAACAATACACAATCTATATAAGACCTGTTATTTTAAGGCTTTATGTTATACAGTGCAGGCTGTTCACATACCTTTTCGACTTTCTACAGCACGGTCTAGTTTTCAGACCCTCATGATTGTTTACAAGCCATTTACACCATCATTATATATCATGGTACATACATGCATACACAATTACATAAAGGACATAACAAACCAATTATTTAACGCCAGTGGAGGTTCTATTACCTATTCTTATAATACAATATGAATAACGTATATATATACCAAACAAAGCACACCTACATGCAGTAGCTACCAACAATACACAATCTATAAGACCTGTTATTTTAAGGCTGTATGATATACAGTGCAGGCTATTCACATGCCTTTTGGACTTTTTACAGCACGGTCTACAGGGTGTCTCAAAAAAAAGTGAACCCTTTGAAATTTAATACAATAGTGAACCTTTTGAAATTGAACTTCATATTTGCATTTTCTTTCAAAGAATCTATTGTACCCTATTGTATTTAATTTCAAAGGGTTCACTTTTTTTTTAGACACCCTGTAGTTTGCAGACCCTCATGATTGTCATCATTATATAATATGGTACATACATGCATACACAATTACATAAAGGACATAACATACCAATTATTTAACGCCAGTGGAGGTTCTATTACCTATTCTTATAATACAATATCAAATTTTCAGATAAATTCGATATCAGGGGGGACTTAACTGCCATCATGATTTCGTGCAACAATAGTACTAAAGCAATTAGTTTTACCATCTTATAATTAATAATTTAAATTAGTTTACACTAGGATACATAAGAGACTTGGATTTACATGCAGTCGAAAATCTAATAAAATTTAATTAAAATTGCTTTTAGTCGTCGAAAGTTTATACAGATTTATGTGACTTTCAGCTCAAAGTGTTAACGACATTTGATACAATCAGTTCATGTTCATTGACTTAGTTGAGATTTTAAGACGAAAAGGAGGGAGCAAGCAAAAATGTCAATATATAATAATTCAACTGCTGGTATCTGTGGTATCTTGTTTAATATATCATATATATATGGCAGAACAATTATTAGGGGATTTACCATGAAATCAGTAGAGCTTTGTCTAATATTGTGGGATATATTGTGTAATTAGTCACTACGAATTGGCATCAGTATCAGTGTATCATTGGTGAAAATGTCTTAAACCTGGTTTAGGGACCATAAGACCTGTTTATATGACTGTCAACGTTGGCTTGGGCGTGTTGAGTCATTGGGAAAAACAAACCCTGTGATTATATATGGAAATTACTTATCAGTGATTTGCACAAGGATAGGAATTTACATTGTTTTATGGACTATAATTTTCCAAATATTTCAAGACACGATGTAAAAGGTATTCATGTTTATTCAATTTTTGTTTATGTGCGGTGTTTCATCGTTAAAACTTGCTAAAACGGTCCGTTTTGAGTAGGGATTCGACTTTACTCTGTCGAAAAACATTTGGGGTTTTTTTGTGCAATTGAAACGCTGTTTAAGATGAAAAAACAATGTCATGTTCACACTGCTGTTTTATCTTGTTTTCTTGGAGGACATTAAACTGACTAAGTTTAATATAATCCAAGGGTATTTTGGGAGGATTTTGTTTTGTGTTCAAATGTTTTTCACTCCTTTTCATTAACGAAAAATTTCAAAAAATAACTCTTTGGACCACGGCAAATATCGTAAAAAGCTGTCCTCTCATGCAGCCAATCAGATTGCAGGAAATCAAATTAAAAATATCAATAAGCTGTACACAAATAAAAAATAAATATAAATTAATACAACGTAATACAATACATTGGCACTTGCAGGTGATGCGAATTTAGAGCACAAGAGAAAAGCAGATGAAGCAATTACCTATGCGTTATAATGGAAAACATTCTGCGAGGCCTACAGAGGAAAGCTGACGAGCTAAAAATGTCTAAATTAGGCTACTTTTTCGATTCATTGAACATTAATGAAGAACGGCATGAAGTGAGTATTATTTCCATTAAGCCATTCCGAAGTTACTGCGGTTCTATTATGATATTTATCTGTCTGGCTCTACATTCAAATGTGAAAACAGAACTGCGAATGTGAAATTATCGTACCCACGAGGTCTCGATTATAAAGTGGCGGAAATTCAATTTTCTGAGAGGGGGGGGAAGGAAATACGGAATTTTCGACAAGACCTTCTAAATTTCTGACAAACCCCCCATTTACACTTAAAATTGGCCGTTTTTATAGCCATATTTAGGTCAAAATTTTTGACAATTGCTTATTTAAATCCTGTCCTATACTAACTCCTAGAAAGGGACTTATACTCCTCCCACTATCTCGTGGGGAACAAAGAGCGGCTGTTAGGGAGGCTAATATCGATGTTATATATATATGAAATTGCCAGTCCAAATATTATTATTGCATGCTTTCTCATCGTTAAGTTCAACAAGATGTCAAGCTTCGTCTTCATAACTAGCGTTATATTTGCTCTAAACTTTGTTTCATACCAATGTGAAGGTGAGTCGTTATCTATATCTTTTGAAAATTTCAATGGACTTGGTTTCTTATAGAGCTTGTTCATATGAGCCCGGATAACCGGGAAAGAGGAATATATTATTTAGTTCGAAACAATAGTTCTGTTGCCTTTGTATATGGAAAACATTCTTTAATTTCTCTTTTAAACATTCGAGGAAGTGTAATATTTTTGCACATTCAGGTTCTAAGTACTTCTTAGCCTGCGTGGCAGGCGCTCTATTGTGGGAGAGGGAGTTTTGTTTAGAGCGCGCTCTCTTTTTTGAGAGCGCGCTAGGTGGGAAGTTATTGTATTATTATTATTATTTCAAATTATTTGATAACGGTGACCCTTCAGCGTCGGTGCTGCTTTTCAAGGGGCCGTTAGACTATATACATATATTAAAAATAAATATTAAAAACACTATAACATGACGAAAACAGTTTCTATAATTACAATGGATGCATGCATACTAACTTATATTAACTCTTATTAACTCTCACAGACCCATTAGTTATATAACCTCATTCCGAACAATCCTCCACATATATGTTGTCACTGACTATTACTTTCCAACTCGTTAACGTAATTATTAATTAAAGTTTTAAAATTTCTTGCGGAGAGTTGCTTGTAACCATTGACAACATCATTTGGGAGATTGTTCCATGAGGAAGCTCCCCGGTATGAAAAGGACTTCTTCATGAAGTCAGTGTTGGGTTTTTCTAAATAAAGTTTAAAGTCATTACTCCTTAGAGGATACACGTCATTGTGGCTAAGTTTGAACATATCCGTTATGTATTCTGGTAGTTCGCCTTGTAAGGCCTTGAATGTCATAGTCATTTCACGTTTCTTAGGCGTTTTTTCAATTGATTCCCAGCCTAAGCTTTCAAATATATCCTTTGATCTTACTTCATAATTTGATCCCGTGATTATTCGGGCCGCCCTTTTTTGCATTTTGAATAGCTTTTCAATGTGAGTGCGACTGCCATCATTCCACACATTTGAGCAGTATGTAAAATGAGGTAAAACTAATGCATTATACCAACAGCTTATAATAATCTATTATTTCTGAATGGCTAGCAGCCAACGGTGAATTGGTTGTATTAACCAGAAATGGCAGTCGCATATTATGTTTTACGTCAATAATCCGCGCCAATGCATGCACATGTGGCGTATATATCGAAATCGTTTTCGACCGTGCATACGATACAAAACTGCATGAAATATACGAATACATTATATATGTTATTAGTATATATAATAATAGTAGCCTATCTAAAATTATTCTTGATTTACCCAAATTAAAAGAAGGCTTTCAAATTGGGGTAAACAAAAAGTTGAAGGGTGGTCCCAGTGTATATAGCGTCTATACAATGAACGCAGAGTCTTTACTCGAAACGTCGAAATTCTTGTTGAATTTTTCAGGTAGTTTGATCCTAAAGGCTTCCCGACGCGTATTAAACAAAAAGTTACCTATCATGATGTACATGACCATAACAACTTAGAGTTAATATTACTGTCAAAGTACTTACACAATTTCACAATTTAAATCAAAACAATTTAGCTTTATATAAGCCTGCACGATGTACTGTTCACTTACGCTTTTAAACTCTCAAGTTTTTCAGTATATTAGCATGTATTGATATATAATTCAGGATAATATTATAATAGAATAATATAGGTAACACAAGATAAGATATATGGTGATTTCAATCTTGTATACACGGCCGCACAGAGACATTGGGGATTCGGGGCAAAAATAGCTTTGGAACCCTAGTGATTTTTAGTCCTCGACGATATTTGGCGTCATGTGCTTGTTTAGAAACCTAATTCCCATACCTTTGAACTGCTTCATGAATTACATTCTCTAGTCTTTTACGTTTAAAAAACCATTCTCAATCTGCATCCAGTAATAGAATAGTATAGCATTCTTCCCTAGAAAAATTGCAAATTCCTGCATTCTGAGAGACTTTTTACAGTAATATATCCATGTTTTAGTTCTTTTTGAGACCCCCTTTAGTTGGAGGTCCGCAGCAAATTGCCCCCTTTGCCCCCCCCCCCTCCCATTAGAGAGGCTCTGACCTTGCTACCTTATTACCCCTTACTATTGGCAAAACTTAATATATGGTCATCTTGCTTAACAGTTTTGGTACAATTTCAGTGAAAGATGTCTTCATATTTTTAGCTATATCTTCATTATAACAAGTGTTTGGTTGCCAGTTTTTATAGATTGGATATTTGTAGTTTTAGAAACTCTTACGCGGCTAATTGATTTATATAGGTTTCTACATTTATATTATATATTTTTGGTCTTAGAGATTGACGTTTTGTAGTAGCTACTGTGCATTCGTCTTCTTAACTAATTTTTTGACAAAATCCCAGCCTGAAATTTGGGCAATTAAGCACCCAAATAAGCAGGTACGTACTAGAATACTGTAATCTTGCTAGCAGGAATTATGTCTTTCAACCACATCATGCATTTTCACAAAATAGCAATCCATTCACAACATAATTCACCTTGCATAACTAGATTAAAAAAACTTACATCATGATGGCCCTTTGCTCACAATAAGAGGTTTAAAATTCTAAACCAGGAACCCCTTCAGCCTGATTTCTTTCCAAGAACCCGTTATATAAGAACCACTTCAGCCTGAAGTCAAAATTCACTGGTTCTTTTATGCGGGGCTTTACTGTACTCGATACATTTCGTTCATCAGATAGCCAGTCGCACATATGTTGTTAGATATTCCGGTTTATGTCATTTTTGAAGGCAAAGATAGGATTTATAATATTAATAATTTCTACATTTCACATTTGATGTACATAATGCGATTTTTCAACATTCATAAACCGCTAGTTCAAGGGCATTGCAGATACGCATCTGCAATTCTGCTATCTATAGCTATTGAGCTATATATAGCTAAGATATTCTTCATAATTTTTACAGCAACGTCGCTTAGGTTACAAGGGCCATTAACTGAAAATGGTACTGGTCGTGTTGAAGTATTCTACAATGGACAATGGGGAACAATCTGTGACGATTCTTGGGATATAAGAGATGCTTGGGTTGTATGTCGTCAACTTGGTTATCTAGATGCTGTTAGAGCTCTTCAAGGGCTCCAGGTTCCTTCCGGTTCTGGAAGAATATGGTTAGATGATGTCGCTTGTACAGGGAGAGAGCAAAATATAGCAAGTTGTTCTCATAATAGTTGGGGAAATAGTGATTGTGGGCATTCCGAAGATGCTGGAGTAGAATGTACTACAACAGGTAAAGTCATTGAAAAATCAATATAGTAAGGTATACTCATAAAATATTGTTAATGCTATTTCAATGACCACAATGAAGTTTCATGTGGTGCACATTTAAACTTTTCAACACAACTTAATAAAGTTTCTCCTCAACATATTTCAATTTTTGGAAGATAATAAAAAATTACCCACTTACTTTTTCAATTGATGTAAACAAGACTATTCATAATAGATGTCATTGACTTACTGTATAATTTATTAAACCGTTCTTAATTTTACAAATTCTATCTTTCAAAATGTTTTCGGGTTTTACAGATTCCACCTATTTTCGTTCCGGGTTTAACAGTTTTATACCCGTTTTTTAGCTCGTTCAGGATTTTACAGATTCCGACGTTCCTCTTTCCCAGTTCTCTCGTACCTCATTCCATTCCTCGTCCGCCCATTTGAAATTGCTTGTTTTCAGTTAGCGTTGTTGAAAAGTATAAAGAGAAATAAAATGTAGCTTTCCTAAATTTTAGACTCTTTAATTTTACCAATTGTAATTAGAATTTAGGCTATTTATAGCCACTATTATTGACCTCATACACTCAGATATTCTTTGGTATTTTTGCAGATATGCCTGTGTCACTCAGATTACAAGGGCCATTAAGTGAAAATGGTACTGGTCGTGTTGAAGTACTCTTCAATGGAAAATGGGGAACAATCTGTGATAATGGATGGGATATAAGAGATGCTAGGGTTGTATGTCGTCAACTTGGTTATCTAGATGCTGTTAGAGCTCTTCGAAGGTCCCAGGTTCCTTCTGGTTCTGGACCTATATGGTTAAATTACGTCGCTTGCGTTGGGAGAGAACAAAATATAACCAGTTGCTATCATAATCCTTGGGGAAATAATAATTGTGGGCATTACAGAGACGCTGGAGTTGAATGTACTTCAACAGGTAAAGTTAAACAATATACTAAGGTACATGCACTCACAAAAAATATTGTTAATGCCATTTCAATGGCAACAATGAAGTTTCATGTGGTGCAAATTTTGGCTTGAAACATTTTAACACAACTTCATAAACTTTCCCCTAAATATATTTCATTATTTGGAAGATAATAAAGAATATTCCATACACCTATTATTATTCCAATTGATGTAAACCAAACTATTCATATGAGGTGTCAATGTGTCATTGACTTACTGTAAAACTTATTACACCATCCTTAGTTTTCCAAATTCTAACTTTCAATTTTTTTTCTGGTTTACAGATTCCAGTTATTTTCGTTCCGGGTTTAACAGATTCCCTCTTTCAATCTCATACCCATTCTTTTGGCTCGTTCAGGATTTTACAGATTCCGGCTTATTCTTTCCCTGTTCTCTCGTTCCTCATTCCATTTCTTGTTCCCCCATTCGGCATTCTCTGTTTTCAATTAGCGTAGTTATAAGTAGAGTGGAATAAGATGACTCTCTAGTTTCTTTTACTAACTCTCTAATTTTATTCATTGTAATTAGAAATTCTGTTATTTATAGCTACTTTCATTGACCTCATACACTCATATATTCTTTCAAGTTTTTACAGATATGCCTGTGTCACTCAGGTTACAAGGGCCATTAAGTGAAAATGGTACTGGTCGTGTTGAAGTATTCTACAATGGACAATGGGGAACAATCTGTGATGATAATTGGGATATAAGAGACGCTAGGGTTGCATGTAATCAACTTGGTTATCTAGATGCTGTTGGAGCTCTTAAAGGGAACAGCGTTCCTTCTGGTTCTGGACGGATATGGTTAGATGACGTCGCTTGTACAGGGAGAGAGCAAAGTTTGACCATCTGTTTTCATAACGGATGGGGCAATAATAATTGCGGGCATTCCGAAGATGCTGGAGTTGAATGTTTTTCACCAGGTAAAGTTATCGAAGAAATCAACATGGTAAGGTATACTCATAAAATACTGTTAATGCCGTTTCAATGGTCACAATGAAGTTTCACGTGGTGCACATACTGGCTAGAAACCTTTCAACACAACTTCATAAATTTCTCCTAAATATATTTCATTTTTTGGAAGATAATAAAGAATTCTCCACTTACTTTTTCAATTGATGTAAACAAGACTATTCATAATAGATGTCATTGACTTACTGTATAACTTATTAAACCGTTCTTAGTTTTACAAATTCTATCTTTCAAAATCCTTTCGGGTTTTACAGATTCCAGCTATTTTCGTTCCGGGTTTAACACTTTCATACCCGTTTTTTAGCTCGTTCAGGATTTTACAGATTCCGGCGTTCCTCTTTCCCAGTTCTCTCGTACCTCATTCCATTCCTCGTCCGCCCATTTGAAATTGCTTGTTTTCAGTTAGCGTTGTTGAAAAGTACAGAGAGAAATAAAATGTAGCTTTTCTCAATTTAGACTCTTTAATTTTACCAATTGTAATTAGAATTTAGACCATTTATAGCCACTATTATTGACCTCATACACTCAGATATTCTTTGGTATTTTCCTAGCTATGCCTGTGTCACTCAGATTACAAGGGCCATTAAGTGAAAATGGTACTGGTCGTGTTGAAGTATTCTACAGTGGACAATGGGGAACAATCTGTGATAATGGATGGGATATAAAAGATGCTAGGGTTGTATGTCGTCAACTTGGTTATCTAGATGATGCTGTAACTCTTCGAAGGAACCAAGTTCCTTCTGGTTCTGGACCTATATGGTTAGATTATGTCGCTTGTACAGGGAGAGAACAAAATATAACAACCTGTTATCATAATCCTTGGGGAAATCATCTTTGCACACATTCCAAAGACGCTGGAGTAGAATGTACTTCAACAGGTAAAGTTATCGACGAAATCAATATACTAACGTACACTCATAAAAATATTGTAAACGCCATTTCTATTGCCACAATGATTGAAAAAATTGAAACATTTTAAAACAACTTCATAAACTTTCCCCTAAATATATTTCATTATTTGGAAGATAATAAAGAATTCTCCATGCATGCACCAATTATTCCAATTGATATAAATTAAACGAAACTAATCATATGAGGTGTCAATGTGTCATTGACTTACTGTAAAACTTATTACTCCATCCTTAGATTTCCAAATTCTAACTTTTAAATTATTTTCGGGTTTAACAGATTCCAGCTAGCCCCCCCACCTCCCCCCCCCCCCCAATTCTAAATCGAAAAGTCAATTGAAAAATTACGTGTGCTGCTCCAATAAGTTGAATAGCAACACAATTCAATGAACAAAATATGTACACACATACTAATGACCACCTTGTATAAGAAAAAAGTTTTTATATCTAATTACACTAATTGTAAATTGAGCAGAAACTTGTTCTCTGACTTTCAGTTACATTGAGTACTGCGCATGAGAGTTCATGTCATACTGCCTTTAGTTTTTAGAAATTACGTACACAATGCTGTCAGTGCTAAAACTCTTAGGTGCTAAAATTATTAGGGACAGGATTCACAGACTTGAGTGGTGTGGCTAGTGAAAATTTTGAGTGGAAGCTGATCAAGACAGTTTATCTTTCATATGTTCGTTGGTGTGAATTAATGAATTATTAAATTTAATCAATATAGTCATATATTTATCAAGCGTCCGCGCTTTGTTAGTTTTGATTAATTATCTATTACCTATTCTTATAAATACAATAGAATTGAATAATTTGCGCATGAGTAGCCGCACAATTCAACTTCCAATTACATTTCATATTTTTACTGAACTCATGTACACAGGGGCAGATCCAGCAGAATAGGACGACTGATGCAGTAGGACACCCATTCGCAGGGGGGTTCGGGGGAATCCTCCTCTGGGAAATTTTGAAATCTAGGACCTCGTAGACACGATTTCCTGCGTTCTGAACAAATATTTTATTCCAATTTGTAGGTGGAAATTAGTAAAAAATTTCGAATTATATCGCAAAAACAATGTAGTTTTTCCGGATGAGAATAAGTTTAGCTTCCTGTACAATAAGTTTTCCATAAAGTATTTAATATGTAGATTATAGTAGTTGTGGCAACAGGCAACTGGCAATCTTATGGTTCTGTTTGTTTTAGCATTTACAGTGCTTCTTTAAATATTCAACATACGCACGCCACATACAGTGTGAGTGATATGACATTCTAGAAGAACGCTTTACAACAAAGATTGAAACAGGATATTCGGCAAACTTTATATTTTAATTAATGCAACGATTGAAGTCGGTCTCTGAAACTATTTAGCCAGTCTCGCATAGTATTATGTGACATAATGCGTCCAATTTAACAATGAATATCTTGAGACCGACTGCACATTTTGAGACCGACTGGATCATGATCACACCCCCCACATTTACGTCCCTGCCCGTTGTTCACTTTCCTTGTTTTCATTTAGCATAGTTATATGGTGGAGTGGAATCTGATGCAGCTTTTCATTATTTTAGACCTTTTAATTTTACCAATTGCAATTTGCATTTAGGCTAGTTATAGCTACTATCATTGACCTCATACACACAGATATTCTTTGGTATTTTTACAGCTATGCCTGTGTCACTCAGGTTACAAGGGCCATTGAGTGCAAATGGTATTGGTCGTGTTGATGTATTCTACAATGGACAATGGGGAACAATCTGTGATGATGAATGGGATATAAGAGATGCTTGGGTTGTATGTCGTCAACTTGGTTATCTAGATGCTGTTAGAGCTCTTCAGGGAAGCTCGGTTCCTTCTGGATCTGGACCTATATGGTTAGATGACGTCGCTTGTACAGGGAGAGAGCAAAATATAACCAATTGTTTTCATGCCGGATGGGAAAATAATAATTGTGGGCATTCCGAAGACGCTGGAGTAGAATGTACTACAACAGGTAAAGTTATCATAGATCGATAGAGAGATATAGTTTTTTTATATTGTGTTTTCATATACCAAGTTGGTAGTAACTAAGGATTGTTCTCAAGCTTTGTATTCAGAATCATTAGTAGGAACCAGGTCTCTGGTTAACAACGCATTACTGTCTGAAACCCTATAGTCTGGTGGTAAAACATCCGGAACGGCAATCGGGAGGCACGGGTTCGATTCCCGTTGGGAGTTCAGATGATTTTTCTGAATACCAAGCTTGAGAACAATCCTTAGTTAACATATTTCCAGCCTTATAACATGTACTACAGACTTAGTATATGAAAACACAAACACATACAATATCGCATTACATATATGTCGAGACTTTAAGTACAAAGCACGCATATCATTGGTAGAAGCCAGGTCTCTAGTTAATATTGTATTGCTGTCTGAAACCCTATAGTCTAGTGGTTAAACATCCAGACCGGCAACCGCGAGACATGGGTTCGATTTCCGTTGGGAGTTCAGATGATTTTTCTGAATACAAAGACTGAGAACAATCCTTAGTTAATATATTAAAAAGGAAGTAGATTATATTCAGAACGGAAGCGCGTGTTGTTTTATTTAACTTTATGCATATTTTACTACTGGAATTATACCAAAACAATTATTTACCTCAGTCTCGGTGATTATCTGTGAATATCCACCTCGATTTCGCCTCGGTGAATATTCACCGATAATTACCTCGACTTCGGTAAATAATTGTTAAATGTACATATATATATATATATATATATATATATATATATTTTTACAAATGATGGAAATTGGTAACACCTCTCTTAATGGAATAAAAGCTTCGAAAGCTTCAGGCTGTAAAAAGCAAGGAAAGAGGAGACATATTTAGAGCAGAGAGCCTGCACAATACTACGCAATGCTATGTGTTGTTGGGTGATAGTAATTAAATTGCATAGTACATTTTGTACAATAATTCATCATGCAAACGGGCTGTTTATCCATCCAAACTATCAACTCCCAGGCATGCCTGAGCAAACATGGGTTTTAGTTATTGTGGGTTAACCTATTTTAGTGAGATAAATCGAAATATAAATATATCTTTGTTAATATTAGAATGTTTGCTGCACAACAACGTCAAGTCATCAAGGAATCAACAAACAAGAATTTAGTTTTAAACACACATGTTATTTCTTTAAACTTTTTACAAAGTTAGTCTTTATCTTCCTTATCTTCCTTATCTTCCTTATCTTCCTTATCTTCCTTATCTTCCTTATCTTCCTTATCTTCCTTATCTTCTTTATCTTTATCTTGCTTATCTTTATCTTCCTTATCTTTATCTTCCTTGCCTTTATCTTCCTTATCTTTATCTTCCTTATCTTTCTCTTCCTTATCTTTATCTTCCTTATCTTTATCTTCCTTATCTTTATCTTCCTTATCTTTTTCTTCCTTATCTTTATCTTCCTTATCTTTCTCTTCCTTATCTTTATCTTCCTTATCTTTATCTTTATCTTCCTTATCTTTATCTTCCTTATCTTGATCTTCCATATCTTGATCTTCCATATCTTGATCTTCCATATCTTGATCTTCCATATCTTGATCTTCCATATATTTACCTTCCTTATCTTTACCTTCCTTATATTTACCTTCCTTACCTAACTCTAACACTAACGGTAACCCTAGCTCTAACACCAAGATTAAGTTCTAAGATTGAATCCTTGAATCCTAATATTGAATCCTTGAATCTTACGATTGAATCTTTGAATCCTAATATTGACTTTATTGCAGGCAAGTCGTTCACATTCAATTAACCCTTTATTATCGGACTTTTCTCTCAATTCTTTATTTCTGAACATACTACATATAAGGCAAATGGCAGGACCTTGTCAAGCCTTGCTACTTATGCAGCTTTCATTATTTTAATGTGTACTTTTTGTAAGATACGCACGATTTTCTCTATCCTTTCGGACAAAAAATAAGTCATGATTTTTACTTTCAATTTTGATGAATTCTGCATGAGCTTCATATTAACAAAGTTTCTTTGTCGACTGGTAAACACAAGCATATTTCAAATTTGCCACGAATTATACATATTACACGAGCACAGAAATAATCTTCTTGTGGAACTGGAGATTAAAACTTTGCATGTGTTCATTACATTTCAGAGAAACCAAATGTGACAGTCAGTTGTTCTAGTCCCATCACAGTAAATGAAGGTGATAATGTCACATGTGTATGTAAAGAACAAAGTGGTAACCCTCCAGCCAATGTTACATGGTATAAAGATGGCGTCCAGATTGGTGAGACAGGAAAAGAACAAAATGTGCTAACTCTCAGTAATGTTGATAAAACATCCAGTGGAACATACAAATGTGTAGCCCAAAGACACACTCTCACAGACGAAAAATCAATTGAAGTGATGTTTTATGGCAAGTATAATTGACATTGAAACGAAACGACCACGCCTTTTTACATCGTACTCCGCATGTTCGAAATATGCACAATCTTAACTATATCTTAAAGGCGATTTTGTTTCTTTACAGACCCAGTACCACCTGCAGTGATAAGTCCTACACCTTCACCAAGTCTTATCATAATCCATAACGATACCGAGGTCGTCAGTACTTACAAGACATCTATTATAACAGTTTTGAAATACAGTCATACTGCGTCATCTATATCTATTGCAACAAATCAACTTGACAATAGTTCAAAGGCCTTAAGTTGGTCTGTCGTCGGTAAGATATCTATTTGATTAATTATATTCTGCAAGTTCAACATTATATTATCATAATTTTGTTTTAATAATAATTATTATATTTATCCAAGATACCCACATTAATTGAGTGTTTTTCAGTGGTGTCTTGCATCAATTTTACATTATAGCATTATATACATATAACATTAATAGACAGATATACCTGTGCGGTACAAGAATAATAGAAGACAAGCAATTAATTAGTCGCTGGTTCAGCCCGGCGACTTTAAAATTCCCTACTTGTGTTTTCTCTAATCACTAATAATCTCAGATCACAGATTTTGGGTGGTCACAAAACAAAGCTCGTACCAGGGCTTCTGCGCTTGTTTAATATGCAAAATCTAAAATCTTACTTCCGCCAAAAGAAGCGAGGTGAATAAAAAGGGAAATGTCAAATGCGTTTGCGAAACCGATTTTTGCAATTACAAAGTTCTGAAAGCTACACTAACTTCTTGGTGCAGTGCGATCATTGAAAGAAGGCGATGTGCTAATGACTGGAGCGGAAATTGCACTGCAAAGCCAATAAAAACCGCTAGCTTTGCATGCAGGTTTTGTTTTGTTAAATTTATTGAGTACTCTTGAATAAAGAAATAAACAAACGTTAAAACATATATCTCAACTTCACAGTTACATTATGTTAAAATACTTCGTACGTGAGCAGCTCAAAAGGAGAAGGCATGAACGGGACATGAAGACCCTTGCGAGGTTAAATACTACACGACACATCACTACTGCCAAATGAATTTACACAATATAGTATTACAATAATTTCCGTTTGCAAATATGATATCACAACACAAAGCACTCAATATTATTTTAACAAGCGTTGCTATTTTCGATTATTTACGATCCTTTCTTTTGGTCAAAACAACTTAAAATAGACGACATCGACATTGTTTTATAAAATATATGTGCACCTCTATATTACAATTGCTATATACTTTCAAATGAAAATACATGTTCAAATCTGTCATAGTTCTCAAATATACTGTTTACATATTTATCATTTACATAACAGCTTAGTGACTCATTTATCATTATACAGAAAACGACACTGTATGTATGGCAAGCTTTATATTATGTGACAAATGGATTTTAATGTTTTATGCTAAGGCCGTCTTGTTAACATAATAGTGCCTTAATATAACATTAAACAATTCAATCAATAAGTGTAAAATACACCTCAAACGGTAAGAAATTATCAATAGTATGTTCCGAGCGATGATTTGTGACATCATGGAATACAATAAGTATGCGCTTTTAATTAACGTTTCACACAATAAATCATAACCTGATCAGCAAACACCAGCTGTAACACTTGTTTATTCGGTAATCGCGAGAGTTGATGTACGTTTCGCTGCCCCTCACTTTATATTATATAGAAATGCATGTATATATAGTTCAACAATATTAAAAAATATTAACGACTAATGTTTTGTGTTTTATTAATAACGCCTCATCTTCAAGCTTATTGACTAGAGCAAATATTTAACAATTTGATTTTCAATTCCAGCAACACGAACAACAAATGCCTCAAAGTCAAAGAACTGCAGAACAGGTAAAGTGTTTTTTTTGTAACATGTTTCAGGAAGTATAATTTTTGCTTCTGCAAATGACAGAAACTCTCTTCTCCAATGGCAATGCATTCATTTTTACTTGGAAAACAAACGGTAGCCTTGTGCATTTTGGGGGTTAGCTTTGCCTGAAGTTTGCAAGCGAAATATAAATTGGCCATAATTGCTACTTATTTCATTCATTACACAGACAGTATATACAGTAATTAATTGTTTAGTAAATTTACAATCCCATATCTATGCCCTTCTTTCAGGAAAAACAGTTTCCATGAAATCGAATAATGGAACTGAATGGTATATCGTCGTGGTAATATTGGTGTCTGGAATTATCATTGGAATTCTCTTTTCCTACGTTGCCTCATGTTCTCGTCGTCGTTGGTTTAGAAACAGAAAAAGTGAACGAAATCCTGAACGACATACAAGTGAAGTTGATACAACTGATGAAGAGATAAATCTTGTAAAAATGAATACAGAGAACAAGTATGAGTCAATGAGAGCTGCAGGCGGTGAGAATGAACCAACATATGCTAATAAGCTAATTTGAACAGAGATCAATCTTTTATAAACTAGATCACTCAGTAGCTTAAAGTGAATATGACACTAAACTTGTGCGTGTTTATTTCTCCTACAGCATTAGTCATGCTGATCCTAATTAAATGCATGTTAACCATTAGATATTGGCAGCGAGGAATTTTGGCAATGAGAGGAAAACGAGCAGACCAGACATCATCCTGTTTCATAATAAGAAATGCAAAACAGTCACATATCAGACATCCTTTATCAGCAGAACTACAATCATGGAACATTCTTCCTGATAAACTCAAACAACAGTTACTAACGTTATCAGATTTAAATCGCTACTCTATATAATATTACACTACGGTAGTGACTACCGCCTTAAATATAAACTGATCCTGAAAATCCTCGGACTTGGAAATCCATCTGTTTGAAATGTGACACTGCTTGCTACTCCACTCTCTTGTTGTTCTTAATACTTGACTGTATTATTCTCTTAAGGTGGCTCCCTACAGTTATTTTAGCTTTATAATAAATCGTTTTTAAACGAGTATTATCGCAGATGACGAAGTTTTTTATACTCGAGGGTAATATTCATCATCTATGGAATATTTAAAACCCAGTGTCATCGTTGCCATGGTAACAAGACGTAAGCCTGAAATGTGGTTACTATGCGCATAAAATTGTCCGTATCTAAAAAACAAAGTCGGTGACCCATCTTTTTTATTTCATATAAGTTTTAAGCATAATGTTCTGAAACTATTATGAAAGTTTAATCAAAATCGCCAGTGTGCAATTTTTTTAAACTCGAAAATTTTATATAAAGATTTCTACACTGGCGATTTTTTTTAAAATTGAAATATATAAAATTTACCAAAATTAAAATTTATGGTCAAAATTTGAAGATAGGTTACCGATAAAACTAAAGAGTAAAACGCATATAAAGGTGAAAAATTGGGTCAACAGCTTCACGAAATTTCCCTATATAAAAACGTCGCTGACTAGTTAATAATAGTTCGCGGGCGCAAGTTGTGCTTTCATCGTGCAAAAACGAGTGGCAAATGTTGTTTTTATCTTTTGATTTTGACGTTTATTCAATATATTTGAGAGCCATGGACAACCAAGAAATACTGTGAAGGGTTAGATCGATTTAAGTCCAATTGAATCCTGCCATTTACTCAGTTCACGAGCTTCAACAGCCGTACAGCTGGACATATCTTTGCCTAGTTTTGTAATTTTGCTGAAGATGAACAAGTCGGTATTTTGCTATAGAACTGTAATATTTATAAGTATCACTAAACGACTTTTATAACTTTAACAGTTTTTATACAATAGTTAATAAATGTTTAACTGATAAACTCTTATTAGTGGACATCATATCTAAAATGTTTTTGAAAAATTCACTTATATATTACTCTCAAGATTTTTTATCCAAGCGATATTTGTATCATAGTTAAAATCACTCATCGGTGTTACTGATGCTTTGTCACATAAAACTAAGGATTATTCAAAGTTTTTTCATTACAAATCTTTCAGAATGGTAAAAATTATTTTAAAAAACCGGGCGAAATATCTTTGTTTTGTTTTGATCGTCGAATTTGCGTGGGAAAGTCCACGTACTTGCCACGCGTTTTTGACTCTCGTCCCGCGATCATCTCATGCATTACTGTAGGGAGCCTCCTTCTTTCTATACCTCATTTTTTACTCCTTGAAATTAACATAGAAATTATTATATATTAACACTCCGTCTTAATATATAATAATAGTATCTAAAATTCTTCTTCATTTACCCAAAACAAGGCCAAATTGGGGTAAACAAAAAGTTTAAGGTGTATGGTGCATGCCAGTGTAGACAGCGTCCATACAATGAACGTAGGGCCTTCGCTCGAGGTTCTTGTTGAATTTTTCAGGTAGTTTGATCCTAAAGGCCCGAAGCTTCCCGACGCGTATCAAATAAAAAAGTTACCTATCATGCTGTACATGACTAAAACAACTTAGAGTATGATTGTCGGCAAAGTACTTACACAGTTTCACAATTTAAATCGAAACTGTTTAACTTTAAGCCACGATGTACTTATACTGTTCACTTACGCTTTTATTGATATAGTGGATAATATATGATAATTCTATAATAGAATAATATAGGTAATACAGGATAAGATATATGGTAACACATACACCTTGTACACGGCCGCACAGAGACATTTGGGGGTCCGGGGCAAAAATAGCTTTAGGGCCCTAGTGATTTTCAATTCTCAAAGATATTTGGCGTCATGTGCTTGTTTAGAAAACTGATTTCCATATATTTGAACTTCTGCATGAATTAAATTCTGCAGTCTTTAACGTTTTAAAAACCATTCTCAATGTATACTAAAATAGTAGCATTCTTGCGCGGAAAATGTTTGAAATCTAGGGTCTCAGGAATGGGCGGCTCTGACCTTGCATGTATAATATAACTGTATCTAATCTTGTTTATGAGGGCCACTGCATTCTGAAAATTCCTTTTGAGAAAGCTTCCTGAATTAAATTGTTATCATAAATTACTTACTGAGCATGTCCTCATGAATAACATGAGACTTTGCCTATTCACATGGACTTGGTTAATAAGAATTGGGACAGTATATTATAGCATTCGCGGGAAGACCCAGACATCGCTAAACGATGTAAGAGACTGCGCAACGACGACGGAAAGCTTGCCATAGGCGAAGGCCGCAATACGATGGAGCGGCTGTGTGTAAATTTTTAAAATATTTTTGTGTCACAAATCGTAAAATGTTGAAAAATCGTGAGATGTTTGTTGGGAACTTTTCATGAAAGCAATAGGCAGTAATCTCGTCTATAACAAAGGAAAATACAGGTACAATTCTAGTGTAAGATGTATTCATATTTTTAGCTATAACTTCACTCTTTATAACAAGTGTTTGGTTGCGACTTTTTATACTAGATTGTATATCTGTAGTTTTAGAAGCACTTGCGGTTAATTGATTTCTATAGGTTTCTACATTTCCGTTAGTATATATTTTTGGATTATAGAGATTGACGCTTTGTAGTACTGCGCCTTCGTCTTATATATAAATCTTTTTGACAAAATTCCATTTATGCCTCATGAAACTCATTGGATGCTATCGAAACAGCCTCTTTCCTTAGCTACAGTCGTAATAATTCATTGTTTTGTAAGCTGTTTGACCTATTGCCTCAACCATGGGGCATATTAGCTTCTCCTGACTCGCCTATAGTCCTCATAAGGGCGTGAATATCAGTAACGTACTAATTTAAAACATCTCTAAATTGATTACTCAATACATTTCGCTCATCAGATAGCCAGTCGCACATTGTCAGATATACCGGTTTATGTAATTTTTGAAGGCAAAAATTTTTTCTACATTTCACAATCTTTGGAGGTAATGTACATTTTGGAGACGAATTTTCAGCATCCATAAATCGCCACTTCAAAGGCATTGTAGAAACGCATCTGCAATTCTGCCATCTATAATATAGCTACTGTCATTACCGTCATCGACTAAGATATTCTTCTTAATTTTTACAGAAACGTCGCTTAGGTTACAAGGACCATTGAGTGCGAATGGTACCGGTCGTGTTGAAGTATTCTATAATGGACAATGGGGAACAATCTGTGACGATAGATGGGATATCAGAGATGCTAGGGTTGTATGTCATCAACTTGGTTATCTAGATGCTCTTAGTGCTCTTCAAGGGCTCCAGGTTCTTTCCGGTTCAGGACAGATATGGTTAGATGAAGTCGCTTGTACAGGGAGAGAGAAAAGTTTGACCAAATGTTCTCATGCCGGATGGGGAAGTAATGATTGCGGCCATGACGAAGACGCTGGAGTAGAATGTACTACAGTAGAAGGTACTGCTAATGCCATTTCAATGGCCACAATAACGTTTTAATAAGTGGCGATTATTTGGCTTAAAACTTTTTAACCAACTTTATAAATTTTCCACAAAATATTATTCATTATTTGGAAGATTATATAATATTTTCCACTTCTTTTTCCAATTGGTGTAAACGAGACTATTCAAAATAAATGTCATTGACTTGGCGGAAACCGTCGTCATAATTTTACAAATTCCGCATTTCAATATCGTTCCGTGTTTTACAGATCCCTCTTTCAGACTCATACCTGTCTTTGAGCCACGCTCAGGATTTTACAGATGCCGGCTTTTTCTTTCCCAGTTCTCTCGTTCCTCATCCCATTCTTCGTTCCTCCCCACGACATTCCTTGTTTTCAGTTAGCGTACTTTAGTTATAAGGTGGAGCACAATCAGATATAGCTTTTCTTTTTTTTAAACTCTTTAATTTCACCGTTTATAATTAGAAATTCAGCTATTTATAGCTTCTATCATTGACCTCATACACTCAAATATTCTTTTAAGTCTTTGCAGCTATGCCTGTGTCATTCAGGTTACAAGGGACATTAAGTGAAAATGGTACTGGTCGCGTTGAAGTATTTTACAGTGGACAATGGGGAACAATCTGTGATGACAGATGGGATATAAGAGATGCTAGGGTTGTATGTCGTCAACTTGGTTATCTAGATGCAGTTAGTGCTCTTCAAGGAAGCCAGATTCCTTCTGGTTCTGGACCTATATGGTTAGATGACGTCGGTTGTACAGGGAGAGAGCAAAGTTTAACCAACTGTTCTCACGACGGTTGGGGAAATAATAATTGTGTGCATTTCGAAGACGCTGGTGTAAAATGTACTAGAATAGGTAAAGTTATCGAAGAAATCAATACTGTAAGGTGTACTTATAAAGATACAGTAATGTCATTTCAATGGCCAGAATGACGTTTCATAAGTGGCGAACATTTTGGCTTGAAATTATATAATTAACTCAACTTTATAAATTTTCCCCAAATGTATTTCATTATTTGTAAGATTATACGAAATTCTCCCAGTTCTCTCGTTCCTCATTCCATTCCTCTTTCCCACATTCGGCATTCCTTGTTTTCAGTTAACGTAGTTACAAGGGCGAGTGGAATAAGATGCAGCTTTTCTCAATTTTAGACTCGTCAATTTTACGGTGTGTAATTAGAAATTATGTTATTTATAGCTACTATCATTGTCCTCATACACTCAGACATGCTTATACACATTTTTACAGCTATAACTGTGTTGCTCAGGTTACAAGGGCCATTAAGTAAAAATGGTACTGGTCGTATTGAAGTATTCTTCAATGGACAATGGGGAACAATCTGTGATGATGGATGGGATATAAGAGATGCTAGGGTTGTATGTCGTCGACTTGGTTATCTAGATGCTGTTGGAACTCCAAAAAGAAACCAGGTTCCTTCTGGTTCTGGACCTATATGGTTAACTAAAGTCGCTTGTACAGGGAAAGAGCTAAATCTAACAAATTGTTTTCATGCCGGATGGGGAAATAATGATTGCTTACATTCCAATGACGTTGGAGTAGAATGTATTACAACAGGTAAAGTTATCAAAAAAATCAACATAGTAAGGTACACTCATAAAATACTGTTAATACCATTTCAATGGCCACAATGAGGTTCCATGTGGTGCACATTTTGGCTTGACACTTTTTATCAGAACCTCATCAATTTTCCGCCCAATATATTTCATTTTTTTGAAAATTATACAAAGTTCTCCACTTATTATTTCAATTGATGTAAACGAGACTATTCATAATAGGTTTCGTTGACTTGGCTTAAACTGTCCTTATAGTTTTACAAATTCTACATTTCAATATCTTTCCGGGTTTTACACATTCCATCTATGTTCGTTCCGGGTTTAAGAGATTCTGTCTTTTAGTTTCATACCCGTTTTTACCCCCGTTCAGGCTTTTACAGATTCATGCCTTCCTCTTTCCCAGTTCCCTCGTTCCTTATTCCATTCCTCGTTACCCCAATCGGCATTCCTTGTTTCCAGTTAGCGTAGTTATATATAAGATGGAGTGGAATAAGATGTAGCTTTTCTCAATTTTAGACTCTTCAATTTTACCGTGTGTAATTAGAAATGATGTTATTTATAGCTACTATCATTGACCTCACACTCAGATATTCGTTTAAGTTTTTGTAGCTATGCCTGTGTCACTCAGGTTACGAGGGCCATTAAGTGAAAATGGTACTGGTCGTGTTGAAGTATTCTATAATGGACAATGGGGAACAATCTGTGATGATGGATGGGATATAAGAGATGCTAGGGTTGTATGTCGTCAACTTGGTTATATTGATGCTGTTAGAGCTCTTCACGGGAGCCAGGTTCTATCTGGATCTGGACCTGTACGGTTAGCTTACGTCGCTTGTACAGGGAGAGAGCAAAGTTTAAACAGCTGTTCTCATGCCGGATGGGGAAATAATAATTGTGTTCATTCCGAAGACGCTGGAGTAGAATGCACTTCAACAGGTAAAGTTATCGAAGAAATCAATATAGCGAGGAATACTCATAAAGATAGTGTTAATGCCATTTCAATGGCCAGAATGACGTTTTGTAAGTGGGGAACATTTTGGCCTGAAACTACATAATTATCTCAATTTCATAAATTTTCCCATAAATATATTTCTTTATTTGTAAGATTATACAAAATTCTCCACTTATTCTTTCAATCGATGTAAACGAAACTATTCATAATAGGTTTCATTGACTTGGCTTAAACCGTCCTTATAATTTTACAAATTCTGCATTTCAATATCGTTCCGGGTTTAAGAGATTCCTTCTTTCTTCCTCATACCCATTTTTTACGCTGGTTCAGGATTTTACAGATTCAGACGTTCTTCTTTCCCAGTTATCTCGTTCCTCATTTCATTCCTCGTTCCCCCATTCGGCATTCCTTGTTTTCAATTACGTAGTTATAAGGTGGAGTCGAATAAGATGTAGCTTTTCTCAATTTTATACTCTTCAATTTTACCGTGTGTAATTAGAAATTATGTTATTTATAGCTACTATCATTGACCTCATACACTCAGACATGGTTATGCACATTTTTACAGCTATAACTGTGTTGCTCAGGTTACAAGGGCCATTAAGTAAAATTGGTACTGGTCGTATTGAAGTATTCTTCAATGGACAATGGGGAACAATCTTTGATGATGGATGGGATATAAGAGATGCCAAGGTTGTATGTCGTCAACTGGGTTATCTAGATGCTGTTGTAACTCCTAAAATAAACAAGGTTCCTTCTGGTTCTGGACCTATATGGTTAACTAAGGTCGCTTGTACAGGGAGAGAACAAAATCTAACCAATTGTTTTCATGCCGGATGGGGAAATAATGATTGCTTACATTCCAAAGACGCTGGAGTAGAATGTATTACAACAGGTAAAGCTATCAAAGATTTCAACATAGTAAGGTACACTCATAAAATACTGTTAATGCCATTTCAATGGCCACAATGAAGTTTCATATGGTGCACATTTTGTCTTGAAACTTTTTAACACAACTTCATAAATTTTCCCCTAAATATATTTCATTATTTGTAAATTATACAAAATCCTCCACTTATTTTTTCAATTGAGGTAAACGAGACTATTCATAACAGGTGTCATTGACTTGGCTTAAACCGTCCTTATAGTTTTACAAATTCTGCATTTCAATATCTTTCCGGGTTTACACATTCCAGCTATTTTCGTTCCGGGTTTAAGAGATTCTGTCTTTCAGTTTCATACCCGTTTTTACCCCGTTCAGGCTGTTACAGATTCCGGCGTTCCTCTTTCCCAGTTCTCTCGTTCCTCATTCCATTCCTCGTTCCCCCATTCGGCATTCCTTGTTTTCAGTTAGCGTAGTTATAAGGTGGAGTGGAATAAGGTGTAGCTTTTCTCAGTTTTAGACTCTTCAATTTTACGGTTTGTAATTAGAAATTAGGTTATTTATATCTACTATCATTGATCTCATACACTCAGATATTCTTTTAAGCTTTTGCAGCTATGCCTGTGTCACTCAGGTTACAAGGGCCACAAAGTGAAAATGGTACTGGTCGTGTTGAAGTGTTCTATAATGGACAATGGGGGACAATCTGTGATAATGGATGGGATATAAGAGATGCTAGGGTTGTATGTCGTCAACTTGGTTATCTAGAAGCTGTTAGAGCACTTCACGGGAGCCAGGTTCTATCTGGATCTGGACCTGTACGGTTAACTTACGTCGCTTGTACAGGGAGAGAGAAAAGTTTAACCAGCTGTTCTCATGCCGGATGGGGAAATAATAATTGTGTTCATTCCGAAGACGCTGGAGTAGAATGCACTTCAACAGGTAAAGTTATCGAAGAAATCAATATTGTAAGGAATGCTCATAAAATGCTCATAGAATGCTCATAGAATGCTCATAGAATGCTCATAGAATGCTCATAGAATGGCCAGAATGACGTTTTATAAGTGGCGAACATTTTCGCCTGAAACTACATAATTAACTCAATTTCATAAATTTTTCCCTAAATATATTTCATTATATTTCAATTGTATATATAATCCTAAATATATTTCAATTGAACGAGACTATTCATAATAGGTGTCATTGACTTGGCTTAAACCGTCCTTATAACAAATTCTGCATTTCAATAGCTTTCCGGGTTTTACACATTCCGGCTATTTTCGTTTCATTGACCTCAAAACAAAAATAATTTTTTTTATTAAAATAAAAACTAAAAATATACGAATACATTATCAATGCATGTTATTAATATATAAGAATAGTATCTAAAATTCTTCTACATTTACCCAAAACAAGGCCAAATTGGGGTAAACAAAAAGTTGAACATGTATGGTGCATGCCAGTGCAGATAGCGTCTGCATGTACAATGAACGCAGTGCCTTCGCTCGAAACATGGAAGTTCTTGTTGAATTTTTCAGGTAGTTTGATCCTAAAGGCCCGAAGCTTCCGGACGCGTATCAAATAAAAAAGTTATCTATCATGCTGTACATGACCAAAACAACTTAGAGTATGATTGTCGGCAAAGTACTTACACAGTTTCACAATTTAAATCGAAACTGTTTAATCTTAAGCCACGATGTACTTATACTGTTCACTTACGCTTTTATTGATATATAATACAGGATAATTCTAGAATAATATAGGTAATACAAGATAAGATAAATGGTAATTTCCACCTTGTACACGGCCGCACAGAGACATTTGGGGTCCGGGTCAAAAATAGGTTTAGGGCCCTAGTGATTCTCAATCCTCAAATATATTTGGCGTCATGTGCTTGTTTAGAAAACTGATTTCCATACCTTTGAACTTCTGCATGAATTACATTCTGTAGTCTTTAACGTTTTAGAAACCATTCTCAATCTGCATCGATGCATGCATGTATTAAAATAGTATAATGTAATTTGTACATAATGCGATTTTTCAACATCCATAAATCGCCAGTTCAGGGGCTTTGTAGATACGCATCTGCAATTCTGCTATCTATAGCTATTGTCATTGCCGCCATCGACCAAGATATTCTTCTTAATTTTTATAGCAACGTCGCTTAGGTTACAAGGACCATTGAGTGCAAATGGTACTGGTCGTGTTGAAGTATTTTACAATGGACAATGGGGAACAATCTGTGATGATGATTGGGATATAAATGATGCTAGGGTTGTTTGTCGTCAACTTGGTTATCCAGATGCTGTTAGAGCTCTTCAGGGAAGCTCGGTTCCTTCCGGTTCTGGACGGATATGGTTAGATGACGTCGCTTGTACTGGAATTGAACAAAGTATAACAAGTTGCTCTCATGATGGTTCGGGAAATAATGATTGCAGCCATGCGGAAGACGCTGGAGTAGAATGTAGCACATCAGGTAAAGATACCGTTAATCCCATTTCAATGGCCACGATGACGTTTTATAAGTGGCGATTATTTTGCCTTGAAACTTTTTAACACATCTTCATCAATTTTTTACTAAATATTACTTTTTATTGGCAAGATTATATATTATTTTCTACTTCTTTTTTCAATTGGTGTAAACGAGACTATTCAAACTAAATGTTATGTGACTTGGCTTAAACCGCGTCCTCATAGTTTCACAAATTCTGTATTTCAATATCGTTCCAGGTTTACAGAGTCCCTCTTTCAGTCTGATATATGTTTTTGAGCCATGTTCAGCATTTTACAGATTCCGGCTTTCCTCTTTATGGTTCATTCGTTCCTCGTCCCATTCCTCGTTCCCCCATTCGGCATTATTTGTTTTCAGTTATTGTAGTTATAAGTAGAGTGGAATAAGATGACTCTCTACTTTCTTTGACTAACTCTCTAATTTTACCGATTGTAATTAGAAATTACTACTATCATTGACCTCAAAATAAAAATAAACGAAAACATTATATATGTTATTAATATATAATAATAGTATCAAAAATTCTTCTTCATTTACCCAAAACAAGGCCAAACTGGGGAAAACAAAAAGTTAAAGGTGTACGGTGCATGCCAGTGTAGATAGCGTCTATAGAATGAACGCAAAGCCATCGCTCGAAACATCGAAATTCTTGTTGAATTTTTCAGGTAGTTTGATCCTAAAGGCTCGAACCTTCCCGACGCGTATTAAACAAAAGTTACCTATCATGCTGTACATGACTAAAACAACTTAGAGTATGATTGTCAAAGTACTCACACAGTTTCACAATTTAAATCGAAACTGTTTAACTTTAAGCCACAGTGTACTTATACTGTTCACTTACGCTTTTATTGATATAGTGGATAATATACGATGATTCTATAATAGAATAATATAGGTAATACAAGATAGGATGTATGGTAATTTCAGCTTGTACACAGCCGCACAGAGACATTTGGGGTCCGGGGCAAAAATAGCTTTAGGGCCCTAGTGATTTTAAATTCTCAAATATATTTGGTGTCATGTGCTGTTTAGAAAACTGATTTCCATACCTTTAAACTTCTGGATGAATTAAATTCTGCAGTCTTTAACGTTTTAAAAACCATTCTCAATGTGCATCCATGTACACTAAAATAGGCCCTTCCCGATTGTGCTAGTACAACTGGCACATTATGCACATAGCAATGCTTGTTTTCCCCCAAAATTATGCTCAAATTTATGCTAATTTTTCTAAATTATGCTCATTTGATTGAAAAAATGTAGCTTTATTGAGAAGAAACACATCAACATATGGCACAACATGCTTTCGTTAACTAACGCTTCATGCAAATATAACGTTAAGTTTAAAATCTTAAATGTAAGTTATTTTGTGACGCCATCTTGTTTTTTCAATTAGCTAGTGCTTCCACTTTCAGATTTGTATTTCCGTATGACCGTATCGGATTATCAGATAATAAAATTAGTAAAACGTACTTTATTTTGACTTTATGGGGAAATAAAAGATGAAATATAGTTTTCCAAACTCACTAAAACTGCATGAACACCAAAAATATGAAACGTTTTGCCTTTTAACACCCAAAATTCAGATGAATTAGCGAAAAATTACCAAATTATGCTAGCACTTCTTTTCTTGAAAAAATGCAAAAAATATGCTCGTTAAGCCAAATTATGCTGAAAATTATGCTAGCACAATCGGGAAGGGCCTACACTAAAATAGTATAGCATACTAGGGTGTCAGGAATGGGCGGCTCTGACCTTGCATGTATAATATAAGTGTATCTAATCTTGTTTATGAGTGCCACTGCATTCTGAAAATCCCTTTTGAGAAAGCTTGAATAAAATTGTTATCATCAATTACTTACTGAGCATGTCCTCATGAATAACATGAGACTTTGCCTATTCACATGGACTTGGTTAATAAGAATTGGGAGAGTATATTATAGCCTTCGCGGGCAGACCCAGACATCGCTAAACAATGTAAGAGACTGTGCAACAACGACGGAAAGCTTGCCATAGGCGAAGGCCGCAATACGATGGAGCGGCTGTGTGTAATTTTTAAAATCTTTTTGTGTAACCAATCGTAAAATGTTGAAAAAATATCGATAGGTTTGGAGATTCGTGAGATGTTTGTTGGGAACTTTTCATGAAAGCAATAGGCAGTAATCTCGTCTATAATAAAGGAAAATACAGGTACAATTTCAGTGAAAGATGCATTCATATTTTTAGCTATATCTTCACTCTTTATAACACGTGTTGGTTGCGACTTTTATAGATTGGATATTTGTAGTTTTAGAAACACTTACCGTTAGTTGATTTCTATAGGTTTCTACATTTCCGTTAGTATATATATTTTTTGTCTTAGAGATTGACGTTTCGTATTACAAAATTCCATTTATGCCTCATGAAACTCATTGGATGCTATCGAAACAGCCTCTTTCCTTAGCTACAGTCGTAATAATTCATTGCTTTGTAAGCTGTTTGACCTATTGCCTCAACCATGGGGCATATTAGCTTCTCCTGACTCGCCTATAGTCCTCATAAGGGCGTGAATATCAGTAACGTACTAATTTAAAACATCTCTAAATTGATTACTCAATACATTTCGCTCATCAGATAGCCATGCAGTCGCACATTGTCAGATATTCCTGTTTATGTAATTTTTGAAGGCGAAGAACTTACAATATCAATATTTTCTACACTTCACAATCTTTGGAGGTAATGTACATTTTGGACACGATTTTTCAGCATCCATAAATCGCCACTTCAAAGGCATTGTAGATACGCATCTGCAATTCTGCCATCTATAGCTATTGTCATTACCCTCATCGACTAAGATATTCTTCTTAATTTTTACAGAAACGTCGCTTAGGTTACAAGGACCATTGAGTGCGAATGGTACTGGTCGTGTTGAAGTATACTTCAATGGACAATGGGGAACAATCTGTAACGATAGATGGGATATCAGAGATGCTAGGGTTGTATGTCATCAACTTGGTTATCTAGATGCTGTTAGTGCTCTTGAAGGGCTCCAGGTTCTTTCCGGTTCAGGACAGATATGGTTAGATGAAGTCGCTTGTACAGGGAGAGAGAAAAGTTTGACCACCTGTTCTCATGCCGGATGGGGAAGTAATGATTGCGGCCATGACGAAGACGCTGGAGTAGAATGTACTACTACAGAAGGTACTGCTAATGCCATTTCAGCCACAATAACGAATTTTAATAAGGTGGATCATTGGCTTAAAACTTTTTAACCAACTTTATAAAATGTCCACAAAATATTATTCATTATTTGGAAGATTATATAATATTTTCCACTTCTTTTTCCAATTGGTGTAAACGAGACTATTCAAAATAAATGTCATTGACTTGGCGGAAACCGTCGTCATAATTTTGCAAATCCCACATTTCAATATCGTTCCGTGTTTTACAGATTCCTTCTTTCAGACTCATACCTGTTTTTGAGCTATGCTCAGGATTTTACAGATGCCGGCTTTTTCTTTCCCAGTTCTCTCGTTCCTCATCCCATTCTTCGTTCCCCCACACGGCATTCCTTGTTTTCAGTTAGCGTACTTTAGTTATAAGGTGGAACACAATCAGATATAGCTTTTCTTTTTTTTAAACTCTTTAATTTCACCGTTTATAATTAGAAATTCAGCTAGTTATAACTTCTGTCATTGACCTCATACACTCAAATATTCTTTTAAGTTTTTGCAGCTATGCCTGTGTCATTCAGGTTACAAGGGACATTAAGTGAAAATGGTACTGGTCGCGTTGAAGTATTTTACAGTGGACAATGGGGAACAATCTGTGATGATGGATGGGATATAAGAGATGCTAGGGTTGTATGTCGTCAACTTGGTTATCTAGATGCAGTTAGTGCTCTTCAAGGAAGCCAGATTCCTTCTGGTTCTGGACCTATATGGTTAGATGACGTCGGTTGTACAGGGAGAGAACAAAGTTTAACCAACTGTTCTCATGCCGGATGGGGAAATAATAATTGTGGGCATTCCGAAGACGGTGGAGTAGAATGTACTAGAACAGGTAAAGTTATCGAAGAAATCAATATTGTAAGATGTACTGTACTTATAAAGATACAGTAATGTCATTTCAAAGGCCAGAATGACGTTTCATAAGTGGCGAACATTTTGGCTTGAAATTATATGATTAACTCAACTTTACAAATTTCCGCTAATGTATTTCATTATTTGTAAGATTATACGAAATTATCCACTTATTCTTTCAATTGAGGTAAACGAGACTATTCATAATAGGTGTATTTGACTTGGCTTAAACCGCCTTATAGTTTTACAAATTCTGCACTTCAATATCGTTCAGGATTTTACAGATCCGACGTTCTCTTTCCCAGTTATCTCGTTCCTCATTCCATTCCTCTTTCCCATATTCGGCATTCTTTGTTTTCAGTCAACGTAGTTATAAGGGGGAGTGGAATAAGATGCAGCTTTTCTCAATTTTAGACTCGTCAATTTTACGGTGTGTAATTAGAAATAATGTTACTTATAGCTACTATCACTCAGACATGTTTATACACATTTTTACAGCTATAACTGTGTTGCTCAGGTTGCAAGGACCATTAAGTAAAAATGGTACTGGTCGTATTGAAGTATTCTACAATGGACAATGGGGAACAATCTGTAATGATGGATGGGATATAAGAGATGCTAGGGTTGTATGTCGTCGGCTTGGTTATCTAGATGCTGTTGGGACTCCAAAAAGAAACCAGGCTCCTTCCGGTTCTTGACCTATATGGTTAACTAAAGTCGCTTGTACAGGAAGAGAGCAAAATATAACCAATTGTTTTCATGCCGGATGGGGAAATAATGATTGCTTACATTCCAATGACGTTGGAGTAGAATGTATTACAACAGGTAAAGTTATCAAAAAAATCAACATAGTAAGGTGCACTCTTAAAATACTGTTAATACCATTTCAATGGCCACAATGAGGTTTCATGTGGTGCACATTTTGGCTTGACACTTTTTATCAGAACTTCATCAATTTTCCCTCCAATATATTTCATTTTTTGGAAAATTATACAAAGTTCTCCACTTATTCTTTCAATTGATGTAAACGAGACTATTCATAATAGGTTTCGTTGAATTGGCTTAAACTGTCCTTAAAGTTTTACAAATTCTACATTTCAATATCTTTCCGGGTTTTACACATTCCATCTATGTTCGTTCCGGGTTTAAGAGATTCTGTCTTTCAGTTTCATACCCGTTTTTACCCCTGTTCAGGCTTTTACAGATTCCGGCCTTCCTCTTTCCCAGTTCCCTCGTTCCTTATTCCATTCCTCGTTACCCCAATCGGCATTCCTTGTTTTCAGTTAGCGTAGTTATATATAAGGTGGTCTTAGGTGGAGTGGAATAAGATGTAGCTTTTCTCAATTTTAGACTCTTCAATTTTACCGTGTGTAATTAGAAATGATGTTATTTATAGCTACTATCATTGACCTCACACTGAGATATTCGTTTAAGTTTTTGCAGCTATGCCTGTATCACTCAGGTTACAAGGGCCATTAAGTGAAAATGGTACTGGTCGTGTTGAAGTATTCTATAATGGACAATGGGGAACAATCTGTGATAATGGATGGGATATAAGAGATGCTAGGGTTGTATGTCGTCAACTTGGTTATATTGATGCTGTTAGAGCTCTTCACGGGAGCCAGGTTCTATCTGGATCTGGACCTGTACGGTTAGCTTACGTCGCTTGTACAGGGAGAGAGAAAAGTTTAACCAGCTGTTCTCATGCCGGATGGGGAAATAATTATTGTGTTCATTCCGAAGACGCTGGAGTAGAATGCACTTCAACAGGTAAAGTTATCGAAGAAATCAATATAGCGAGGAATACTCATAAAGATAGTGTTAATGCCATTTCAATGGCCAGAATGACGTTTTGTAAGTGGGGAACATTTTGGCCTGAAACTACATAATTATCTCAATTTCATAAATTTTCCCATAAATATATTTCTTTATTTGTAAGATTATACAAAATTCTCCACTTATTCTTTCAATCGATGTAAACGAAACTATTCATAATAGGTTTCATTGACTTGGCTTAAACCGTCCTTATAATTTTACAAATTCTGCATTTCAATATCGTTCCGGGTTTAAGAGATTTCTTCTTTCTTCCTCATACCCATTTTTTACGCTGGTTCAGGATTTTACAGATTCAGACGTTCTTCTTTCCCAGTTATCTCGTTCCTCATTCCATTCCTCGTTCCCCCATTCGGCATTCCTTGCTTTCAATTAGCGTAGTTATAAGGTGGAGTTGAATAAGATGTAGCTTTTCTCAATTTTTTCTCTTCAATTCTACCGTGTGTAATTAGAAATTATGTTATTTATAGCTACTATCATTGACCTCATACACTCAGACATGCTTGTACACATTTTTTACAGCTATAACTGTGTTGCTCAGGTTACAAGGGCCATTAAGTAAAATTGGTACTGGTCGTGTTGAAGTATTCTTCAATGGACAATGGGGAACAATCTGTGATGATGGATGGGATATAAGAGATGCCAAGGTTGTATGTCGTCAACTTGGTTATCTAGATGCTGTTGGAACTCCTAAAAGAAACAAGGTTCCTTCTGGTTCAGGACCTATATGGTTAACTAAAGTCGCTTGTACAGGGAGAGAACAAAATCTAACCAATTGTTTTCATGCCGGATGGGGAAATAATAATTGCTTACATTCCAAAGACGCTGGAGTAGAATGTATTACAACAGGTAAAGTTATCAAAGAAATCAACATAGTAAGGTACACTCATAAAATACTGTTAATGCCATTTCAATGGCCACAGTGAAGTTTCATATGGTGCACATTTTGTTTTGAAACTTTTTAACACAACCTCATAAATTTTCCCCTAAATATATTTCATTATTTGTAAGATTATACAAAATCCTCCACTTATTTTTTCAATTGAGGTAAACGAGACTATTCATAATAGGTGTCATTGACTTGGCTTAAACCGTCCATATAGTTTTACAAATTCTGCACTTCAATATCTTTCCGGGTTTACAGATTCCAGCTACTTTCGTTCCGGGTTTAAGAGATTCTTGTCTTTCAGTTTCATACCCCTAAACATTTTTTGTCATAGGATGAAAAAATATGCTTATTTTAATATAATTATTATAAATTTCATAAGGAATGATATTGTTTTGTTGATGTAGGAGTTTATGTTATGTGTTATCACATTAAGGGCTGATTCCACGAGTGTTTTTTTCCCTGCGAAATGCGAAAATTTCACGAAATGAATTGACGCATGCGCAGAAAACATAAATCAGGCTTCGCGAGAAAAAAGTTCGCTTCGCTAGTGAGTAGAAGTTAGTTTTAAAAGTCTGATTCCACGAGTGTTTTTTCTCAGCGAAATGCGAAAAATTTCGCACGAAATGAATTGACGCATGCGCAGAAAACATAAATCAGGCTTCGCGAGAAAAAAGTTCGCTTCGCCAGTGAGTAGAAGTTAGTTTTAAAGGCCTGATTCCACGGCGAAATTTTACCATTGAAAAACTGAATTTTTCAAAATTATTGATAAACCTGGTATACTTTGGTTACACCACTGGTATGCTGTAATGATTTTAGTGTTTACCTTTGACTAAGTTAAGTTAGTAATATCAGTACAGTAATATCATACAACATGACACACCAAATCCTGGTACAATTTGATAAACCGTTGCTTATTTATCTCCGCACTGGTATTCTGTTGTACATTAGAGTTTGTTCCACAGAATGTTCAATTAAAAAAATGAAATCTAGCCCAAAAACTCCCAGGAAGAAAAAATATATCGATAAACTAATAATAAAAAATATTAAGAAGCCACATTTTATATATTTGACAAAAGATATGGAACATGTAAATTTTTGCGGTATTCTGTGGTACACACCTGTAGATCGTGTTTCAAACTGTATAGGAGCCACCTTAAGCCACGATGTACTTATACTGTTCACTTACGCTATTATTGATATAGTGGATAATGTAGGATAATTATATAACAGAATAATTATCAGTTATAGACCTGGAGCGAGGGGTATTCCACAAAAAATTACCCTGAGGGATGAAATATACCGAGGGCGAAGCCCGAGAGATATTTCATCCCGAAAGGTAATTGTTTGTGGAATACCCCGAGTGAAAGGTCTATAAATGATATATTATACCGAACCTTGTATGGCTTTTACTTGTACTAGATACTAGAAAACAGGCGATGAAATTAGACAACGGCCTGGGTACGAGCGGGGTATTCAAAAGTCGAATTCCCCGCTCAAGCGTGGTATTCGACTCGAATACCATGCCCCGGGGAAACGACTCAGGGTACAAGTTGCCCGGGGCATGGTATTCGCTGAAAAATACCACGGTAATGTACGATAGAAGCCTAGTTCTCTGTGAGGTACAATACTATAGTTAATAATTTCCACCTTGTACACGGCAGCACAGAGACATTTGGGGTTCCGGGACAAAATAGCTTTCATGCCCTAGTGATTTTCAATCCTCAAAGTTATTTGGCGTCATGTGCTTGTTAAAGCTGATTTCCATAACTTTGAACTTCTGCATGGATTACATTCTGTAGTCTTTAACGTTTTAAAAACCATTCTCAATCTGCATCCATGTATACTAAAATAGTATAGCATTCTTGCGCGGAAAAATGTTGAACTCTAGGGTCTCAGGAATGGGCGGTCCTCACCTTGCATGTATAATATAAGTGTAGCTAATATTGTGCGTGAGAGCCACTGCTTTCATTCTGAAAATCACTTTTGAGAATGCTTCCTGAATAAGATTGTTATCATGCATCAATCGCTTACTGAGTATGTCCCACTGAGCTAAATATATCTGGAGGACGCGCTGCTAATGTATGCCAGGCAGAAAAGTGAAGCCAAAACATGGCGGATTTTGACGTCGATTGACGCCATTGCCATGACGACTGGTCCCAAATGCAAATGGTGATTACCACTGACCAGGCTTAATTCTGAGCCCGCTACAATATTCACACCCCCCTGGTTTTTGAAAAAATATAAATTTATTAACCAGCTTTTGTCGTGAAATCTCGATTTTTTTGAGTTTTCGACAATTTATTTGAAGACGTACAAGTCGTACACGATATTTTCGCCCATGAAAGACAACAAACAAAGATTAAAACCTCGAGAAATGTGGGAAAAGACGGTGTTTGAACTTTGAAGCGATGCTGCAGTAGCCAGTAGCTGACAGGTATATTTTATTAATTTCACCGTTCACATATACCTCGACATAACTATGGATATTTCGTGAAAAAATGGCAAGACTAATGATAAAATATACTTTATTTGTTTTAATTGTTTATAAAAATGTCCTATTTTAGCCATGAGTATTTGTAGAAACCCAAGGTGCATTCTGTAAATGCTACGCCGAAGATACGCCAAAGCAGTCGCAACGCTACGCCAACATCCCATCCTGGCCCATTCTTCCGACTCTCACCCACGCCAGGGCGTATGACTGTATGAGTCAGTTCTGCAAAAATTCCGCACGTTTTAGTCCCATTTTTGAGAAGTTTAAATCGTAATTAGTTTTTAAATATCAATAAGATATGTTTAAGACATGTTTCGCAAGTCATTCGCCGTTTAGTGGCATTATTTTGTGCCGTAAACCTGTTACCGTGTTACGCCGTTTGAATCGTTTGACGTATTTATTATTTTATTGGTATTTATGCGCCGCCAAGTTAAAAACAGCGTACGCCACTACACCAGGAAAGATGATTGTGCGCCAGTACGCCAAGGCTTACTGTAACTCTACGCCGAAGATCTTCCGATTAGACTACACCGAATGCACCCTGGGTAGAAACTAGTCAAACCACAATACTATAAGCTTTGTTTTTTACTCGATGTTCCCCACAAAGCAAAGGTGTTTTTTGTATAAAAATGTTAGAATTTCATATTTTCAATTTTATACTAATTTGTCAGTTAGTTGTATATTTGGGCTTAGAAATATTTTTCTGTCAGCTGTATATAATGCTTAATTAATGGTGCCCTTAGGTTGGGGTGCCCAATCTTTAAGATTCTTAGGTTGGGGATATTCTTCATTTACCACAACTGTGGTGATTGTATATTTCCTACATTTTCTGATATGACTTTCTATCATGAACTAGTGAAGAGTATCAGGGATAATTGCCCACAAGTGCATGCACCCACAGTTCTAGTGCATCAATCTTTTGTTCTCTTGCCAGGATATAACATGCTTTACCCCTTTAACAACTGATTGTACCCTACCACGAAGAGTAAAATCATCTGGCGTTTGACAGAGTAAACTACTCCCAGACACTGGCAAATTGTTTTGTTAACTTACTAACAGTGTTTTCAGTAATTATTCTCATAGCAGGCTGAATTTCAAAAATAGGTGTCTGTGCTCAAAATTTCCAGATGAAAGACAGACATAGATTTTGGAAATAAATAAAGAAATAGGTGGCTTTGAAAGGCCTAATAGCATAGACAGATTTTCATATTTATTACTAGGGGGTGCCAGAAATTTTAGGGGGGTGAGCTGGTGAGGTAACACAAGGCGTCACCAAACGTTGTGCTCAGCCCCCAGTGCATGAGGTACAGGGGTGGAGCCGGCAATAGGCAGCGGTAAACCGCTGGTAACCGCCTCTCATTGAAAACACTGCACTAACTGGCAGTACCCTAGTACATATACAAAGGAAACATAACGCCAGATTTCCATTAAATTACAACCACAAAATTTGGACCAGTTGCAATCGTAAACAGTCTATTTTTACAATTTTGCAACAAGGCAATTGTGACAATTACTATTTGAGCCATTATCTGGCAGTACCCAACCACTTTTCTGGCAGCACCCAACCACAATTCAATTTGCTCAGGACATCTTTGGAACGAATCCCCAATTGTCTCCTGTAATAACTCTTGCTGCCCTATTTTGAAGCTTTTGAAGTTTCGATTGTAACTCTAGTTTGCAATTTTCCCATACCAGAGAACAATAATCAAAATATGGCTGTACAAGAGCATTATAAACCTGATTTAGGCAACCCTTTAGAACATAATGTTTTATTAATTTAATCGCTCCTATTCCGCGTAAAACTTTTTTGCTCACACTATCAATATGATCCTCCCATTTTAACCCATCGTCAATGATCACACCAAGACTTTTTGCTGTCTGAATTCTGTACACAGATTGACCACCAATTTTTATTACAGGATCTACGTTTATCTTATTTAGATTATGGCGAGTGCCAATAATCATATATTCCGTTTTGGAAACATTAAGTGTTAGTTTGTTTGCCACTAACCATTTGTAGATATTTTTAAGATCTGAATTCAGTTGTGTCTCTAATTCTTCTATTGATTCTCGTGCAGACGTAGAGACATTAGTATCATCTGCAAACATCGTAGGTTTTGACTGATCGAGACAATTTGGCAGGTCATTGACAATAATGACATTGTAAAATCGCGTAATTAGACCGCACCTAAAAATGATGTGTTCTACAAAATGTTCTCTTGTGTCGTTATTACTTGCGCTTAAAACATAAATAACCATTTGTTAGAAAACAAATCAAATTCAAACAAACCAAATTCAAAACAAACCAAATTCATTTTATTATTCCTTTAAAACAAACCAAATTCATTTTATTAGGATTAAAAGTTTGAAAATTATTTAGCGTGAAACATGGATTCCGTTTCTTTACACATCCTGCCCTGACTATAGTCCTTAGACTGATATCTTGGCATGCTCTGCTTGGCATGTATACGTTAGATATACTTTTAAGAACTATATAAGTGTATGGCTTATTTGCTGTTGCAGTTACTCTGCCTTGTTCTGTCTTTATGTCGTGTCGATTTGACAGTATTGGACGAAACAGCCACACCTTTTTTACACCGTTTTCAAAAATTCTGGTCATATGTACTCATGCAGAATGCACAAAATATGCAAAATCTTAACTATATTTTAAAGACAATTTTGTTTCTTTACAGACCCAGAACCACCTGCAGAGACAAGACCTACACTTTCACCAAGTTATACCAAGACGTCTATTATAACAGTTCTGAAATACAGTCATACTGGGTCATCAATATGTATTGCCACAGATCAACATGGACATAGTTCAAAGGCCTTCAGTTTGTCTGTCGTCGGTAAGATATGTAATTGATTACTTACTGTATATATACTGGTAATTTTTCCGCAAGCACATCATATTATCAGTTATATTCTTTCAATAATAATTATTATATCAAGGATACCCATGCACATCAATTGGGTGTTTTTCAGTGTCCTGCATTAATTTTACAATTATTTACGATATTTATGTATAACATAAATAGACAAATATACATGCACGGTACGAGAATCGTGAAAGACAAGCAATAATTTAGTCACTGGGTCGGCCCAGCAACTTTAAAATTGCCCACTGGTATTTTCTTCAATCGCGTATCTCAGACCACGGATTTCGGGTGGTCACAAAACAAAGCTCGTACCAGGGCTTCTGCGCTTATTTAATATATATGAAAAATCTTACTTCCGAAGTAAAAATGCAAATGTGTTTGCGAAGCCGATCTTTGCAATTACTTATTTATTTATTTACTTTACAACCATATAATACAAAAAAATTTATACACGCATGGTTGAAGGTGTGGTCAACAGGACATGGGTCCCATATGAAGACCAACCTGACAAAAGTTACAGAACATTACGGAATATACATAAATTAATGACTAGGACAATACACTATTTACATATTAAAGGAAACATACAAATGTGTAGCCCAACGCCACACTCTCATAAATGAAAAAATCAATTAAAGTGCTGTTTTACGGTCAAGTTTAATTGACATTGAAACGAAAAAAACACACATTTTTTACAGCAATTTCAAAAATTCTGGTCATATGTACTCCGAATGCTCAAAATATGCAAAATCTTAACTATACCTTAAAGACAATTCTGTTTCTTTACAGACCCAGTACCATCTGCAGTGATAAGTCCTTCACCAAGTTATACCATAACCCACAATGATACTGAGGTCGTCAGTACTTACAAGACGTCTATTATAACAGTTTTGAAATACAGTCCTATTGGGTCATCAATATCCATTGCAACAGATCAACTTGGAAATAGTTCAAAGGCCTTCAGTTTTTCTGTCGTCGGTAAGATATGTAATTGATTACTTACTATATATATACTGGTAATTTTTCCGCAAGCACATTGTATTATCAGTTATATTGTTTTAATAATAATTATTATATCAACGATACCCACATCAATTGGGTGTTTCTCAGTGACCTGCATCAATTTTACAATTATTTACGATATTTAGAAAAAACATAAATAGACAAATATACATGTACGGTACAAGAATCATGAAAGGCAAACAATAAATTAGTCATTGTTTTGACCCAGTGGGTCAGCCCAGCAACTTTAAAATTGCCCACTGGTATTTTCTTTAATCACGGATATCAGATCACGGACTTTGGGTGGTCACAAAACAAAGCTTGTAACAGGGCTTCTTCTGCTTCAATTACAGAGCATTCCCAAAAGTTACATAATTGCACTAACCTCTTGGTGCGATATTTGAAAGAAGGCGACGTGCTAATGTTTGTAGCGGAAATTGTACAGATTACGCTGAATACTGAAAACGACTACGCCAAATACTACAAAGCTTTTAAAACCGCTATAGCTACAACATATCACACAATAGGGCCATTTATACGTGAGAAAATAAGTCGCGACGTACATAAGGCGCGTCTTATATAAGACGCGAACACGCTCGTATAAATGGTCAAATTCTAATAAGTCGCGACTTATTGTGGAACAGCCTGAATCCCTGTTCTTATTTAAGTCGCTACAGAATTTGACCATTTATACGACTGTGTTCGCGTCTTATATAAGACGCGTCTTATGTACGTCGCGACTTATTTTCTCCCGTATAAATGGCTCTAATATAGTATCACACAAAAAATAAAAACGTCAACAAACTTGCCAACAAATATCATGGGACTTAGTCTCCTTTGCAGATGTGCTTATAGCTCCAGCCCTCACTAACGAACGTCTGCTGACTGAAACGAACTGCACATTCCATTCCCTCCCATCGACCAATCACAGCAAACCTTCCAAATTTTGGAAAGTGAAACTGGGAAAATAATTCCCGAGCGGAGCAAATTTATAATTAAATATTTTGAAAGCAGTCGTCGGTTGTATTTTGGTCAAAATTTCGCCCAAAAATAGAATTTTAAGTAAAATATATTTGTTCAGGATCATAAAAGCGCCACTACCAGGAATATCATATAATGTAAACACAAACCCGTGAAATTATCGCGGTGAGATTAATTTCGCCGAAACTCCGAAATGTAAACGTCTAGTTTTGCAATACTTTTCACAAAGACGCCCAACATACAGTAACAGCGTAACCCTTTTGAATTTGTGTAAAGGTCGAAGACATAGGAAGCTATTTATAATGGCAAGAAGAAAATACATTTGGACATTCTCCTCGAGAGTTTCTCGACCGCTTCTTGACATTGTTCACAATATTTTAAAATTACCCTCATAACGTACGCTATTGCATTTTACACCGATTGTTTGCAAAATATGTAAGAACATAATCAAAATCATCAAGTTTATAGAGCAAAGACTTAACAACGCTATTTTCAATTTCAGCGACACCGACGAGTGCCCCAAATACAACGAATGGTGGAACAGGTAAAGTGTTATTTTTCGTAACATATAGTTCAGAGAGTATAATCTTTGTTTGAGCAAATCAGAAATTAGCTCTCATTTTTAATGCACCTATTTCATTTGGAGACCAACGGTACAAACTTTGTGCATTTTGGTGGGTAGCCATTTCCCTGTTAAATAGTAAAATTCAGGTTCCAGTTTTGAAGAAACCTTGATGAAACACTTGTGAAAGCAAAAACACTGAAAGCTATACAGTCCAGGAAATAGAATATTTTATAACGTTACTTCATTCACAATACAATATAATAACAAATTGTATAGTATATCTATGCCAATCCACTGTGCTCGTTTTTATTTGAAAAACAGATTCCAGGAAATCGAATAATGGAACTGAATGGTATATATTTTTCATAATGTTGGTGTCTGGAATTATCATTGGGCTTTTCCTTGCATGTGTTGTGATGTGTTCTCGTCGTCGTTGGTTTAGAAACAGAAAACATGGACGAAACCTTCAACAACATACAACCGAAGATACAACATATCAAGAGATAGATCTTACAAGTATGAATGAAGAAGAAAATTATGAGCCAATGGGAGGTGCAGGAAACGAGGACGAGTCTACTTATACAGAGTTAAATATAGTCAGGGATGCAGAGAATAATTATCAATCTTTAATCAACTAATCTAGTTGCTTATGACAATAAACTCTTTGGTTGAACGAAAGAACTCATTAATGCAATTTTTTTTAAAGATTTGTATCCCCGTACAGAGGCAGTCCTTTTCAATATCGCGTATTTGCGATGAAAAGTGTTCAAAACCTACATTATCTTTTTGGCGTAGCTACCAAAATTACTTTTCATTACCAGCAATCTGAGTCTTTTTGCTCCCGCGATACTTACTATATGCGGTAACCGTTTAGTGAAAACTTGGTTTTGAAACGAATGATATTGAATATGATATTGATAAAGGTTTATATTTACAATAATAAAACAACATTTTAAACAATTATATTTCTATTTTAAATTTCAAAATATGTTTTAGAATACTTCAATTACGTTCAATTTCGAAACGCTATTGTTGAAAAAAGCATTTATCCCTTTCATTTGTGTCAAAATCGACTGTAAAATATTGAAGTAGTATCGAAACTTATCCAACATATCCATACCACAAAAACAGTGAAATAAGGTAAGAGATTTCAATCAAAAGATACCAAAGCCAAAGGCGGTTAATGACATTAAGACTTCCTACTTGTTCAAGGGCAGACATAATTAGTAAAACTGTAAAAGTTTTGAATAATGTTGAAAATCTTCAATTTTGAAAAGCTCGGTATGAGACTGCAGCGCCATATTAGAGCGGTAATCCATTATAAATAAACTGGCTGACAAAATGTAGAGAAAATGTACAAGAACCGAAATTTCAGGTCGTTTTTCGCGTCCAAAAAGACATATTTAAGATCAGATTAAGTTATAAAGTGCGGCAAGTGCCCTATTTTCAGCGATGTTTGCGGCCTCCCATTTTATCCTGTAAAAGTTTTTCTTAACGCATTTGAAAGATCGTAAATTGAAGACAATTTTGAGAGGTCGGCACCGATGAAATGATCAAGAACATGGACAGCTCAAAGCTTGGAAATCAATGTAAGTGAAGGAATTTCGATGAAATTATATAGGAAGTACGAACAGAGAACCTTGTTATTTTGACTGCATTTTGCGCCCGGCGAATAAATGGAAGGGCGATATACAGTTGCATATTACTTATCAACGAGAGGTCGGCACTTAAAATCAAATATATTTATATAAAAAGTCGAAAAATAGGATTTTGTTTTAGATTCAATACATTTCCTAATAGTTTTGGGACTTCAATTTCGTTGGCATGCGGTTTTCGTGATGCATTATGATTCAGATTGCTGGTAATGTTTTTTAGCTTGGATTTCTACTTCATACAGTCAGCCCAAATTGTAAGTTTTCTAAATGCATCTGCCATCTGGCCGTTGAGAAAGGTACAGAATACTAAATTAAAATACAATTATATTAATCAATGATGCTACAAAATTGATGCCATATTTACAGCAATATAAGTAAAGCTTACTGAACTTTAAACAACGTTTTCTCTTGCGCATATACCATCTAAAATTCATTTCAACATTATTTTACAAATAATGCAATAAGCACATTTTAAGTTTGTTTGCCAGTTGAGAACTTAAACTTACCAAAAATCAATAATTTTGAATGCATTCATAACCAAGTACGGGCAGGATAGAAACTCGTACAACAAACTGCCATAAAAACAGAAATTATTTCAACGGCCGCGTTGCGAAAACGTCGGACGCCGGTAAAGTGATTGAACCGATGATGAATGGCTTAGCTGTTAGAAAAAAGCTGTAAAAAGTCATAAGCAGTAAATACCCAACATTTTCTTCGATCTTACATGCAATAATCCACACTTAGTTGGCCACAAACAGACTTTTTTAAAACTTGGAATTTGAAAAACAATAAAACATGCTTTGAAAGACTCGCGTGTTTTCATTGTTCTCCACGAAATGCATGCGGGACACCACGCGAGAAACGAGATTTCCGACTATTGTATGGCGTCAGAGCTTCAAAAAACCTCCAAATGTAGCTCAAATTTCTCCCGTTTCCTTCCGTGAATTTTTCTAAAACTTTGTACATTTAATAATCCCCGAGCCGGCGCGAAGCGCCGTGCGAGGGTACTAATTCCGCTCGGATATTTACACCCGGGTATGTGAAAACATTGTGGAATACAAAGTCGTCCACCATTTTTTTTTGTCATGGACGTTTTTTTAAGTTATGCGCAAGCGCGAGTTAAAGTCGAGAGAAAACTGGTAACTAGCAACATCATGATTGGCTAAGACAACGATTTTGTTTTTATATGCCTACGTCAGAAAAATAACTGCCATTTTGGCATTTTATTTTTGGCATTTAATTTATCATGCATTTATATGAAAACATTTTTCAAAATTGCACTCTGGAGTCGGGACATATTAATTCAGACAAATATTAAGTCTCCAAAACAAGAGAAGTGAAAATTTTTTAGAGGACTTTTGTTTACTAAAGTCAATAAGAAAATAAAGCAGTCGAAAAGCCGAGAAAGGACAGAATTTTCGAGTTTTAAAGCGTTTTAAACGGGTAAGTGTTTATTTTGCATACTTGTTTTTGCAGTTTTGGGCTAGATTTCATAGACTTAAATATTTTTTTAATTGAGCATTCTGTGGAACAAACTCTAATGTACCACAGAATACCAGTGCAGAGGTAAATAAGCAACGGTTTATCAAATTGTACCAGGATTTGGTGTGTGATGTTGTGTGATAATACTGTAGGATATTGCTAACTTAATTTAGTGAAAGGTAAATACTAAAATCAGTACAGCATACCAGTGGTGTAACCAAAGTATACCAGGTTTATCAATAATTTTGAAAAATTCAGTTTTTCAATGGTAAAATTGATTCCTCGGTGTGATTCGAGTAATAATGTTGTGTTGCATAGAAAAAGAAGTGATCAACATAAATTACTGGTTTGCAAACTTATTTTTAAACTTTCGAATTTTACAGGCATTATGCGGGAAAAAAGTATCAAAAACATAGAATGTTATTTTTTGTTAATCCTGATTATTTTAAAGAATTTTTATTGAAAATATTCATTTTTTGTTTTTTATATGTCAATTAAAACTAAAACTAATATATATTCACAAAATTAAAGTATATAGTATGTTTCCGCCAAATTTTATAAGATCAATAAATAAGACTGGTATTCTGTGGTACCGTGTGGTTCTGTGGTACATACACTTGTAGTATAAAAATACTGTTCAAAAAACAGAAGTTTTATGACAATTTCGAAACGTTTTGTACAGTAAATCAAAGCCAAAAAAAGAACAAAATAACATACCTACTTTATATAGTTGGGCAATTGGTAATTTTATTGTTAAAAATAAAAATATTATAACAGTTTGTACAGAAAAGAAATATAGAGTATTTAAAATCATTGAACTAAATATACCAATGATTTAAAATACAGTGTTCGCTTGCATGTTACCATGGTTACAGTAAACGATTTAGTACTTCATGTTACAATAACTTTTGGGTTGTTCGGGAGAATAATTATTTGGTTCTAATGGCGAGGGGTTACTGCATGAATGTATTTCTAGTATCGGCTTAATAGGTGTAATGTCAATTTTTCTTAATCGAAGGAAATTTCTGAATATTGATTTTTCAAAATAGAACCATAAGGAAATAGAACTATTAAACCAATATTATTTCCTATGCAAAGTTTTAAAATTTTCTACCGAATGATATTCTTAAAATGACAGGAAGAAGACAAAAAGTAAGTTTTATTCTAAGCACGCTGTTGCCATGGTAACGGACTTTCAACACAAAGGTAGTACACCAAAATCTTCAGGAGAGCATTCTCGATGTTTGCTTTGAATTTCGTCCTTGTATCATGCAAGATGAAGAAACACGAGCCTCTTGAATACAATAGTGCACTATAATGCAAAAACCATGGGAAGCCACCTTAAATTACATATTGTGTATACAGCGGATAAAATCACATCGCTCAGCAGGTGACACTACCCTATAATATACAGAATATTTGAATAAATACAAAGCAAGCAATGCAGTGCTCTTTAAATAGCATGAAAATGGAAATTAGTATGGAATTAGTATAATTTCCAGACCAATCACCACCTTCATACTATTTCCAACAAGGATTCATATTATTTTTATAATAAGGATTTTGGAAAAGATTTCCAGTGTAATGTAACACTGTAATGTCAACATAATGTTCACCCAACCTGCATATTTAGTGAAGGAGACTGATGCTCTACAAATGAGCTACCGAGCCAAAGTCTAGGCGTTACTATCACAAGGGAAGTGCTGTCCCAATCTCCACGTTCTCACAATATTTATTGGGGGAAGTTATTGGGCTTATATTATTTCGTGTTGTTTTCTTTTCGTAGTGTGCAGTCTCGCTGCCCTCGGCAGCATTTATGGTGGGGTGCTGGGATTTCATTGTGAATATATGGTATGATATGCATTTTTACATTTAAAGTTTACAAGATGTAAATATTCGGAGCGTACTTCTTTACATTTCTTCAAATCGGTCGCGGTTAAAGCTCGAACAAACCTCTTCGCCTTTGGTCAATCTAGCATACGTGTTACCATCGTATGGTTTCCTTGAAGTAAGGACAGAAAAATCTACGGTATGTCGTCGGGTATCTTCGCTTTCTTTCCTACAGTCTTCGTGTGATTTTCGTAACGATGAAAACCGACCGTTTTAAATTAGTTGCAACGAAATTCAGGAAACTAATTCGGTTAGATTGCTTGCCTCTTCGGTTAATAGAGCATTGTTTTGGATTTCATTTTGTGACATAAATTCTCAGAAAGGAAATCAGTACTGTGACGGCAGCTGGATATTCGCATCAAGTTTCATCAACTTTAAACTCGAATTTCTCTTAAAATAGGTTTGCAACCAATGGCTAGGGATTCAAATAGCAAAGAGATTTTAGCTATTTGGAATGAAATTTGCATTGCAAACAAGCAAAATCCTTTGTCAAGTTCATCCAACATGGTAGACTTGCTCCAAGTCTATCTTTAATTGTCTTTCTATATCGACCCATTATAGAATAAATAACATGACGTAGCAAGATAAGACGTAGCAAGGGGTGGCGGAGTGAGTAAGGGAGACTTGTCAACTTCGGAAAATCTCGGTTAAAAACTGAATCTAAGTGGCTAGACTTGCTCGAAATCTCTCTTTCATTGCCTTTCAGTATCGATCCGTTATAGTGTAAATAACACGAGTTACAATATAGTGGATCGATAAAGAAAGACACCGAATGAGACTAAGAGAGACTTGGAGAAAGTCTACAAACATGGTGGCGATGACGTGAACGACAATACTTATTGTGTGGACCTCGGCACTGACTGGACATTGTCGGATTTGATATATTACCTATAGCATGCTGGTATACTTTGGATTGTTTACATTTTACCCTTAAGAATGCGCTTCTTTTACTAGCGCCCAACTGAATCAGTGATCTAATAATAGACGTAAATTACCTTTATTATTATCAGACGCATCGCGAAGGGCCTTGGAATAAGAGACGATTGACGTTGACAATAATAGGAGCGAGAAACACGCGGAGCTAACTATCAACCAACCTTTTTCTTTGTCAAAATGTCTGTTATATGCCAGGATATACAACTGAAGTAGAAGCTTGAACACTTCAAACAACCGTAACATTGCAATATATATCACGCTGTTATTCAGTGTATATATTGTAGTATTTTCTATCCACATCTTTCTTCCTGCTGCGTTTGCCATTTCTGTAGCAGTCCCAGTACCTAAAATATTTAAACGCATTATTATAGTAAAATCCATATTAGAAGAAGTTATTATTTCTATTTTTATATGATAAGAGCTGGGATTCGCCTGCTTTTGGGCTGGGAAAATGGGATTTCTTGCATTGGGACTGGGATTCACCAACAAAAATACAATTATGGAAAATTGGAATGGGATTGGGATTTGAACAAAACATTGGATGGGACTGTTGGATTTGGTCAAAATTTGGGCTAGGAAACTTGGATTAGAACCCCCTCCTTCTCCCCCCTCCCCCTTCAGGACCTTCATATGCCGCTAGTTTTCTAGTGGTTCAACGTCGAGCAAAATAAGAAATTGCTTGGCCGCGGTAAAGATCGAACCAGCGATCTTTGGTTTGCTGTTGTCAAATCGGTTTGAATAGGTGATAATTGGAACTGAAGCTAGCGCCTTCCATATATCTGTATATCAGCATATATAGTTGGTAGAGGGTTGGACTAGCAATCTATTGTTAGTTCTATGGCAATCCCAGTACCTGAAATATTACGACACGTAGTAATTATTTATATATTTTTGTCATTTTTGTGATCACGCGAGCCAAGTGCTCAATGATAAACTAGCTCGACAACTATAGGGCTAAGGAGGCGAGGGAAGAAAACTGGAGGACCCGAAGAAAAACCTTCGAAGCACAGGAGAGAACCAATCACAACTCTGTGTACTTGTGCCTGACCTTTGGCTACGTCTTAAAACGCCAAGCCTCTTTCCTGCGTTTTCAATGTCCGCACAAACTGGAATATCCGCTGACAGCCGGTTATAAGTTGGCGATATGTATTAGAAAATGTTTCGCTATGTTTACGCAATGTTGAAGTGGTTTCCCTTGAATTTTACAACATAGCATACTTAAAGTACTCGTAGCATACTCTCTGCGTGATCGAAGCGGTTGAGACACAAGTCAGTGGCTTACGTCTATAAACTCACTGACTTAACTTTGTAGACGGTATACATAGTATATTTTGCTACGAAGTCATGCGAAAAGCTATCTTTCCTCTCACGAAACTACATTTCTCTTGCAGACGTTATAATGCGCCTAGTTGTAGTAGGTTAGTAGTATTTTTTCTAACCAGCTAGTGGTATTGGCACATTAATAAATTAATCTACCTGATCTATCTGCCTAACGCGGTGGGGAAAATTTTCGCTTTCCAGCTTTCGACGCACTGAGTGCAGTTTTAATCTGGCAAACTTCCCTGATAGATAGGACCATGCATAGCACGCCCGAAACCGAAATTTTTTTCAATTCGTTGTATAACCCGTGCTTCCTAGTTCCTAAGGGCGATGCACCTTCCGAAAACGTGAATTTCCGGGGAAAATATTCGAGAGAAACATCAACACATGAAATAGATCCAGAATATTCGAAGGAGATAAATATCCATGTGAATATATGTAACTGCAAATTCAAGGATCATGATTGCATGCTTTCTCATCGTTTAAGTTTAAGTTCCGTAAGATGACAGGCTTCGTCTTCATAACTTGTGTTCTATTTGGTCTAAATGTTGTGTCATACCAATGTGAAGGTAAGTTGTTATCTAGTATCTTTTGAAAATATCAATTGAGTTGGTTTCCTAAAGCTTGTTCATATGAGTCCGGTTAAACGGGCGATTCACCTTAGTGGTATCCGCATGCGATCGTTAATGAATATAGAAATCACCGTGTGTTCAGCTGAGAGACCAATCTCGTACCTAGAATACATCAGTTCTATATCGGAGTGCGAGATAGGAGCATCAGTGGATGAGAGACCTTAGGATGTAGGACGGCAACGTGACGGCGAAGGCTATTAATACAATGAATTTAAGATTGATAATATTTTAGAGAATAAATGAATAATATCAAGGAAAACCTATACTTATAGATTATGGAGTTACATTGTTGGCACATATTGCTCGCATGCATTTTCACACAATATAGCTTCAAAGTTATATCGTTTGCATGTAGTCAAATCGATCCTGTTATGAATTTACGAAGTATACAAGAAGTTAAGTAAAAACTTATGTACGTACGCAGCAGTTATAATTCGTTGTGTCCACCAGAAATGACATTCAGATATTATGTTTCACGTCAATGATCCTCGTTCACATGTAGTGTATATATATCGAAATCATTTTCGACCGTTCACTGCACGATACCATACTAAAACTATACGAATACGCTATTTATGTTTATTAATATATAATAATTTTATAAACAGTATCTAAAATTCTTCTTCATTTACCAAAACAAGGACAAATTGGGGAAAAACTCTTCCTACCATGCTGTAGCTATATGACTATGACAGCGTGGAATATGTTTGTCTGAAATAGACATACATGCACAATTAAATCGAAACTGTTTAGCCATATAAGCCACGATATTCTATCGACTTACGCTTTTAACAGGCTTTCTTGCAATTAAACAACACAGCGTATTTTAAATGTTTATTTGCATAATCATTAGCATGTTTTTTTGGGTAAAATCGCTGGAAATTACGGCAAAAATTTGGTTTTGGATTCGGTCACCGCTAGTTTGAACTTTATCTTTGTCTTCGAGGTAAACAACAAGACCAACAACAATTTATTTATTTATTTATTTAGCTTCGCCAACTAGGGCAGGGTCACCACAACAGCATATGCCAATTACTGTGGGCCCTTTTACCTAACCCATCCTGTCAACTTTCCCTGTGGGAGGAAACCGGAGTACCCGGAGAAAACCCACGACTTTCGGCAGAGCGTTGACTTTTACTCTTTTCACTTGAGGACTGGGTTCGAGTCGCATTGAGAAAGTTCTCACTGAGACTTGAACCCGCGGCGTTAGAGGTGAAAGGCAAGTGCGCTAACCACTTCGCCACCGAAGCCCCAACTATGACAAGGTTTGACATTCTTATATTAATTTCACATTTTTTTGTTATATTTAGTTCTTCTAAAAAAATATGACGATGCAAATGCTTATATGCAATATTAAAAATTTCCTCCTGGATTTGGTTGAAGTATTGTCAAGTTTTGTCTTAAATATTCGTCTGTTCAAGACTATAGCATAGGACAGGTTGTGAATTTTTCAAACCGGTGTCAGTGTGAACGCCTCAGCAGGCGTCTTGTTATGATGAATTTCGTAAAGAATGACTTATTCTTTTGCCTTGTGTAGCAAAAGTATACGCACCACCTGGTGGGAACAGGTTGACTGTTTTACCTGGATCAACTGTGAAAATGGAGTGGTCCTTTGATGATGATGTGTCTCGTGTTCATGATCGGATTTGGTATTTTACAAGTAGTAACAGTTCATCTGCAGCACTAATACTTGCAAGAATACATTATAATGGTGACCCTCAAATATTTTATAGCTTACCTAGGGTTGCAATAGAAAAGCCAGCGACATTGGTTTTAAAGAATGTTGATCAAAGTTATAATGGAACATACCACTTTACCCTGTATGCAGTAACTGGCACTTTTACATCTGAAGTTCTCGTCTTTATTGCAGGTATTAGAGTAGTCTACAGCCAATATATATAAATCCTTCAATTTTTTACTTCTGGGCGTTCTACAATTGAGGCAAATGACTGGACATGTCACGACTTCATGCTTATGCAGATTTCTATATTTTAATGTGTATTCTTAAGCGCACGATTTTCTCCATCCCTTTCGACAAACCGGATGTTTTCAATTTCTACAATTTTGGTAAATTTCTAAGCTTCATTCTATAACCAAATTTTCTACATAAGCACATCTCAAATTTGCCACGAATTAGCCATTAATTCGAGAAGAAAAATTTTGTTTGTGTAATTGGGGATTCAAACATTACATGTATTGTGTTTATTATATTTCAGAGAAACCAACTGTGACATTCAGTTGTTCCAGTCCTATTACAGTAAATGAAGGTGATAATGTAACATGTGTATGTAACGGACAAGGTGGCAACCTTCCAGCCAATGTAACATGGTATAAAAATAGCGTACAGATTGGTGAAACACAAAAGAAAGAACAAACATTGACTTTCAGTAATATTCATCGAACTGACAGTGTAACATATAAATGTGTGGCTCAAAGCCACACTCTAATGGAAGAGAAATCAATTGAAATAATTGTTTATCGTAAGTATATTTGACATTAAAACGAAAGGACCACACCATTTATTTACCCTCCGCCTTTTTCAAAAATCCTTCTATAATATATATTTCAAATGCTAAAAATATGTACAGTATGGAAAACCTTATCTAAACCATGCATATATAATTTGAAAACGAGTCCTTAAACATAGATTTGCATGACGATAAATATAATTGTGGAAAACACTAGATCTATATCTAATTGGCAAAGCTTTTGATCCCTAAGCCAGGGTTTTCATGTGCAAGTCATGTTATGGATATCGATATTGTTTCAAAGACACAGTTCCACCTGGAAATTACTCAAATGCCTTGGTGAATCATGTCAAATGTAATAACATGTCAAAGGTACCTTCAGTTTATACCATAATCCATAACGATACAGATCGTACTCACAAGATATATTATAACAGTTTTGAAATACAGTCATTTTTTGATTTTAAATTCCAGGAACACGAACAACGAATGCCTCAAATACCAGGAATCCCAGAACAGGTAAAGTATTTCTTTTTCGTAATATGTTTCAGGAAGTATAATTTTTGTCAAAGCAAAGGATAAAAACTCTCCTTTCTAATTTACCTATATTTACTTGGAAAACAAACGGTAGCCTCGTGCATTTTGGGGGTCAATGAAATAACGAAATTCAGTTTCCAGTTTTTGAAGAAACCTTGAAAAAACACTTGTGGAACGGTATAGAAAAACTGAAAGCTATGAGCGCGTGCACACTTAATGTGCTCATAATACTCTCAGTTATAAAGGTGCAAATGTTATGCTTTCCTTTACTTTCCTTCAGAAAGTATTGTATGTTTATATACAGTCCCAGAAATGAAATATATTTACCATAATTGCATGTTTACTACATACTTTATTTACTACATACACTGTAAAAACAGATTGTTTAAATTGGTTATTTTAACCAATCTGTTTTTATAGTGCTATATAATAGATTGGTTAGTATATTTGCAACCCATATCTACCGCCTATTCCAGTTTTAAAACAGTTTCCACGAAATCGATTAATTAAGAGTGGTATATCGTTGTGGTAATATTGGTGTCTGGAATTATCATTGGACTTTTTCTTGCATACACTGTCCCATGTTCTCGTCGTCGTTGGTTTAGAAACAGAAGACCTGAACGAAACCCTGAACAACATACAAGTGACGATAAAACATATCAAGAGATAGACCTTACAAGAATGAATATCGAAAACAATCATGAGTCAATTGGAGCTGCAGGCGATGAGAATGAACCAACTTATACTGAGTTAAATACAGTTAGAGATGCAGAGAACAATTATCAATCTTTAACATAACTAATCCGCTATATAGTTACTTAAGCTGCATATTACACTAAACGTTTTGGTTACTAGAGAAGAAAGAACTCTCTAAACTGTAAAGTAAGTTCCTTTTAAAGATTTTTATTACCATTCATTGAAGATGCAATACAACCAAAGTGACAGCATACATGACTAAATGAGGCATCAGTGTTTAAATGTTATATTTCTTATATTTAACGAATAAGTAACTTATTCTAAGTTTACTTTTTTATCACCATTATTCATTAAGCAGTGCAACCAAAGTGACATCATATATACATGACTAAATAAGGCATCTGTGAATGTTTTATTTCTTTACTTGTATTTAACAAAATCAAACAGCGTGTGTTTATTTCTCTCACAGTACTTATGATAAAAAAGATGTACTGAATAATTAAAATTGAATTTAATCATAACACGTGGTGAGGAAGTCAAAAAAGAAACGTTTTAGGCTTATAATGAATTTGACTTCCTCCTTAAATTACTAAAATACAAAACACAATATATATATATATTAATACAACGTATATAGTACAATAAGACTTTTTACAACAATAAAGTCAAAGATCATAATTATAACAAAGCAATTTGCTAATGTTTGTTATAAAGAAATATTCTAACATTATTTGTAAATGAATAGAAGGTAGTACAGTTATATATAGTCCTTCTTAAGGTGGCTCAATATAGTAATCACAAAAACCTTATTCAAAAATCGCGAAAACAAAACTTCATACTCTATGAACAAACCCGCGTGACCATTTGTGCGCGCTTGAATATTAACGAAAGAACTTCCAAAATGACCTGGCGTGGGCAGTTGCTCGCGCCATCTCGCGTCATTGCACTTGTTATATACCGTTTTCATGTCAATAGCTGACGTCATTAAAAAAATCTACTTTTGAAAAACAACGCGCTATATCTCATTATTTTGTCCGGGTACCTATGTTCAAATTTTGCATGCTGTATTGCACCGCAATACAGGGTCACCGTGCTTCTTTTCCAACTACACGAGGCGATAGGCTATGTTGGAGTGAATTTCGCACGCGCATGGCATTTCAAATATTTATTGAGTACATTACATATATAATTATATATAATTAATATATATTGACTCAAATGGTATAAGCACAAACGGGACGCGAAGTCCCATGCAAGGTACAACCCCCGAAGCAGCGAAATCCATACATAAATACACACATAAAGTACATAAATAAAAAGCCGCTTCCCCCCATTACGCACCGTGAACACAACCACCTGAATGCTTCTCAGATGTGTTTGTATTATGTTGCCATAATAACGAAATATGTGTTACTAAAACTATATAGCATAATATGAAAGTATAGAAAGATAAAAATATATGAAAACCCTGATACCTGGTGCCGTAAAACCTAAAAATACGGATTAATTTCAAAGTGTTGCATGGACACCTGAATTTTTGAAAACTGTACGATCCAACTTAAATTACTTAATACAAAACACAAAATATATATAAATTAACACAACGTAGTACAATACATTGGCATTTGGCAATGCTAACCTGATTCCCGAGTTATCGTTGGATGGCACAAAATGGCCGACCTATACAAGTTTGCAGGTGATGCGAATTTAGAGCAAAAGACGGAAAAGCAGAGGAAGTAATAACCTATGCGTTATAATAACAAATATTCTGCGAGGCCTGCAGAGGAAACCTGACAAGCTAAAAATGTCTACACATGCATTTAACGTTAATGAAGAACGGCAGTGAGTATTTTTTCCATTAAACCATCCCGAAGGACCCCACTGAAAAACACACTAGTGATGTGGGTATCCTGGATAAATATAATTATTATAAAGAAATAAAGAAGTTACTAGGTACTATTATGACATTTATCTGTCTGGTTCTACATTCAAATGTGAAAACGGAACTGTGAATGTGAAAAAGAGCCATTTGACTGATTGTATCCATGAGGCCTCGATTAGTGGCGGAGATTTCTTGGGGCGGAAGGCGGTCAAAGCCTCTCGAATTTCCGACCGGACCTTCTAAATTTCCAACAAGCCCCCATTTACACTTAAAATTGGCTGTTTTTAGTCTTGTTAGATCAAAATTTCCGACAAATTGTCTATTGAAATCCTGCCTTACTAGCTCCTACACTCATTCACAAAATTTATTGAGACTTTTAGAATCACCACCTCCCCTTCCACCTATTTCAGTGTTGAAATGCTGCTGCCTTTCTAAAAGAAACATAACGTGAAACTAGAACAGAGGCTGTCTCATTGACAGTCGATATATAGCTTAAAACGACATTGAAATGGCGGGAAGGGGGCCAGGAGGGTTATCTCAAATATTTTGTGGATGATTGCAGGCAGGTAACTACTCCTCCCACTATATCGTGGGGAACAAAGAGCGACTGCGAGGGAGGCTAATATCCATGACCGTGTTAAATATATGAAACTGCAAGTCCAAATATCATTATTGCATGCTTTCTCATCGCCTAGTTTAGGTTGAAGTTCCGTACGATGAGAGGCTTCGTCTTCATAATTGGCGTTATATTTGCTCTAATCTTTGTGTCATACCAATGCGAAGGTAAGTCGTTATCCATACTATCTTTTGAAAATTCCAACGGACTTGGATTCTTATAGAGCTTGTTCATATGAGCCCGGGTAACCGGAAAATTCAAGTTAGTGAGATCCGCTTATCATTGTTAATGTATATAGAAGTCATTGTGTGTTCATATATGAGAGACAAATCTCGTACCCAGTTGATGAGACTAACCAAAGTAACCAGCCTGGTTAGGTGAGATCTCACCTAACGCTCGATGGGATCTCAGTCAAGTGAGATAAAATTTTCCATATAATTCTTCATCCTTCCTGATGGGCATTTGAAGAAAGTACCTTACAAACGCGAATAAATTATTTAGTTCGAAACTAATTCTGTTGCCTTTGTAGAAATTAAAACATTACTGAATTTCGCTGTTAAATATTTCAGGACGCGTAATATTTCTGCACCTTTAGGTACTTCCAGATGTAAGTAAATGTATGTATCGCATGATTAGTTCTTGTATAATATTTGTGAAGCTTATATAGATTATGGCATACATCAGAATTACTAGTTAAGTCAAATTGCATTTATGTCCACATGCAGCTTATAATAAAATATTATTTCTGAATGGCTAGCAGCCAACGGTGAATTCGTATGGCAGTCATATATGTTTTACGTCAATAATCCGCGTCCATGCACATGTAGCGTGTATATCGAAATCGTTTTCGACCGTGCATATGATACAAAACGGAAAGTAAACGAATGCATTATATATCTTATTAATAGATACAGTATATAATTATCTATAACATTCTTCTTCCTTAACCCAAAACAAGACCAAATTGGGGTAAGCAAAAAGTTGAAGGTGTATGGTACCAGTGTAGATAGCGTCTATACAATGAATGCAGGGCCTTCGCTCGAAACGTCGAAGTTCTTGTTGAACCTTTCAGGTAGTTTGATTCTGTGAAAACCCGGAGCTTCCCGACGCTTATTAAACAAAAAGTTACCTATCATATGCGGTACATGACTATATAACAACTTAGAGTATGATTGTCAAAGTACACACACAATTTCACAATTTAAATCGAAACTGTTTAGCCTTAAGCCACGATATGCTGTTCACTTACGCTTTTAAGCTTTTTAATATATTAGCACTAATTATATAGTCGAGAATATTAAACAATTATTGGATGAGGCTGATTGATTTATATAGGTGTCTACATTTCCGTTGGTATATTTTTGGTCCTAGAGATTGACGTTTTAATTTGTAGTACTGTGCCTTCGTTTTCTTAACTATTTTTTTCGACACAATCGCATTCATTTATTCATGCCACATGAAAATCATTGGATCATTGTCAAAACCGCCATTTGCCTTAAGTAGTCGTAATAATTCATCCCCTGTTTGACCTTTTGGATCAACCATGAGACATATTAGCTACTCCTGACTTGCCTAGTCCTCATAGGGGCGTGAATATCAGTGACGTACTACTAATTTAAAACATCTCTAAATTGTTTACTCAATACATTTCGCTCATTTCGCCAGTCGCACATTGACCATTGTCAGATATTCCGCTTTATGCAATTTTTGAAGGCAAAGGATTTATAATATTAATGATTTCTACATTTCACAATCTTGCATGGAGGTGATCGACATTTTGTAGGCGATTTTTCAACATCTATAAATCGTTAGTTCAAGGGCATTGTAGATACGCGCCTCTGCAATTCTGCTATTTAGAACTATTGTCATCGCCGTCATCGACTCAGATATTCTTCTTAATTTTTACAGCAAAATCGCTTAGGTTACAAGGGCCATTAAGTGAAAATGGTACTGGTCGTGTTGAAGTATTCTACAATGGACAATGGGGAACAATCTGTGATGATGATTGGGATATAAAAGATGCTTGGGTTGTATGTCGTCAACTTGGTTATCTAGTTGCTGTTAGTGCTCTTCACGGGAACCAGGTTCCTTCTGGTTCTGGACCTATATGGTTAGATAATCTCGATTGTACAGGGAGAGAGAAAAGTTTGACCGATTGTTCTCATGCCGAATGGGGACATGGAAATAGTAATTGCCGCCATAAGGAAGACGCTGGAGTAGAATGTTCTTCAACAGGTAAAGTTATCGAAGAAATAAATATAGTAAGGTATACTTATTATTTAAGATACTTTTAATGCCATTTCAATGGCCACAATGACGTTTCAGAAGTGGCTAACATTTTGGCTTAAAACTTTATAATTAACTCGACTTCATAACTTTTCCCCTCACTAAATATACTTCATTATTTGGAAGATTATAAATACTTCTCCACTTGTTTTTCCAAATGAGGTAAACGAGGCCATTCATAAAAGGTGTCATTGACTTGGTCTGTCAACGACCGTCGTTAGCTTTACAAATTCTGCGTTTCAACACCGTACCGGACATTTTTTAGCCTTCGTTCGGGATTTTACAGATTCCGGTTTTCCTCTTTCCCTGTTCTCTCGTTGCTCATTCCCTTCAACGTTTCCCCATTCGGCACTACTTGTTTTCCGTTAGCCTAGTTATAAGGTGGAGTGGAATAAGATGTGGTTTTTCTCTATTTTACTGACTCTATAATTTTATCGTTTGTAATAAGAAATTATGTTATTCATAACTACAATCATTGACCTCATACACTCAGACATGCTTATATATACATTATTACAGCTATAACTGTGTCACTCAGGTTACAAGGGCCATTAAGTGAAAATGGTAGGCCTACTGGTCGTGTTGAAGTATTCTACAATGGAACCTGGGGAACGATCTGTGATGATTATTGGGATATAAGAAATGCTAAGGTTGTATGTCGTCAACTTGGTTATCTAGACGCTGTTGGAGCTTTTGTAGGGCACCAGGTCCCTTCTGGTTCTGGACCTATATGGTTAGATGACGTAGCTTGTACAGGGAGAGAGCAAAGTTTGGCGAGTTGTTCTCATGCAAGATGGGGAAATAGTAATTGCAGACATTCCGAAGACGTTGGGGTAGAATGTACTACAACAGGTAAAGTTATCGAAGAAATCAATATAGTAAGGTATACTCATAAAGATACTATCAATGCCATTTCAATGGCCAGAATGACGTACGTTTCAGAAGTGGCGAACAATTTGGCTTGAAACTTTATGATCAAGTCGAGTTCATAAATTTTCCCGTCACTAAATATATTTCATTATTTGGAAGGTTATAAATACTTCTCCACTTGTTTTTCCAAATGAGGTAAACGAGGCCATATCATTGACCGTCCTTAGTTTTACAAATTCTGCGTTTCAGTAGCTACCGTTCCGGACATTATTTAGCCTAGTTCAGGATTTTACAGATTTCGGTTTTCCTCTTTTCCTGTTCTCTCGTTCCTCATTCCCTTCAACGTTTCCCCATTCGGCACTACTTGTTTTCCGTTAGCCTAGTTATAAGGTGAAGTGGAATAAGATGTGGTTTTTCTTAATTTTGCTGACTCTTTGATTTTACCGTTTGTAATTAGAAATTCTGTTATTCATAACTACAATCATTGACCTCATACACTCAGACATGCTTTTTATACATAATTACAGCTATGACTGTGTCACTCAGGTTACAAGGGCCATTAAGTGAAAATGGAACTGGTCGTGTTGATGTATTCTACAATGGAAAATGGGGAACAATCTGCGACAATGGATGGGATATAAATGATGCTAGGGTTGTATGTCGTCAACTTGGTTATCTAGATGCTGTTAGAGCTCTTCAAGGGAACCAGGTTCCTTCTGGTTCTGGACAGATATGGTTAGCAAACGTCGATTGTACAGGGAGAGAGCAAAGTTTTACCAATTGTTCTTATGCCGGATGGGGAATGTTGAAATGTCGGCATTCCGAAGACGCTGGAGTAGAATGTTCATCAACAAGTAAACTTATCGTAGATCGAATTATATAGATATAGATGTTTTTACAAATTATGGAAATATGGCATATGTAATGTGACGGCGTAGCACCCTGTTTTGGCGTTCCTGATAAAAAATAAAGTTCTTGATGTCGTTGTGAAACGGCCACTTACGGTCAATGATGGTTATGACACATAACTAGAAATACATGCATACAGCAATAAAAGTAATATACAGGCTGTTTGGGCCCTTTTTGTGGTACTCATTATGTATACAATGACGTCACTCACTATGTATACAATGACGTCACTCATTATGCATACAAGTAATTAATATATGCGAGGCATGCAGTAGCCTGTCTAGGCGCGCTTGGGCGAACAAACAATAATTTTGCTGAGTTCAGTATATTTTGTGACAAACTTTAATTTTAGCGAACTAAATTGAAATTCGGTTAAGTTTCTTCTGCTATTCAAGCATATTTCAAATTTGCCACGAATTATACATGTATACGAGCAGAGAAATAATCTTCTTGTGTAACTGGAGATTAAAACTTTGCATGTGTTCATTACATTTCAGAGAAACCAAATGTGACAGTCAGTTGTTCCAGTCCAATCACAGTAAATGAAGGTGATAATGTCACATGTATATGTAAAGAACAAGGTGGTAACCCTCCAGCCAATATTACATGGTATAAAGATGGCGTCCAGATTGGTGACACAGAAAAGGAGAAAAATGTGCTAACTCTCAGTAATGTTGAAGGAACAGATAGTGGAACATACAAATGTGTAGGCCAAAGCCACACTCTCACACATGAAAAATCAATTGAAGTGATGTTTTATGGTAAGTCTAATTGGCATTGAAACGAAATAACCACACCATTTTATACCGTAACAGTTTTCAAACATTTTGGGCATATATATGTACTACGAATGCTCAAGATAACTCCTAGGCCTTCACCAAGTTATACCATAATCCATAACGGTACTGAAGTCGTCAGTACTCTAAAGACGTATATAATAACAGTTTTTAAATACATTCATGCTGGATAAAATCAACTTGTAAATAGTCTAAAGGTCTTCAGTTTGTCTGTCGTCGATAAAAATATAGCTATATTTGATTAATTATTTTCACAAGCTCACCATTAATATATTTTCATCATATTGTTTTTATAATAACAATACACATAGAAATGTTTCTCGAATTTGATTGGCTGATTCCAGTGCAGTTAGTCGCAATTTTCTGTAATCGCAGTACAATTTTTTGTAATCACAGTGCAATTTTCTGTAGTCACAGTGCAATTTTTTGGTTACAGTAGAAACAATTGCAGTAATACATGCTGTTATAGAAACAATTTTGGTAGTTTGGGAGAACTCGAAACAACATGAAAAAACTCGCCCTATAATGGGATCGTTTTCCCACTGATTCTTCTCGTTCTCCCAAACTCCCACCCTTGTTTCTATACTGACTGTATAGAAACACGGAAAATGTTTTCTATTTCTATACACCCCATCACCAAGTTTATATCAAATAAAGCAAAGACTTAACAATGTGATTTTCAATTCCAGCGACACGAACGAGTGCCCCAAATACAAAGAATGGTGAAACAGGTAAAGTGTTATATTATTTTTTGTAACATAGTTCAGAGAGTATAATTTTTTTTGAGCAAATGATAGAAATTAACTCTCATTTCCAATGCACCTTTTTCACTTGAAAACCAACGGTACAAACTTTGTGCAGTTTGGTGGATGTAAGCAGCGTAGCTTTGCCCTAAGTGAAATAGCAAAATTAGTTTCCAGTTTTGAAGAAAACCTTGATGAAACACTTGTAAAAGCAAAAACACTGAAAGCTATGAGCTTGCACACTTACTATATATCAAGAACGTGCGGTGCCAGTGTGGGTAGAGTGTAGCAAATATACGGCGGTTGACTCTGTTGTGTAAAACTGCCTGAAAAGTAAAATAAGATCTTCGACGTTTCGAGCGAAGGCCCTTCGTCTGGAAGTTAGTAATATGGATCGGGGGGAAACATGTTCTTTTATAGTGAATACAAAAGCGATCACGTGATATAAAATAAACCAATCAAATGGATTTAATCAAAACAAACTAGAAACAAAATATGGAAATCACATCACAAAATATATTAGCATATAAGGTGAAGCGAACAAAGCAAGAAAGACAGAAATTCAGGAATTCAGAAACTACTGAATTTCTGTCTTTCTTGCTTTGTTAATCGCTTCTCCTTATATGCTAATATATTTTGTGATGTGATTTGCATATTTTGTTTATAGTTTGTTTTTATTAACTCCATCTGATTGGTTTACTTTTTATCACGTGATCACTTTTGTATTCACTATAAAAACACATGTTTCCCCCCGACCCATTCTACTAACTTCCAGACGAAGGGCCTTCGCTCGAAATGTCGAAGTTCTTATTGTATTTTTCAGGTAGTTTTACACAACAGTCAACCGCCGTATATGTACTATATATCACTCCAGGTTAAGGTCCGAATGTTACTCAGTTCCCTTCATTTATAACGTACTTCAGAAAGTGTTGTATGTTTCCATACAGTCCAAGAAATTGAATATTTTATAACGTTACTTCATTCACAATACAATATAATAACAGATTGTATATAGTATCTATGCCAATCCACTGTGCTCTATTTTATTTTGAGAAACAGTTTGCAGGAAATCGAATAATGGAACTGAATGGTATATATTTTTCGTAATCTTGGTGTCTGGAATTCTCATTGGGCTTTTCCTTGCATACATTTTGCTGTGTTGTCGTCGTCGTTGGTTTAAAAACAGGAAACGTAAACGAAACCCTGAACAACATACAATTGAAGATACAACTTATCAAGAGCTGGATCTTACAAAAATGAATACAGACGACAATTACCAGTCATTGGGAGCTGTAGGAAATGAGGACGAGTCTACTTATACTGAGTTAAATACAGTCAGAGATGCAGAAAACAATTATCAATCTTTAACTAACTAATCTGTGGTTGCTTAAAATGATTATGACAAAAACTTTTTGTTTACCCTAAATGAAAGAATTACTCATTAAACTGTAAAGTAACTTCTTCAAAAGATTTACCATAAAGAGGCAATCTTTTCAATATTACGAATTTACGATGAAAAGTGTTCAAAAACATAAATTGCTTATCTTTTTGGCGTTACTCTCAAAATTGCTTTATTTTAGCCTTATTTTCTAGCCAGAAACATAAAGAATAGTAAATTAAAATACAATAAAATATGCACTTACATATATATGTAAATAATTTATTCTGTGATATAGGCTCAAGACGTAACTAATCAAATCCGACAATGAGGACTTATGATTTGATATATGACACCTCAAATTCTCAAATGAATAAGTATTGAAAGAGAAAATATAGAGAAATTGAGATGACATATCCAATTGCCATCACACTACTGATTTCCTTTGTTCACAACTCAGTATAACTATTCAAGAATTTGAGATTCATAAGTATGAATTTGAGAATCGTAAGACGTAAGTATATGATATATACCTTTTCAAATTGTGTTTGTGTGTAAAGTGAAGAAGGATGCTCCTCCAATATATCACTATGTCATAGTGATATAACAAAATGACATGCGGCCAATAGCGATTTAGATTTTTAATAGATTGCTTTGCTTGTGAAACACTTCAAAAGTTGACCACCATCTATATACACTGTAACGCGTACGGCATAGGCGGTGGAACCTGGGGGCTATACTCCCGAAACGACGTGAGGGGCTAAGCCCCCAAAAAGATCAAAGTGGGAGAACTTAGTATGAAGGTGTCAGATTCTTCGCTCCCTGAAATGCAAAATCAACAAAATGACCTGATTTCTGTACGTAAAATCTTACCCATGAAGAACGCAGGAAATGACATCTCAGAAACTCTACATTTCAAAATCTTCCGGGGGAGCATACCTCCCCCAAGAGTTCGTCTAGCCCCCACAATCAAACCAAATCTTCCGCCGCCTATGCGGCTATGCCGTATGGAAACCTATCTACATGAATACATAAATATATACTATACATATAAAAGCTCACATACCTTATTTCTTTGCTCTATCTGTATAACAAATAATAGATCAACAACCCTGTAAAAGAACAAAATAACACAAAAAAAACTAACTATAACTAACTAATTTATTAAACTAACCAACTAACTATAACTAACTAATTAACTAACGAGTTAACTAACTATAACTAATTAATTAACTATAACTAACCTATCAGCTTCGCTCAGCAGGTGACGCGGTGCCTTTAAGCTTTAATAAATGTCATGTCATTTATTTCTTATGTTCGTTTATATTCGATGTGATTTAGTGCCCTCGACTTGGAAACGTTCACGAACTTTTTCCACTGACTTTTTCAAGTATTCAAACCTTTTTGCAGTAAAAACTGAATTACAGGTAATAATTAACATAACAATACTTATATATTAGGTAGTATAATGATACAAATCTAAAGGGCATTCAATTAATAAAATAAAATTATCTTCTATATATACATTAAAACTGTAACTACATATTATATAGTATATAAATTACATAACTGTCAAGTTTTACAAGCATAACACTTAAATGTTCAGTCCCTGTCCGCATATTTCAGAGTCACAAAATTCCCAAATCTATCAGTTCGTGTCATTATTGCTCTTTTCATTCTCCCACATCTAAGAGAGAGTGTATATTTAGACGTAACAAGTCGGTTGTGAATGAGGGCATACAACGAATTGCCTGGTTTAATCTTTGCAAGAAATCTCTTACAAGCTGCATCTCTGCGAATGTTAGGGTCTCAATATCAGCCAAGCTTAAGGCGTCTTCCTACGAATGAAAAGGATATATAATTGCCAAGGCACGCTTCTGAATTCTTTCAAGATCGTTACAAAGGTTTGAGGGATGTCTGCAAAAACTACAGAGGAGTACTCAATCACTGATCTTATAATTGCACAGTATACAGTTACAATATCGGCCGAGGAAGTTCCACAATTCTTCAATTTCCTCAAGGCATATAATCTTACGTAGGAACAGTGTACGGACCATGTTAAGTCATTAGATATGTAAACTCCAAATAGCTTGAATGACGAAACAGCTTCCACACACGTGCTATCAATAGCAATAGGTTGCCATTCACTAGTATTGTACTAAAGAAAGTCAAAAGCCATGTTTTTGCATTTTTCGGGATTTAACTTCATATTGTTCCTACTAGCAAACGATTGAGTTTAAGAAACGACAACTCTCATCAAGGAAGGTAAGTTCATTGGAACTATTTCCATTTCCGTCGCATAAAGATGTATTAAAACTTTAAAAGATGCAAATAACTTTAAAATTATGTTGGGGATTCCATCTGGTCTAGGAATTTTCTTTAGAGAGCATTCAATTTTTAGAAAGGGGGGAGGGCTGGAGGAATCCAGGGGTAGGCCACTACATTTCAATGAGGGCTACTCAAAAAAGGGGGGTCACCCTGTTTTTAGTAGCACTATAAATATTTATTCGCGTTTTTAAAACAAATTAATACTATGAAGGTTAAAAATAAGTAATTATTTCAGAAGAATATATTACAAGTGTACGATTGGCAAAGTAGGAATAGCTTCTGAGTTGACCATCGTCTACTTTCAGTTATTATAATATATTGGCTATGTAATTAAATCTATTTGACCTTTTTGATAAAGGAACTAGTACTAGTATCCATAAGATTTAGCTGAACAAATTATAATGGACAGATAGATTATATTTTTAATTGTATCGTATCGCATTAACGTCTGTATTTGCTCTAAATAAATTGGTATATCTAATTCCCATAGTACCGAGGTAAATGAATGAAAATTCGCCGAAATTATAGTTTTGATTTTTGGTTGATAGAAACTGTATCTAGCCTCTTACTGTATGTCTCTCTTGAGGTAAAGTTTGTAGAGTGGAAGGGAAACTCTATAAAAAGTCAGTTATGGTCAAGGGGAGGGTCCCTTTTCTAGGCAAGCGTAATAGAGGGAGGGCCGGTATATTTTACATTGCTGCTGATAGCGATTTCAGGAACGTCCTCCATTGAGAGTGGTATAAAGTCGGACGTGAGACTGATAAAAAACTGATTAATTCACTCGCACAACTTGTCGATCGAGTCGATAGTATCCCCATCAATAAGATGTTGATACCACTGTCCTTTTCTGTCGGATAGCCCGGAAAGATTCTTAACTTCTTTCCACCACTTATTTGCATTGGTATTTTTTAAGATCTTGACTTTCGTGTTATAAAATGATCTTTTACACTGTTTAACTGATTGCTGAACTTTATTTCTCTAGAATTTAAAGGAAAGGGAATGTTTGCGATGTATCGGGGATATATTTGTTGAATTACGATTAAAGTCGCCCAAAATGCAAATTGGACTGTCAGGATGGTCAATTAAAAAAAGGTCAACAGTTTTCTGAATATGATCATAGACTTTATTATTATCATCAACCAAGGCTTGAAGTGGATGATGAACAACTCCGATCAATACTGAAGAGACTGGTCCTGGGAGTTGGGTGGTCCTTAGATGTAACCATCAGGTTTTCGCCATGAAATCTGGGGGATCAACGACGCTAGCCTTTTACGCTGAATATTAGATGACGTACACAGCTGCTCCACCACTACGCGTTGCTCGATCTTTACGGAATAAAGCAAAGTTACTCATCGAAACAGTATTGTCAGGGATCTCCTCAGATAGCCAAGTTTCAGTGACCCAAATTACATCTGCACCATTTTGATTAGCCACCCACTCCAGTTCGTCAATTTTAGGCGCAATAGATCGAATATTGCAAACAAGAATTGAAGCAATAAAGGGAGGAGAAGAAGCAGGAGAGCTAGAATGTATTTTAACTAAATTGTTCCTATCAATTTTGGGTAGTTGTATAGACGAGGTCAGTCCTGGTCTGTGGGTGATTCTAACTGGTATATGTTGAAATTCACACGCTGACAATACTATCACAAGGGAAGTGCTGCCCCAATTTCCACGTTGTCACAATATTTATTGGGGGAAGTTATTGGGCTTATAGTATTTCGTGTTGTTTTCTTTTCGTCGTGTGCAGTCTCGCTGCCCTCGGCAGCATTTACGGTGGGGTGCTGGGATTTCATTGTGAATATATGGTATGATATGCATTTTTACATTTAGAGTTTACAAGATGTAAATATTCGGAGGGTATTTCTTTACATTTCTTCAAATCGTCTGCGGTGACTGAGCTCGAACCAAACCTCCTCGGCTTTAAAGTTTTGGTCAATCTAGCATACGTGTTACCATCGCATGGTTTCCTTGAAGTAAGGACAGAAAAATCTACGGTATGTCGTCGGGTATCTTCGCTTTCTTCCGTACAGTCTTCGTGTGATTTTCGTAACGATGAAAACCGACCGTTTTAAATTAGTTGCAACGAAATTCGAGAAACTAATTCGGTTAGATTGCTTCCTCTTCGGTTAATAGAGCATTGTTTTGGATTTAGTTTTGTGACATAAATTCCCAGAAAGGAAATCAGTACTGTGACGGCAGCTGGATATTCCTTATAAGTATCGTCAACTTTAAACTAGAATTTCTCTTAAAATAGGTTTCCAACCAATGGCTAGGGATTCAAATAGCAAAGAGATTTTAGCTATTTGGAATGAAATTTGCATTGCAAACAAGCAAAATCCTTTGTCAAATTCATCTAACATGGTATAGACTTGCTCCAAGTCTATCTTTAATTGTCTTTCTATATCGACCCACTATAGAATAAATAACATGACGTAGCAAGAGAAGACGTGGCAAGGGGTGTCGGAGTGAGTAAGGGAGACTTGTCAACTTCGGAAAATCTCGGTTAAAAACTGAACCTAAGTGGCTAGACTTGCTCCAAATCTCTCTTTCATTGCCTTCCTGTATCGATCCGTTATAGTGTAAATAACAGGAGTTATAATATAGTCGATCGATAAAGAAAGACACCGAAAGAGACTAAGAGAGACTTGGAGAAAGTCTACCAACATGGCGGCGATGACTTGAAAACAACCACACTTATTGTGCGGACCTCGGCGCTGACTGGACATCTGATAAGACCTCATTGTGGGCGATTGACGTTGAAAATGATAGGGGCGAGAAACACGCGGAGAGTGCTGTCAACCAATCTTTTTCTTTATCGAAATGTCTGTTATATGCCAGGATATACAACTGAAGTACAAGCTGCGGAGCTGACTCGATGAACACTTCAAACAACCGTAGCATTGTCATATCACGCCATTGTTCAATGTATATATTGTAGTATAATGCAACTATAGGACTAAGGAGGCGAGGGAAGAAAACTGGAGGACCCGAAGAAAATCCTTCGAAGCGCAGGAGAGAACCAATCACAACTCTGTGTACTTGTGCCTGACCTTTGGCTACGTCTTAAAACGCCAAGCCTCTTTCCTGCGTTTTCAATGTCCGCAACAAATGGAATATCCGCTGACAGCAGTTTACAAGCTGGCGAAATGTATTAGAAAATGTTTCGCTACGGTTACGCAATGTTGAAGTGGTTTTCCTTGAATTTTACAACATATCATACTTAAAGTACTCGTAGCATACTCTCTGCGTGATCGAACCGATTGAGACACAAGTCAGTGGCTTACGTCTATAAACTCACTGACTTAACTGTATAGACGGTATACCAGGGCCTTTTTTAACTAATGTACTGGAGGGGCCAAAGCCCCCCAGCCCCCATGTTGGCCCCCCCAGTAAGCTATTTTGGCCCCCCCAGTGAACGTCCCTTTTGTCCAAAATATAAGCAAAAAAGGGGAAAAACTGAGTTTAGAGGAAAGTTATGGTATTCTCACAACAAAACCTGGCTCCGTTTAGATGGGATATATCAAAAATTGTCCCTGAAAATGCAGGAAATCAAGCCGCAGAGACTCAAGAATACAAAAATTTCCTGGGGGGACCCCCAGTCCCCCCTTCAGCTTCCCACACCTGTAATACACCACCTACTTGTTAAGTCCCCTTTCGATAATGGCCCCCCCACTAACGATTTCTTAAAAAAGGCCCTGCGGTATACATAGTTTATTTTGCTACGAAGTCATGCGAAACGCTATCTTTCCTCTCACGAAACTCCATTTCTCTTACAGACGTTATATTGCGCCTATAGTTGTAGTAGGTTAGTACTTTTTTTTCTAACCAGCTAGGGGTATTGGCACATTAATAAATTAATCTATCCGATCTATCTGCCTAACGCGTTGGGGAAAATTTTCGCTTTCCAGCTTTCGACGCACTGAGTGCAGTTTTAATCTGGCAAACTTTCCTGAAGATAGGACCATGCATAGCACGCCGGAAACCGAAATTTTTTTCAATTCGTTGTTTAACCCGTGCTTCCTAGTTCCTAAGGGCGATGCACCTTCCGAAAACGTGAATTTCCGGGGAAAAATATTCGAGAGAAACATCAACACATGAAATAGATCTATAATATTCGAAGGAGATAAATATCCATGTGAATATATGAAACTGCAAATTCAAGGATCATGATTGCATGCTTTCTCATCGTTTAAGTTTAAGTTCCGTAAGATGACAGGCTTCGTCTTCATAACTTGTGTTTTATTTGGTCTAAATGTTGTTTCATACCAATGTGAAGGTAAGTTGTTATCTAGTATCTTTTGAAAATATCAATTGACTTGGTTTCCTAAAGCTTGTTCATACGAGTCCGGTTAAACGGGCGATTCACCTTAGTGAATCGCATGTGATCGTTAATGAATATAGAAATCACCATGTGTTCAGCTGAGAGACCAATCTCGTACCTAGAATATATCAGTTCTATATCGGAGTGCGAGATGGGAGCATTAGTGGATGAGAGACCTTAGGATGTAGGACGGCAACGTGACGGCGAAGGCTATTATATTAATACAATGAATTTAAGATTGATAATATTTTAGAGAATAAATTAATAATATCAAGGAAAACCTATACTTATAGATTATGGAGTTACATTGTTGACACATGTTGCTCGCATGCATTTTCACACAATATAGCTTCAAAGTTATATCGTTTGCATGTAGTCAAATCGATCCTGTTATGAATTTACGAAGTATACAAGAAGTTTAGTAAAAACTTATGTACGTACGCAGCAGTTATAATTCGTTGTGTCCACCAGAAATGGCAGTCAGATATTATGTTTTACGTCAATTATGATCCTCGTCCACATGTAGCGTATATATATCGAAATCATTTTCGACCGTCCACTGCACGATACCATACTAAAACTATACGAATACGCTATTTATGTTTATTAATATATAATAATTTTATAAACAGTATCTAAAATTCTTCTTCATTTACCAAAACAAGGACAAATTGGGGAAAAAATTTTCCTACCATGCTGTAGCTATATGACTATGACAGCTTGGAATATGTTTGTCAGAAATAGACATGCATGCACAATTAAATCGAAACTGTTTAGCCATATAAGCCACGATGTTCTATCGACTTACGCTTTTAACAGGCTTTCATGCAATTAAACAACACAGCGTATTTTAAATGTTCATTTGCATAATCATTAGCATGTTTTTTTTGGTAAAATCGCTGGAAATTATGGCAGAAATTTGGTTTGGGATTCGATCAACGCTAGTTTGAACTTTATCTTTGTCTTCGAGGTAAATAACAAGACCAACAACTATGACAAGGTTTGACATTCTTATATTAATTTCACATTTTTTTGTTATATTTAGTTCTTCTAAAAAAATATGACGATGCAAATGTTTATATGCAATATTAAAAATTTCCTTCTGGATTTGGTTGAAGTATTTGGCTTTCATGTGCAAATAATTTATGAAGATATCGATATTGTTTCTTTAAAGACACAGTTCCACCTGCAGTGATAAGTTTTACGTCCACCCCAGAAAATGCCGTATTTGGTGAATCAAATGTAATCCCCGAGCCGGTGCGAAGCGCCGTGCGAGGGTACTAATTCCGCTCGGATATTTACGCCCGGGTATGTGAAAACATTGTGGAATGCAAAGTCGTCCGCCATTTTTTTTTGTCATGGACAGGACTCGACCTTTTTGTAAGTTATGCGCATGCGCAAGTTCAACCTTTTTCAAGTCGGGACATATTACTTCAGACAAATATTCTCCAAAAGACCAAAACAAGATAAATGAAGATTTTTTAGAGGACTTTCACTTACTAAAGTCAATAGGAATAGAAATCAGTCGAAATGCCGAGAAAGGAGAGGATTTTCGAGTTTTAAAGCGTTTTAAACGGGTAAGTGTTAATTATTTTGCATGCTTGCTTTTGCAGTTTTGCCGTCAATTGGCATGCTCTACAGTTTGTGGTTTTGAAAATGCGTAGTTCATCCTGTGGTCAATAACAACATTGACCAATCTTAAAAATTGTTTTAGTATTAATTCAAATGCGTTATATAGAATAAGAAATAACATATTTAATCTCAAAAACTTGATAGTATAAAAATACTGTTCAAAAAACAGTCGAAGTTTAAGATTGAATTTTAGAGTAAATCAAAGCTAAAAGAGTACGTAATAACATAGCTACTTTATATAGTTGGGCAATTGATAATTTTACAGTTAAAAGTACAAACCTTATCACTATTTTGCCTTTTTGTACAAAAAATAAAAGAAATATACGGCCGGTTGCGTGTTACCATGGTTACAGTGATCAACTCAGTAGTCAGTACTTCATGTTACAAAAACTTTTGGGGAGTATAATTGCTTGGGTTCTAATGGGCGAGGGGGTTCTGCATGCATGTATTTCTAGTAACATGTGAAGCTATAGCTGTACCTTTACCAAGTTATACCATAATCCATAACGATACTGAGGTCGTCAGCACTCACAAGACGTATGTTATAACAGTTTTGAAATACAGTCATGTTGGGTCGTATAAATGTATTGCAACAAATCAACTTGGAAATAACTCAAAGGTCTTCAGTTTATCTGTCGTCGGTAAGATACGTAAATGATTCATTATTATACTAGTGATTTTTCCGTAACCTTGGGCTTTACATTAAATTTTCATCATGCAATGAGCTTTTAGTCTAATTCTATTTTCTATGTTAAAATATGAATTATTAATATGCAATCTTCTGCAAAATTGCTTTATGCTTGACTAGTACCTGCATGCTAATTACTAATATTGGTATAGCGCGCAAAAAGATTTTGATTTTCAATTCCAGGAACACGAACAACGAATGCCTCAAATACCAGGAGTCCCAGAACAGGTAAAGCATTTCCTTTTCGTAACATGTTTCAGAAAATATAATTTTTGTGAAAGCAAAGGATAAAAACTCTCCTTTCTAATTCACCTATATATTTACTTGGAAAACAAACGGTATAGCCTCGTGCATTTTGGGGGTAAATGAAATAACGAAGTTCAGTTTCCAGTTTTTTAAGAAACATTGAAAAAACACTTGTAGAACGGTATAGAAAAAACTGAAAGCTATGAGCGCGTGCACACTTACGCCCGTATTCTAAAAGCTCACTCACACTCACACTCAATGAGTGGATGTTCAATCTGAGCTTCTCTTGAGTGTTAATTCTGTTTTTGAATAGCTGGAGGGTTAGTGCCGTACCTTACTATGTGACTACTCACCCTCCAGTTATTAAAAAACAGCATTGACACTCATGAAAAGCTCAGATTGAACCTCCACTCATTGAGTGTGAGTGTGAGTGAGCTTTTAGAATACGGGCGTTAATGTACACATAATACTCTCAGTTAAGGTGCAAATGCTATACTTTCCTTCACAAAGGTTGGATGTTTATATACAGTTCCAGAAATGAAATATATTTACCATAATTGCAGGTTACTTTATTTACTACATACACTGTAAAAACAGATTAGTTAAAATAACCAATTTTTTACATTGGTTGTTTTTTTATTGGTTAAAACAATATTTCGGTTGTTTTGACAAATAATATTGGTCAAAAATGGCTGCATCTGCATGAGACAACCAATTTAAATTGGATATGTTAACCAATCTGTTTTTATAGTGCTATATAATAGATTGGTTAGTATATTTGCAGCCCATATCTACCGCCTATTCCAATTTTAAAACAGTTTCCACGAAATCGATTAATGCATTTGAATGGTATATCGTTTTGGTAATATTGGTGTCTGGAATTATCATTGGGCTTTTTCTTGCATACACTGTCCCATGTTCTCGTCGTCGTTGGCGTAGAAACAGAAGACCTGAACGAAACCCTGAACGACATACAAGTGACGATAAAACATATCAAGAGATAGACCTTACAAGAATGAATATCGAAAACAATCATGAGTCAATGGGAGCTGCAGGCGATGAGAATGAACCAACTTATACTGAGTTAAATACAGTTAGAGATGCAGAGAACAATTATCAATCTTTAACATAACTAATCTATAGTTACTTAAGCTGCATATTGCACTAAACTTTTTGGTTACCAGAGAAGAAAGAATTCTCTAAACTGTAAAGTAAGTTCCTTTTAAAGATTTTTATTACCATTCATTGAAGATGCAATACAACCAAAGTGACAGCATACATGACTAAATGAGGCATCAGTGTTAAAATGTTATATTTCTTAGCTTGTATTTAACGAATAAGTAACTTATTTTAAGATTAATTTTTTATCGCCATTATTCATTAAAGCAGTGCAACCAAAGTGACATCTTATATACATGACTAAATAAGGCATCTGCATGTGAATGTTTTATTTCTTTACTTGTATTTAACAAAATCAAACAGCGTGTGTTTATTTATCTTACAGTACTTATGATAAAAAAGATGTATTGAATTAATTAATTTAATCACCACATACGAAAATAAACATTACAAATTAGTTGACTACAATATTGAACAATCATATAACACGTGGTGATGAAGTCAATAAAGAAACCTTTGAAAAAGAAAGGCTTATAATGAATTTGACTTCCTCCTTAAATTACTATAAAATACAAAACACAATATATATATATATATATATATATATATAGAGTGTTGTTGAGCACTCTGTGAGGTTAATTGGTGGCTATAAGCTATAATGCAAAAGCTCACTTCCCTTGTGGTCGTTTGAGCACTCTGGCCCCAAGACACTTCACGCATGTCTGGATGCGCATGTGTCTGAGTATTGTACCACATGCGCTTGGTGAGGGCAAGAGTATGGTGTATAAATACGAAGTCACTCGCATCTAGACTGCGTTACAAGCTGCACTGACGAGCCGTTGAACGGCGAAACATGCATGTCTGCAGATTTGACTATATATATATATATATATATATATATATATACGTGTAGGTTTAGGTCTACGAAACGCAAAGAGTGCTCGACATCATATAGTTAGAGCAAATTATAGATTTTCGCTTACCTCAAAACTTGTCTGCAACAGGCTGTTTCATCTGTAAAAGAATCATCAGGCAAACTGCCTGTAACTATAATTTGCTCTAACTATATGTTGTCGAGCACTCTTTGCGTTTCGTAGACCTAAACCTACACGTATATATCAGATTTGACTATATATATATATATATATATATAGATTAACACAACGTATAGTACAATAAGACTTATTACAGCAATAAAGTTAAAGATCATATATAACAAAGCAATTTACTAATATTTGTAATAAAGAAATATTTTAACATTATTTGTAAATAAATGGAAGGTAGTACAATTATATATAATCCTCCTTAAGGTGGCTCAATATAGTAATCACAAAAACCTTATTCAAAAATCGCGAAAACAAAACTTCATACGCACTATATGAACAAACCCGCGTGCCCATTTGTTAGCTTGGGAATATTAACGAAAGAAGTTCCAAAATGACCTGACGTGGCGGTTACTCGCGCCATCTCGCGTGTACATGTTATATACCGTTTTCATGTAAATTGCTGACGTCATTAGCTATATATCTCATTATTTTGTCCGGTGACATATGTTCAAATTTTGCATGCTGTATTGCACCGCAAAAACTTTCATTATACCAAAAATAAAAAAGTTCTGTATTGCCAAAAACATGTGTTACTAAAACTAACATAGTTTGAAAGTAGAGAGATGAAAATATATGAAAACCCCAATACCTGGTGAATAAAAAATACGGAGTTTAAAAATTTCAAAGTGTTGCATGGACACCTGATGGACACCATGACACCGATCCAACTTGAATTACTTAATACGAAACACAAAATATATATATATAGACTAATACAATGTAGTACAATGCATTGGCACTTGGCAGTGCTTATAACCTGATGCCCGACTTATCGTTGGACAGAGAAGATTGCCGACCTATACAAGTTTGCAGGTGATGCGAATTTAGAGCAAAAGATGGAAAAGCAGAGGAAGTAATAACCTATATATATGTGTTATAATAACAAATATTCTGCGAGGCCTACAGAGGGAACCTGACAAGCTAAAAATGTCTAAACTATTTTTTAGATTCATGCATTTAACGTTAATGAAGAACGGCAGTGAGTGTTCTTTCCATTAAACCATTCCGAAGTTATTACGGTTCTATTATGATATTTGTCTGTCTGGCTCTACATTAAAATGTGAAAACGGAACTGTGAATGTGGAAAAGAGCCATTTGACCCATCGTATCCACGAGGCCTCGATTAGTAGCGGAAATTCTTTTGACGGAAGGGGGTCAAAGCCTCCTAAATTTCCGACCGGACATTCTAAATTTCCAACAAGCCCCCCGTTTACACTTAAAATTAGCTGTTTTTAGCCTTTTTATAGGTCAAAAATTCCGACAAATTGTCTATTGAAATCCTGCCTTACTAGATCCTACACTCATACCCCAAAATGTATTGAGCCTTTTGGAATCACCACCTCCCCTTCCTCCTATTTCAGTGTTGAAATGCTGCTATCTTTCTAAAAGAAACCTAACGTGAAACTAGAACAGAGGCTGTCTCATTGACTGTCGATATCAAACATATAATCTTTGAATTAAACAATGTTTAATATAGCTTAATTAAAACAACATTGAAATGGGGGAAAGGAGGCCAGGAGGGTTATATCAAATATTTTGTGGATGATTGCAGAGAGGTAACTACTCCTCCCACTATATCGTGGGGAACAAAGAGCGACTGCGAGAGAGGCTAATATCCATGACCGCGTGTTGAATATATGAAACTGCAAGTCCAAATATCATTATTGCATGCTTTCTCATCGTTTAGGTTGAAGTTTGGTAAAATGAGAGGTTTCGTATTCATTATTGGCGTTCTATTTGGTGTAAATTTTGTGGAATATCAATGCGAAGGTAAGTCGTTATCTATACTATCTTCCGAAAATGTAAATGGACTTGGTTTCTTATAGAGCTTGTTCATATGGGCCCGATAACCGGGAGATTCACATTGGGGCTTAGCGAGATACGCTTGTCATCGTTAATGAACATATATACATACATACATACATTATTGTGTTCCCGAATAGGGTTTTTCAACATTTTACATTCTAATCTATATATTTACAAAATGTAGCATAATAATGACTTTTATTATATACACAAGCTCTGGATATTATTATTATTAAGTCTTTATTAAACATAGCCACAACAAACGTGTGACTTTACATTTAAAATTCTTATATACAGGGTTCCAAAAATAAACTTGATTGTTATTATGTATCTAAGTTAATTATTCTTAGGTAGAATTATTAAAAAAAGACTAAGACTAAGTTATTATATATATCTAGATTAATTATTTTAGCTAAAATTATTAAAAAGACACCTATTTAAAAACGACCTTTTGAATCTTTCTGTTTTAACCTTAGGTAATATGAAATCGTGTTCGCGTTCTCTTAACGGTCTTTGTCTTTTAGGAGGAAGTAGTTCGTACAAGGGGTGGTCTGGGTTACTACATATTTTTTCAAATAAACTCATGTCTCTTTCTTTAATCAAATCAATTATCTGAACACTTTTTGTTGTGTATCCATATCTGTATGCTCGCCTAAGAAATTTATCTATCCGTTCTAGGTACTTCTTTCCGAGTGCAGAACCCCATACTTCGATTCCATAAGAAAATAAAGACATAATAAGTGCGTCGAAGAGAATTGTTAATTTTTTTTTAGAGTAGCCATACGATCTACATATTCTCAAAATGTGCATTCGACTGCTAGCTTTAGATATCAAATTATTAACTTGAAGGTCCCAACAATTTGGATCATTCTGCAGTGTAGTTCCCAATAGTTTCAGCCAAGTCTTTCGTTCGATACCCGTTATTGGTTCTGGTAAAGGATTTGTAGATTTGCCACTTGACCATTTCCCATGTTTTATTTAGATTTAATGACATTCTGTTTGTTTCCGTCCATTTTTCAATATTGTCTACCTCAGCTAGTGCGGAGTCATAATTATTTTTCACTGGAGCGCTAACAGTCATATCATCTGCAAATTTGACTAGTATGTTATTATTTGGATCTTTGACTGTTAGATCATTTATCATTAAGGAAAATAGAAATGGTCCAAGAACTGTGCCTTGCGGTACTCCTTTATTTATGTCTACATAATTTGTTTCTATTCCGTTCACTATTACTCTTTGTCTCCTATCAGTCAAAAAATTTCTAATCCAATTTATTACATATGGATTAATGTTGGTTTTTTCTAGCTTCTTACAAATGATGTGGTGAGAAACGGAATCAAAGGCTTTCTTGAGATCGAATGAAATCACCCTGACATGATCAACATCACCATCCAGCCAATTTAGCCATTTATGGTGACACATAATAAGAGCATCAGTTGCGCTGGTACCTTCCTTATATGCGAATTGGTCGGATTTTATTAAATGTTTTAGTTCTGATGAGATCTCCTTTTTAAGCACTATTCTTTCGAACAATCTCATTATTACGTTCGTAAGAGATATAGGCCTTAATTGTGTACATTCTATAAGACGGCTTTCCTTAGGTATTGGATTAAGATTGGCTAATTTCCATAGGAGGGGAACGCATTGCTGTTCCAATGACATATTAAATATCTTTGTTATCACTGGAGCTAAATATTTTGCAAAGTCTTTCCATACCCAATAGGGTAGGCCATCAGGACCTGTTGATGTTTTCTTTTGTTTTTCCAAAAACCTTTCTACAGTAGGTATATCAACATTTGGTACTCTAGTCTCATTGGGTATAGGGACGAGTTCAGGATATGTATAATTATCATCAGTGTTTATTGTTTTGAAATAACTATTTATAACACTTGGATCAATATTTATACTGGTATGATTTGTCTTCCTACCGGTGATTTTATTAACTGTGTCCCACCATTTCTTCGATCCAGATGCGTATTTCCCATTCTCCTTTTTAACTTCACTAACCATATTTTCTCGGATAAGCTTATTTATCTTTCTTTGTAAATCTTCGTTAACTCCTTTCCTCACACTTTTATTGCGTATTTTGCATAAGTGTTTTACCAAAGGAGACATGTATGGGGGATCTCGTGTGGATAATTTTATCTTAATCAATGGACAACTGTTGTTGAATGCAGAAGTGATAATATGATTTAATAACATAACTGATTCGTTCACGTCTTCACAGTCATCAATACAGCTCCAGTCTTGTGCTTCCAACTCTCTCACCATAGCAAACTTCCGATGGTCTCTTGAATCTCTAAAATAAACTGTTTTTCTTTCCGGTTTTACAGCTACCCGTGGAGTTATCACGACAGCCAAATGGTCAGATTTTACTAAGCTATCAAAGACTCTAGGTGATTCCATAAATGTGGATAATTAGTTAGGAAAATGTCAAGTACTTTCTGACCTCTTGTAGGTTTTCTTACCATTTGTTCCATATTATGTTGACTTATAATATCTTTAACCTTCAATTGATTAATATCTCCTCCAATTATAATTCTGGCATTTGATTCCCACTGAAGAATTTGCTCTATACTCTCTGATAAATGATTTAGTAATTCGCTTTCCTGATATGTGGGGTCCGGAGGGTGATACACAGAGGCGACATAGTATTTGCTATTTGCTGTCTTAATTTCACACCAGATGCATTCTAAATTGTTTTGAAAGTTTAGGGGTTTACATTTCCAATCTTCCCGACAAATTATAGCAACACCTCCTCCATTTCGACCATCGCCGCGATCTTTTCTTACAATAAGATAGTTATTGGGACATACTAAATTTGATAATATCTTACTGTTCAACCATGTCTCACACACGAAGCAGATATCAATTTCCCATGTAGAGAGCTCAACATCCAACGCAGAAACTGCCTGAGGTTTGGCAAGAGAACGTGCATTTATAACCATGCATTTAGGTATGATCTTTTGCGTAGGAGGACCATTTCTGGTGGGCTTGATAGCAATTAAATTTGCATGTGTATTTCTAATCTTGTTGGGATTATAAATTCGCGTGGGGGTATTTTGATCATAGTTTGTTATACTAAAGCGTGATGTTATTCTAACTGGTATCTTCAAATTAGGATTGTAGGGTGTCTCTTCATTTAATAAACGGGGGGTCTTGTCCATAATGACATAAGAGGTGGGGGTATTATGTATTATGCAATCTGATTGGTTCTCTACTAGCAGGATATTAGCTCTTATAATATAGCCAACCACAATGCTGCAATCTGATTGGTTGTCTACTAGCAGGATATTTTGTGATATCCTACTAGTAGAGCAATATCCTACTAGTAGGGAAAAAAACAAAATGGCTTCCAGATTTGTAAGCATGAATGATGAAGAAATTGGAGTTTTGCTTCAAAATAGCACGCCTAAGAACACAAAAAAGGCAATAAAATTTGGAATGAAGGTTTTTGACGGTAAGTCAAATGTAAATGTGTATAAAATTTATACTTAAAAAGAAATTACGAAAAGTAAACATGTATCGCAAAATAATCTCTTTTTAATTTGCATTTGCCTGATTTGGCCATAAAAACAAAACAAAACATGAAAACATCTTTTATTTTTCGTTTAATTTTATAGAATGGTTTACCAGCTCAAGGCTATATTATAAGTGAAATATTATATTCGCTCTCGTCGGATATTGGCTGATAGCCAACTCGGCGAAGCGCCTCGTTGGCTATCAGCCAATATCCGACTCGAGCTCATATAATATTTCTTACATATCCTGCTAGTAGAGAAAAGTAGAAAATTAAATGAAGAGGAAATTCAACTATTGCTTGAAAAAAGTACGCCAAAATGTTCTGTTCATATCCAGAGCTTGTGTATATACTCACTCTCGTCGTATATGACTGATAGCCGACTCGGCGCTATCGCGCCTCGTCGGCTATCAGCTCATATACGACTCGAGTTCGTAGAATAACTGTCAAATATCTAATAAATAACCTATACCTAAATGTCAAAAAGACATCTGTTTATAAATACCCTTTTAAATCTCTGAGTTCTAACTTTGAGAAGAATATAATTATGTTTGCGCTCTCTTAAACACCTGGTCCTCTGGGGCGGTAACAACTTATTTAGTGGATTACCAGGGTTACTTACAATTTTATGCCATAATTTGTGATCTCTTTTAGTAATTAGATCATTAATATTTATAGGATGACTTGTGTACCCAAACATATGTCCACGGCGAAGAAAACTGTCCATCTGATCCAAATACTTATTGTTATGTGCATATCCCCATACCCCTATACTAAAATAGAATATTGGCGTAATTAGGCTATTGAATAATAAGTGAAGGTCATCTGTAGTATAGCCATCAAATTTACATGAAAAGAAATGGAGTTGTGAGATTAATTGTCTTCTTAAGAATATACTTAAAATGCATGTCCCAGTTACAAGGGTTGTTTTGGAAAAACACGCCAAGTAACTTAAGCCAGTCCCTACGTTTAATCAACTGAAGTGGTTTTACCAAGATTGAGTACGATTTTATTTTCTTCTGCCCATTTCATAATGTTCAATACCTCAATACTAGAGCTGTCACTATCACTATTTCTTATGGGGACACTAAGAGTCAAATCATCTGCAAATTTCTCTAGGAGACTGCAGGAAGGATCAGTAATTTTGATATCATTTACCATCACGGAGAATAATATAGGACCTAAAATGGTCCCTTTTATGGCACTCCACCATTAATATCCAAAAACTATGTTAACATGCCACCAACTTTGACACGCTGTTTCATATTTGATAAGAAGCTTATTATCCAATTATAGATGTATGGATTCATATTAAGGTGTTTAAGCTTATTGCAGACTATAAACATCATGTGGGACTGAGTCAAAAGCCTTGCTGAAGTCAAAACTAAAAATTCTGACACAATAAGCATCACTGTCCAGCCATTGACATTTGAGCAGGGCCATTGTGGAATTTAACCCCTTCTTGTATGCATACTGGTCATTTCCAATAAACTCAGCATTCAGATGGTATAATTCATTCTGGTATACGATCCTTTCTAATGACCTCATAACAACATTGGTTACTGATATATAGGACGGAGTTGATTAGACTGGCTTAGAGGTACTTCCTTATAAGTAAGGGGGATATATTTGCCATTTTCCACAATAAAGGCACTGTCTGATATTTCAGGGAGGACTTGAGAACAGAGGTTATTACTGGTGCTAAATCATATGCAAAATCTTCCATAACCAAACAGGTAGTTCATCTGGGCCTGAGCTTGTTCGTTTAAGACTTAATAAGAATTTCCGTACCTTATATTCAAGTATGACAGGAATACGTGTTCTTTCTGTTGCTCGCATTTTCATACAATATATAGCCTCAATTAAGCAAGTCAATGTATACATTAATACATTGTAATCAAATCCTGTTTATGAATTTCTGGCATATAAGAAAGTTCAATAAATATTTATGTATATATACGTATATAAAGCTAATGCAATAACTGAAAATTTCTGGTTAGCAGCGAACGGTAAATTCGTTGTATGAAATGGCAGTCAGATATGTTTTACGTCAATAATCCTTGTCCGTATGTAGCGTATATACAGCCTCGTACCCAGGCGCTTTTAAGGAAAATAAAAATTTACGCATTCAGCTAATTTATAGAGATCAGTGGCTAAGCCGAGCGCGCCGGGGTGCTTGGGGAGGTCGCGTTTAATCGAAATCGTTTTCGACCGTCCACACGATACGATACTATAACTATTAATACGAATATACGCTATATGTAAAATTAGTATAATTATAATAGTATTTAAAACTATAATGCCCCACAGAGCTAATCTTCTTCATTTACACAAAACAAGGGCACATTGGGGTAAACAAAAAGTTACCTATTGAGTATTGTAATGTACAGTATATGATTGTCAAAGTACTCACACAATTTCACAATTTAAATCGAAACTGTTTAGCCTTAAGCCACGATGTACTGCATGCCGACTTACGCTTTTAAACTTCTAATTTTTTCAATATATTACCATCTATTTATATAGTGGATAATATTTAACAATTATTCACCGAAGGCGAGGTGAATATCGGTGAATATTTTAATTGAATATTTACGATAAAAGCGGCTTAAAGATAATTATCGCGTATTAATCCGAGGCAGTGGCGTGCTGGCTTGTGTTCGCCAGGGGAGGCCAGCTGCAAATTTGGCGCCCCCTTGTAATACGTGTGTGGTTGAGCGTCGTGGAGGCGAGACCTCTATAGGGGGTCCGGGGGCATGCCCCCCCGGGAAAATTTTGAAATTTAGAGTCCCTGAAATGCTATTTCTTGCGTTTTGGGTGGCGATTTGACGAAATTCTGAGAATAATAAAACATCGTATAAAATAAAAATGCGCAAGAAACAACACATTCAGGAGTTTGAATAAATATATAATTCATAGAGGACTTAGTTTTTTTCTTAAACAAAGAAAAGTAGACGGCGAACATTCATGAAGTAGACGGTGAACTTACCAGTGATCGTAAGCCAAATCACTTCACATTTCACAATTAACAATTTACACCAATCCACTCTAATCCTCGCATAAGTCGTAGTCCCGCTAACGGAACTCAAATTAAGCGCGCGTACTAGCACTTTGAACAGTGCTTGCGGCCGTGCGGTAGTAAGTAGTGCGATATTGCGATAGCCAACATAAGAAAACCTGGGATTACGGAAATCACTAATATTTATCGGATAAGTTTTATCAGATAAACGACAATGTATCAATCATTAACAATCTCAAACTCTTTTTCTCTCGTTGGCTCATCGAATCTGCCAAAATTCCAATTCGGACTAGGACTTTTGTATGCGCTTTTGTGTGATTTGTGCAATTTCGGCGCCCCATTTATGTTTTGGCGCTCCCTAAAAAATCTTCGCTGGGGGGGGGGGCATGCCCCATTGATCCGAGGTAGCGCAACCAATGAGCATTGAGAATTTTCAATAATCACCATTGTTACCATCGATCGCTGACTGAGCATGCGCTGATCAATAACATTAGACTTTGCCCGTAATACAATGTCTATATAGGTTATGAATAATTGGCAGGGTATATTACTATGCGTGATTGGAGAATGAAAATCCTTTACAATTCAGAACATATTCCTAAATATCTCCTACTATACATGTTAAATGTAAAAATCCAGTAGTGCATGAGAATGCATTTATTTTTTTGAAATGTTGAAAAGAACGACTTATTCATTCGTATTTTGTAGGAAAAGTATATCCACCACCTAACTGGAACAAGTTGACGTTTGCACCTGGATCAACTGCGAAAATAAAGTGGTCATTTGACGACCAAATAAATATATCTCCTTTTACCCTTATTGGTCGAAGTTGGTATTTCATGCATAGTGGATGTTCCGCAGCAGAACGACTTGCAATAATTTTTGATAATAGTACCGCTATAATATTAAACAGCAGCTTATCTGGGGTTGCAATAGAAAAGCCAGCAACATTGATTTTAAAAAATGTTGATCAAAGTTATGATGGAATATATACGTTTTCTCTTTCCAAAATATTTCTCGGAGGAGAATTTGGTGGTAAATCTAGAGTTAAATAAATAAATAAATAAATAGTTGTGGTTGCTATTGCAGGCAAGTACTTCACATTCTGTAAACCCTTCATTATCTGACTTTTCTCTAATTCTTTACTTCTAGACGTAGTACATATAACGCAGATGACAAAACCATGTCAAGACTAACTGCTCATGCAGCTTTCTATGATTTAATATGCACTTCGTGGCACAACACGTGATTTTCTCCATCTCTTCGGACAAACAATTATATGTTTTTCATTTTTACCTTCATAATTTTGGTGAATTTCTGAGCTTCATTCTAACAAAGTTTCAAAACAAGCATAATAGTTGCCACGATGTATACGAGCAGAGACATGCTGCGTGTGTAACTGCAGAGGATTAAAAGTTTGCATTTGTTCATTATATTTCAAAGAAAGTAGCCTAACAGTCAGTTGTTCGTGGCTCTACTTCTGCATCCCTCCGCACAAACAAAAGAGCTTCATTTTAACAAAGTTTCCTTGTCGATTCGTAATGCATCAGTCAAATCCAAGCGTGCCCATCCCCCTCCCGGGCCACCGTGGGGCATTTGACACTTTGGCTCCTCCCTGGGGTGTGGGATTTTAAAGCTAATGTTAGCCCGGGGGTAGGGCATTAGAAAAATTTCTGTTTTGAACCTAATAAAACCATTTGGCCAAATAGAAAGACTTCGGCTATGTGGTGCCAGTGTAAGTAAGTTTCGAGCCGATGGAAGCGTAGGCCCTTTGTCTGGAGCGGACGAAGGGTCTCACGTTCGAAACGTCGTAATTCTCATTGCTCAGACTTAATTAGGCTGCAATGTTCCACACTATTTTGCTCCCAACGAAGCATGGTTTGTTCATATGGACACAATGCCAATTTGATATAGCTTTTTAACATACAGTACATGTGAAAAAAATTATTAATATTTGCTATGTAGTTGTTTTGCCTTGTACCAACATTAAAGTGCTTATATTTTGTAATAATATCTGCTTTCAAAAGTGGAATAAGGTTCCCCGGGGTGGGGAATTGTGGCCCCACCCTGGGGTATTTTCACTTGTTTGTGATCCCCACTGGGGGGCATTAGCACCATTTTTACAAAATTTGTCAAATTCCCGGGGGTTGGCCCAGGGGGTAGGGGGGGGATGGGCACGCTTGGATTTGACTGATGCATAAACACAAGCATATTTCAAATTTGCCACGAATTATAGAAACATTATTCTTGTGTTCATTATATTTCAGAGAAACCAATAGTGACAATCAGTTGCTCCAGTCGCGTCAGAGTAAATGAAGGTGATAATGTCACATATGCATGTAAAGGACAAGGTGGCAACCCTCCTGCAGACGTTACATGGTATACAGATTGGTGGGACAGGAAAAGAAGAACAAACATTAACTCTCAATAATGTTGATAAAGACGATAGTGGAACATATAAATGTGTAGCTCAAAGCCACAATCTGATGGATAATAATAATAGTAATAGCTTTGCCTGAAGTTGCATGCATCAGTGTTTTCAATGAACTTATTTCTTTGCAAAATATATACTTGCCTTTCATCTGGAAATTTGAGGACATGCAGCCTGCTATAATAACTATTATTATATGCACAAGCTCTGGATATGAGGTATTCTGCAATCTGATTGGTTCTCTACTAGCAGGATATTAGCTCATATCCTGCTAGTAGAGAAAAGTAGAAAAATGGCTGGCAGATTAGGACAATTAAATGAAGAGGAAATTCAAGTTTTACTTGAAAAAAGTACGCCAAAATGTTCCGTTCATCCAGAGCTTGTGTATATAATAAAACAGTTATTCTTCTCACTCTCGTTGTATATGACTGATAGCCGACTCGGCGCTATCGCGCCTCGTCGGCTATCAGCTCATATACGACTCGAGTTCGTAGAATAACTGTTAATTAGACAGCGCAAACACCGAGTGAAAATGTTACTACACTGAAATAATAGAATACAGTTCCAGTTTTGAAGAAACCTTGAAAAAAAAGATGTATGTAAAAAACTGAAAGCTACGACTGTGCACATTACTGTATACCATTATGCTCAGTAAGGTCCAAATGTTACTTCCTTTCATTTATGCCTTCAGAAAGTATTCTGTTTTCATACAGTCCCAGAAGCGAAATATATATTTGCCATAATTGTTACTAATTTCATTCATTACACAGACAGTATATATAGTAATTAATTGTTTAATAGTAAATTTGCAATCCCACATCTATTTTTTTAAATTTTCAGAAAAAACAGTTTCCAGGAAATCGAATAGTGGAACTGAATGGTATATTGTTGTGGTAATATTGGTGTCTGGAATTATCATTGGAATTCTCCTTTCCTACATTGTCTCATGTTCTCGTCGTCGTCGTTGGTTTAAAAACAGAAAAGGTGAACGAAACACTGAACGACATACAACTGAAGTTGATACAACTTATGAAGAGATAAATCTTGCAAAAATGAATACCGAAAGCAATTATGAGTCAGTGGGAGCTGCAGGCGATGAGAATGAACCAACATATACTGATTTGAAAAATAGAGATGTGGAAAACAATTATCAGTCTTTAATAAACTAGTTCAGTCGCTTAAAGTGAATATGACACTAAATTTGTGAGTGTTATTTTCCTACAGCATTAGTCATGCTGATCCTAATTAAGCGCATGTTAACGATTAAAAGATATTGCCAGCAAGAAATTTTGGCAATGAGAGGTAAACGAGCAATCCATGCAGACATCATCCTGTTTTATAATCATATAATACGAAATACAACAGAACAACAGAACAACAGAACAACAGAACAACAGAACAACAGAACAACAGAACAACAGAACAACAGAACAACAGAACAACAGAACAACAGAACAACAGAACAACAGAACAACAGAACAACAGAACAACAGAACAACAGAACAACAGAACAACAAGAGCATGGAACGTTCTTCCTGATGAACTCAAACAACAGTTACTAAAGTTATCCAGATTTAAATCGCTATTCAGTAAACATTATACTACCGCCTTAAATATGAACTGATCCTGAAAATCCCCAGACTTGGAAATCCATCTGTTTAAAATGTGATACTGCTCGTAGTCTTGCTACTCCACTCTCTTGTTGTTCTTAATGCCGGACTGTATTATTCTCTTCAGTTAATGTAATTGTAGATACATATTGTATTTATTCAAAGGGTCCACAGAAATTGGTGGATACTGTTGTGGTGACCCTGCCACTCATTTATGCACGTGACAAAGTTTAATACATAGAGCCTTCACTAATATTCATGAATCATGAGAAGTAAATGACGTCAATATGACACCACTTTGATTGCATTGCTCTGTTTTTAGATAATGAAATACAAAACATGAGAATCAATATCTTTAAAACAAGTTATTACGCAGTTGTAAGAGTTCTTAAATTTCATTTTAAGATAATCAACACTTTTGTGCCATATGCATGCAGCATTTAAACTTTCAGTCAATAACCAATAATTAATCGGTTATTTGGTTCATCCAAATGTCATCTTAAAAACATCTCGGTTTTTATTCACCGATATTCACCTCGCCTTCGGCGAATAATTGTTAATTAATAACCAAAGAGATAGATCATTAATTGATTGCACGTAAATATTACTTCACTCTGTCTAATGTCCAGTTATTTTGCTGGTCAAGTGGAAACATTTGCAGCATTCACTAATGCCTGACTTTTATGAAAATGTATATATGATTATAATATAGTTTCAGATCTTAAATATACTATGTGCACATAGTGTCGAGAACTTAAATTTGTCGACCGGTTGACAACTTGCCATCATTAAAGGTTGGTAATATTTTGCCAATTAGATTTTTAGCTAATTCTGAGACTTGGCATTAGAGCCTCACATAAAAGGAATGTTCAGTATTTAAAAACGAATATTTTAACACCCCACACTTCAGGCACATGCTGTGATGTTAATTAGTCAACATTAACGGTACTCTTGTACTCTCGACCTTCAGCAGCAAGCGTCGGTGGTGCAGTCGTCAGAGCAAGCGCTTTTCACCTCTGAGATTCTGGGTACGATTTTTGCCGCGGTCTCACAACGACACTTATGTGTAAAGAGTCAGTCAACGCTCTACCGAAAATCGTGGGTTTTCTCTTGGCACTCCTGTTTCCTCCCACAGGGAATTTTGGCATGTAGGTTGGGTTGGGTTAAGCCCAAAACTAACCCTTCAATCGTAGCTATGCTCCCTGATCAGACACGAATCATACGGTGGCTGCCAGAGGTACCCTTAGTAAGCCTTCACGTCAATCGAGACTTCACTTGCTTCCTTCGTAATTCAACTCAGCCCTCAGCAGAAAGTAAAGACGATTAGCACCCCACCCCTGCTCGCTTCGGTGATTCTCAAGGGCGAGTACTTTGCAATAATCGAGAGAAACATCGAACCAGGAAATAGAACCAGAATATTGAAATTGTATAATTATATCTGTCTCCTGACAGGCTGACGTATTCTTAATATATTGTGTAGGTGCTTAGGTTTGTTGATTGACGTTTGAGCAACACAACAGCATAACTGGTAACAGCCGTAAATTTATACAAAATACACACAGGTAAAGAGTGACAACAAAGATCCAATACATTACATTAAATATCGACTTTCGCTAAAATATGAAGAAGTCGAGTGGAGTGGCATTTGACGCATACTGACAAGGAAGACTAATATCCGTGTTGGATATATATAAATTACTGCAAGTCTAAATATCATTATTGCATACTTTCTCATCGTTTAACTTGCAAAAAATGTCATGCTTCGTCTTCATAACTTGCGTTTCATTTGTCAAACGTCTGTCGGTCTAGCGTCTGTCGGCCAAATGCCTGTCGGCCAAACGTCCGCGCAAGTATAATTGATATTAGAACGAACGATTATCTTACACCGTTTGTCGCTTTTTGGGAATTATCTCCATTGCTAATAATATGCATGAAAAAGTATTTAAAAAACTAAGTAGTTATACCGTATATCATTTGAGAATAGGTTCTTAAACATAGGTCTGCAAGAGCATATATATTCTTGTTTTATACTGTGGAAAACACTACGTTTGCTTATTTTGCAAAGCTTTAATTTTATCCCTAAGCGAATATCTTCATCAGTGCAAATAAATGGGAATTATTTGACAAATAGATAACATTTTTTCATTGTCTGTACAGTTATAAATACAAAGCATGACGTCATAACGTGGTAAAACAGAAAGGTTCCCCACGAGCCGCCGGGGCGACTAAGTCACTGCAACTGTACAGACAATGAAATTTTTTTTATCTATTTGTCAAATAATTCCCATTTATTTGCACTGATTAAGATCTTCGCTTAGGGATAAAATTAAAGCTTTGCAAAATAAGTAAACGTAGTGTTTTCCACAGTATAAAACAATAATATTTATGCTCTTGAGATCTATTATCTATTTTTGTTCTATACAGGGTGTATAAAAAAAAACTGAACAAAATTGAAATTGCTCTCAATTTCGCGAAGCGGCTCCAGGTACGAAGTTTTTTAGTAATATATATTGTTTGGGTATTTATAATGTAGAATAAACTAAAAAATTCTGAAAGTTACATTTTCAAAACCCAGGAAGTCTTGTCAACAGATCAAAAAGTTGCATTTGAAATTTGAATGCTTAAAAGTTATTTTGAGTTAGTGGGTGGAAAATGTGTTGGGTGATGCATTGCTGTTCAAAAATTCAGAAAATTTGCTTAAGTGTAAGCCCTTCAAAACGTCACGCAAACTTTCATTTTTAATAAAAAATCAGCTTTTGCATGCTTAATTTACCCATTTACCTAATTTGCATATTGTCTAGACAATTTGCATATGTCTAGACAATATGCAAATTAGGTAAAGGCGTAAAAAGCTGATTTTTTCTTAAAAATGAAAGTTTGCGTGACGTTTTGAAGGGCTTACACTTAAGCAAATTTTCTGAAATTTTGAACAGCAATGCAACACCCAACACATTTTCCACCCAATAATTCAAAATAACTTTTAAGCATTCAAATTTCGTGCAAGCCATTTTTGATCTGTTGACAAGACACCCCTGGGTTTTGAAAAATGTAACTTTCAGAATTTTTTAGTTTATTCTACATTATAAATACCCAAACAATATATATTAATAAAAAACTTCGTACCTGGAGCCGCTTCGCGAAGTTAAGAGCAATTTCAATTTTGTTCAGTTTTTTATGATACACCCTGTATAATAAAAAAGTTGGAAAATTAGCTCAACTAAGCTAGTACTATAAAAGGTTTTTGGGCTTCGCAATGGAAAGAAATTTACACGCCATTCAACGTAATCCACGATCCATGTGTACAAAACGCACGTCTTTAGTTCGTGATGTTGTTGAAAGACCTGTAACTGGCTTATATATATTACGTCACTGAAATGGCGTCATCCATGCGTCTGCCCCACTGGTCTGCCCTCTTAATAGATCATGGCTTTCGACCAATGAAAAAGCAAATTGAACTCAGATTATTATACATAAAGAATAATGGAATCTGATCGTAATATGAAGATTTTGTTTCTTTACAGACGCAGTTCCACCGGCGGTGATAAGTTTTACGTCCACTCCAGAAAATGCCATATTTGGTGAATCAGTTGTAATAATGTGTGAAGCTATAGCTGTACCTTTACCAAGTTATACCATAATCAGTAATGATACTGAGGTCGTCAGTACTCACAAGGTGTATATTAGGCCTATAACAGTTTTGAAATACAGTCATACTGGATCATATAAATGTATTGCAATCAATATACTTGGAAATAGTTCTGTCTGTCGTAGGTAAGATATGCATTTGATTCATTATTATACTAGAATTTCTCCGCATGTTTAAGATTATATTATCATCATATTGTTTTTAAAATAATTATTATATTTATCCGGGATACCCATATCAATTGCGTACCTGCATTAATTTTACAATTATTTACGATATCTATATGACACAGTAATAGACAAATATATACATGTACGTTACAAGAATAATGAAAGACAAACAATGAATTTTTATTATTATATTATATTAACGCAATTCAATCAATAAGTGTGAAATATATATGCCTCAAACGGCAAGAAAGGATCAATATAGTATAGTAAGAATATACCAATGAATAATGAAGGCTGCTGTTTCAATACATAGAATTATTTCAGGTTTTTTTTTTAATTTAAGAATATGAATTTCATCATCCTACTTCAAACTATTCGTGCGCAAACTCGAATTTTTGGTTGGTATGTTGTCAGCGATGAATTGTGATATTATGAATACAACCTTCGAAATGCATTATCAGTGGTAATTGGACCACGCTTGTGCGTTACACCGATCAAATCAGCATGCACCAATCAAGCTTAAATAGAGCAAAGACTTAACAATTTAATTTTCACTTCCAGCAACACGAACAACAAATCGCCCAAGTACAAAGAGTTCCGCAACAGGTAAAGTGCATGTTTTTTTGTAACATGTTTCAGAAAGTACAATTTTTGCTTGAGCAAATGATAGAAACTCTTTTCTCCATGCAATGCTCCTGTTTTACTTGGAAATGAATGATACTTTTTTCCATTTATATATAAGCAAATTTATAGACAATATAAATTTAAGTTAATGAGAAAACGCGTTGAAGCTAGTATGTTAAGCAAGATATCAGATAAGTTTCTGTTTCAAAAGCGGTGATTCCTTCCGTCCAGGCCTCAAGGAACGCATTGTTTAGTTTTACTTATTGACAAATAGTTCAAAGATCATTTAATCATTGGACATGCTTTCACGTGGGCAGCCCTTGATATTTCATGGTAACGCTTCCTACTAACAAATTGACCAATCATAACGCGCAATATAATACAAGTTAATTAGCGCATAACTTGCAGGATGATATCATTTATAGTGAGCGCTTCGCTTACTCAAGTTATTGAAATAATTTTCAAGATGAAAGTTCACCGTTTATGCACGCGAACTGCTTTGGACTGCGTTTTAAGATGGTATGATGCGGCGGTGCGCGATCTAACGATGGACATATTATCGTGTATATACAACAACAGGCAGTGTGGACAGCGACGACGCTGCATTTAGTCAAACAGAGCTCAACGGCAACGCGAAGCGAGTACCGGCATCTATTCCTCTCATGAACAAAGAAATATATCAGCTTAAATACTATAAGTTAGTCCTACGCAACGGAACAGCTGCGGCGGCATTATAACAGAAAGAAACGCTACTTACTCAAGTTACGAAACGAATTTTCAAGAATGAAAGTCTATCGATTATGCGCGCGAACTGCTTTGGACAGCGATTTCAGATGGTATGATGCGGCGGTGCGCGATCTAACGATGGACATATTACCGTATATATACAACAACAGGCAGTATGGCGAGCGACGACGCAGTAACGCAGTTAGTCAAACAGAACTCAGCGACAACGCGGAGCAAGTACCGCCGGGCATCTATTCCTCTCATGAACAAATAAATATATCAGTGTAAATACGTATAAAGTTGCGGCTGCGGCGGCATTATAACAGAAAGAAATGCTACGACCAGATGTGGATATCATAGAACACTGGGATTGACAAAGAATCGCATGCTGGTATCTGGATTATACCACTGATTGATAGCCTACAAAATGTTTAGTTAAGGGGGGATTTGCCATCGCTTAGCTTGGGTATTGTAAGTATACAGGCGAATTCAATTGATTGTGTTATATTTCGTTTTAAACCAACATAAAAATTCATGTCTGCTATAACGAGAGTTGACTGTATATGTCTACAGATATATTTAGTATGTCTCGTTTTGTTAAAGTCTTACTGAAACGAATTTTTCGACCCCTTCCTTATTGACTTAATTTAAAGTAGTCACTTTCCTGATATGTTTGCCACAAACATAATGAAATTTGGCCTTTTCAAACAGATTTTATAGCCTTCCAAAGTTGCGATTTTTGGCACTTCCTGTGCGAACTTTTGGTCCGCCATTTTGATGCCGTGTGACGTCATAAGATGAACACAGGTCATCATGGCGTGTTGTACTAGTAGCGAAAAACGCTATCGCGGAGGAAAACGCTGTGTTGCTGGCTAGTTAGTTGCGTCAATAACCAACAAACCGAAGGAATATCTATGCATCTGTTTCCTAACGAAGAAACAGATCCGCAAAGACGGAGAAAGTGTGTAAATTTTGTCCGTAAACATAGAACGAGCTTTCACGCTTCTGCGACCTCGTGTCTTTGTTCGGCCCACTTTCAAGATTCGTGCTATGATGTGAATCTTACTTTGGCTAAAGCACTGAATATGAAAAGAAGATTGAAGGAAGATTATGTTTCTACAATTGATGTAGCTGGAATGGTTCCACCGCTGAAAAACAGCTAACAGATCGAAGATGAAGAGAGGTTAGTATTGGGTATATATTTGCACCGAATGCGTCTCGCCCACACACATGCTGAATTTTAATATTATGCGATGGTAGTTGGCGCTTTATACGAAAAATTTGCATATGTTTACTTCAAAGATAATTCGTCGCAGTAAAAGGTTGTCGCCTGTAAAGTTGGCCTCTTCTCCAGCAAAAGTTGATGAAAATATTCCAACAACAAGTCAGAATGTTGACGATACAATATATGACTTATCATACGACAGTAACACTGAATTCGATCTTACAGCTAGCTCTCATAGCTCGTGAACGCCGTGTAATTGCTTGAAGAAGAGAATGAAAGCCCTTCAAAAGAGACCCTGCTGGTTTAAAAAGACAAAAGCGAACCAGCAGAAGAAAGTACAGAGGCTAGAAGCAGAAAATGTTGTACGTCCTAACGTCCACCACGTGTAAATACGGCAGTTTTGAATAAAGCATACAGCGATGAAGAGAGCGAAGAAAAGTATTTTGATGATGCAACTTTAATGGATTACTCTTTTCTTGAAGAATCAAATCAGTCTGCCGTTGATATGGACGAAGAGGTAACAAGAAACACTGTCAGGTAGGGGGCGAATAATTGTTAATTAATATAGATATATACTATTTCAAAAATATACTGCTCGGAAAAGATCTAAATACTATTAAATCTATCAACTGATCCCCAAACGAAATGATAAATATAGGAAAATAACTGAGACATATTCTTCTATTACAGTGTTGATGAAGGAACCAGTTCCTACAGCGAACCAATGTTCCTCGTATCTTGCAGTCCACTGGTAGAGTTATTTGGAAAATTCTGCTTCAATTGCAAGGCTGAATATCCAAAGGTTCAGGTGAAACATATTGGGTCTATGGCTACTGTTGTGCAGGCTTGTAGTAAATGCCTTATGGAGGACTTCACATGGAGAAGCCAACCTATGGTTATGGGAAGATATGCAGTTGGGAATATTATGACAAGCTTTGGTATCTTGATGTCTGGAATCAATATCAGTCAAGCTCTGTTGTTGTTCAGGCATCATTTAGTATAATAATTATAATAACCTTAGTTCATATAAAGTTGATTGGTAACAATATCGTAATATAAGTTAGTACATTACTATGGAGAATCAAATAGTCACATAACACAATAATCCTAATATAAAAATTAATTATAATGCCCATGAATGACATCGTTTGAAACCTCCATTGGCATTGCAGGATGTGCAAAACTGTTGTATTATATTGTATATTTTCATAAAGAGTTCAATACGAATATTGATTTAGCAGTAATTTATAACCATAATAATAAAGTAAAGTATTGAAATAATTATTTTAACATGCCGCTTTATGAAAATCACACAACAGCCATGGCATACTGCATGGTACAGTAAATGCACCATGTACCAAACCATAAACTTATTGAATGTTTATTGGTTAGTATGATGATGCAACATTTTCTATTATTTAACAAGTTATTTACCACATTTCATCTATAATTTATGATTTTCATGACACTGTAAACTACTCATGACAAGTAAATAAAATCTGGTTGGTTTTCTCTGGGTACTCTGATTTCTGTTTCATATGATGGCTAGAATAGATAATATACTGTAGCTAGTTGGTTTTCTCTGGGAACTTGTTTCATTTGTTGAAGGATGGGTTTAGTATAGATAATAAGGAACATTGCAAATATCAACACCTTTCATAAGTTGTATTTACACTTCAAGCCTTGGCTTGGTTTTGGTTACACATTTTGGATGATTCTATTTGTCAACTGATCGACAATAGAAAAACATGGCTGAGGCTTGAAGTGTAAACACATATATACACTAATGTCCTTACGAACGCTGCTCAGCTGGAATATAGCCTTTTGTGTCTGCTGATGGGTATGCTTTTCGAATAAAATGGTACACACAAGCTGGCAAAGGTCTTGTGTTCTCCCATCCCAATAAGCCACACATCCATTTAATGAGCCATCTATAGGCAACTGCTCTCAAATATCTAAAATAATACAATGCAAATGGCTTTGAGTGTGGGCAGGGGCAAATGAACTGTAAAAAATTGACCTTATTGGTAGACAAATTTATCCAGAAGTATAACTTACTGGTTCAAAGATTGTGATCCTCGCCGTCGATAAGAGCGACCATTCCTGTCTTTAAGGTGGACCAACATTCTCTAATACAGTCTGATGGGTCATTGGGCCAAAGTCACCATGTTCGGTGATGCAGCTGATGTGCTCAATGCTGCCGTCGAATGTCGTTATCCTCAAGGCTGGTGTCATTTCCTTGCAGCACCGATACTCCGTGACCCCCTCCAGCAATTCTGTTTGGCAACATTGGCAACTGCACCTACGAAAATTAAGTTAAAGCCTGTCTACATTTTCGTGTTTACAAGTCACAATATAGAATAGTATAACTATTTTTCTCAAATTCATGAATAATTAATGAGCAAATACACCAATCAAAAACACGTATTTCGTCACGTGCGTGAGTTGCGAAACCCCGGTGATAAACTAAAAATTGAATTAACAATTAGGAAGTTAGATAATAAACGCTTTAAACAATGAAAAGCGTGCATTACAACATTCAGTTCTAAATTATAAAAACAGTCCAAACAAAGAAAACTGTATTATTACCACAATTCTAAATTATAAATGCAAAACTCAACACAGAAACCAATTAACTTAGGTTTGCAAATTTTAATCACGCAAAATGAATCGTATTAACGACATGCACACCGTCTATCCGACTTATCCAAAGGGTTTAACGCTAATGAGCCATTCTTTTCGTCAAGATGCCTCTTCAAAGCGGCCACTAAACGATACAGGCTACGATACAGGCTACGTATCTCTCTCCATCTTTCCTAACAACCTCCTGAACAAATTTCCCAAGCCAGTATGCCATGCTTTCGCCATTCATTTCTTCAAAAGGCGTGTCAACAGTTTGCACAATGTCATCAACATCGTCGCTTGTCTTGCTTTTCGTTCCTCTGTAATACTGCCATTCCTTAAACACATCGACAGCCCACTTGTTCTTGTATCGGGTAGAACAAGGAATAGCGGTCTGAATAGCTTCTGTCTCTTCTGTTAATGCCCTAGCTTTTCGAAATGAACTGCCATCTTTGCTTCCCGAATTCATATTCACCTTCGCTTGTGAACTAACGTATATGCTAATAATTTGAGCAACACACCATGTTATACAGGGTGTACAAAAAAAACGCAAACTATTGAAAATAATCTATTGTTAGAATTTCAATGGCCTAGCACTAAGTTAAACCCACGAGTGCATAAATTATTGACATAAGTAAATATTATGCATAACGAAGCGGTTTATGTTTGTTAGACAAAACGAACTAACCCCATGGGTTCGTAAACGCAATGAATTAAATTTTATGCATGGCAATTATTTTATTTGAATTCGTCCAACATGTGCTTATGTGCTGTTTCAGCCAGGAAAATTACGTGCATCACACAAAACAGTTTTTATTTATTTACATGTCCAATTATTGAAACAATAATCAAGCGCCTTGACCTTCGACGTGTCCCCCTTCTCTTTCAACACAAAGCATTGTTCGTCTGTGCATATCGCGCACTGCCCGTTGAATGAAGGCAGGCTCTGTTCTCGTAAGGCATTGAATTCTCGGATAATTTTCTCGCGTAACTCATCAATATCGCGCGGTGGAGTTGAAAAAACTTTATCTTTCATGTATCCCCCACAAAAAAAAGTCACATGGCGTCAAGTCCGGTGAGCGAGGTGGCCATTCAACATCATGACCTAACCCAATGACACGGTTATTCCCAAACACATCGACGAGGCGATCTCTAACTGCGATAAGGCGATGTGCAGGTGCGCCGTCTTGAGCCCACCAAAGACCCCGAAACCTTCCCTCCCAATACTGATTGTTAAAATGTTCAGCGAGTTGTGGGAAGACAAATTCATTGAGCATTCGAAGATAGGCAATTCCGTTTACATTCCCTTCGAAAAAGTAAGGCCCAATAATCAAACCGTTGCCGCATAGTGCTGCCCAGACTGTCAGGTGTACACGAGAATTGCTCCTTTCAAAATTAAATGCAGGCGGGTGTCCTTTAGGTGCATATTGGCGTACATTTTGCGTGTTGACTTCGCCATTCATCGTAAACGATGCTTCGTCTCCAATAAGCAAGCTATTCAAAAAGCTTTCGCGACGACAGCGTTCGTTAAACCATCCGGAGAAGCGCAATCGACGTGCAAAGTCGCCTGCCAACAACTCGTATCGCACATGCATTCGGTATGGATGCCATTTAATTTCTAGCCTTGTTATTCGGTTAAAGCTTGTACTGGAAATTGGAACGGGGTTACGACGAGCACTCACATGAGGATTTTGCTGGAGTAGATCTCTGACAGCTTCAATATTTTCTGCAGTTCGAATGGATCTTCTTCTGCCAGAATTGCCTTTATTAAGGTTTAGACTCGTTCCTGCATTTAAATACTTGTTAACGTTTCTCAAAATCGCCAAGCATGGCGCAGGTGGATTGCGACCTGGAAACCTTGCTTGAAAAGCGTTTTGCACTGCGGTTGAACTTTGTGTTTGCGTATAATTTATCACAATAAAAACTCTTTGTTCTGTGGTCAATTGAACCATTTTCTCCCGAACTGATCATAGCATTAATTTGTAATTTTATCATTTTTGCAAAATTATTCTCTTTTAGAATTTACGAAGCTGCTTTAAATTCCCAAGGGCAGAAAATTACAAATATATTTTAATTTCTTAATAAGTCAATACTTAATATATGCACCCTGTCAATATTTTGCACTCTTTACATTCAGCCTAGTGCTCGGCCATTGAAATTCTAACAATAGATTATTTTCAATAGTTTGCGGTTTTTTTGGTACACCCTGTATAATAGCACGCCATCTAATTAGGGAATTCTACAACAATAGACTATTGTCAACTGAGAAGTTATTTCATAAACTCGTGGCTCGTGTTTTACCAGGGTTTCCAAACACTTGAGAACAATTGAATTCACTCGACTGTTCACCGCGCGATTTTCATAATTGTTCTCTCGAGTTTGTAAAACACTCAAGATAACAAAAACCACTCGGCCGTACCGGCCTCGTGTTTTCATTGCCTTTCGTGTTTTACAAACTCTCGAAAACAATTATAAAAATCGCTTGGTGAACAACCTCGTGAATTCAATTGTTCTCGCGTGTTTGGAAACTCTGGTAAAACACTCGCACTCGTTTATGAAATATTACATATAGACTGCGTGCAGGCTTCGGCCCGATTATAGGGTCGAAGGCCTGCGCACAGGCGTTACACTTATCAAAGCGCTATAAATGTCGTACAAGGGAAGGGAAGAGGGGATATAGAGGAAAGTATATAAGAAGTATTTAAGAGAAAAGAATGAGCTAGATGAAGGAGAGGCGCTCATTGATACCATCAGGCTGAATGGTGCCAAGTTTAAAGATGAGACGCTTTTCTTGCTTCCGACGGGTATCATTGCCACCAATAATGGGATGAATTGCGCACCAATAATGGGATGAAAGTCTACGATATCCTTCCTGTATCGTAGGTTTTTCCTGGCCTCCCTAAGATTCCAGTTGTAATATGAGTGACGGTAATACTCAAATTCTGTGTATTTGTGGGGTTGAAGTCTCCAAAATGTCAACTTCAGGTCCATAGACTCAATATATATACGTCACACACATACCATATAATTAAGGACTGTCCATATAGGGGTTTATCGCCCCTTGGTCAGGTTAAGGACTGCCCGTATGGGTCTAGCACTCTGGGTCAGGTTAAGGACTGTCCATAGGGGTTTCATTCCCCTTGGTCAGGTTAAGGACTGTCCAAGTTTTTCTTGGTTCAGGGTCGTCAGGGAATGGCTACCCCTGGCAAGGCTCTGCTTTATGGCCAGAGCATTCAGTTCAGTCAATCAGTTCAGCTTAAGGTGTGACGTGAGTAGGGATGATGTTTGTCATAATATGAGTCTTCACATCCCAGAACCCCTTCTCCCACAAAATATGTTTTGTTTGAATTGTGTTTTTATAAAAATGGCTTTATATCAACAGCTTGGGTCATTAACCTTCAGAAAGTGTTCTACAATTTTCCATACAGTCCCAGAAATGAAAGACATTTTGTTTATCAAACTTTTTAATTTTTAATTTGCAGAGACTAATGAAACTGAATGGTATAATATTGGTGTCCGGAATTGTTATTGGCCGGGCTTTTCCTTGCATGCATTTTCCTGTGGTCCCGTCGTCGTTGTTTCAGAAACAGTAAACCCGGACGAAACCCTGAACAACATACAACTGAAGTTGAAGCAACTTATCAAGAGTTTGATACAAAAGGCAATTACCAGTCATTGGGAGCTGCAGGAAACCAGGACGAGTCTACTTATACTGAGTTAAATACAGTCAGAGATTCAGAGAACAATTACCAATCTTTAACTAACTAATCTATAGTTGCTTAAACTGCATATATATTACACTAAACTTTTGGTTACCAGAGAAGAATTAAAGAACTCTTTAGCTGTAAAGTATTCTTTTAAAGATTATATTACTATTAGTGCAACCAAAGTGACAGCATGCATGACTAAATGAGACATCAGTGTCCAAATGTTATATGTCTTACCTTAAATAATTTCGTGTCATAATAGAAAATATATATAAAAACATTCACCAATATCTCACTAGCATTTGGCAGTGCCAACTTGATTCACGACTTATCGTTGGATGGCAGAAAATTGCCAACCTATAAAGTTTGAAGGTGATGCGAATTTAGAGCAAAAAAGAAAAGCAGACGAAGCAATAACCTATATGCATGTAGCCTACGGTGAATACCCTCACTTCGTTTCTCCAGTTTCTGCAGGCTGGGGTCTACGGCGTAGCCTTTAACCTATATGCCTTATAATAACAAATATTCTGCGAGGCCTGCAGAGGAAACCTGACAAGCAAAATTATTTTTTCGATTCATTTAACGTTAACGAAGAACGGCAGTATTTTTTCCATTAAGCCATTCCGAAGTTACTGCGGTTCTATTGTGATATTTATCTGTCTGGCTCTACATTCAAATGTGAAAACAAAACTGCGAATGTGAAAAGGAGCCATTTGATTAATCGTATCCATGAGGTTTCGATTAGTGACGGAAATTCTTTTCTTGGGGCGGAAGGGGTTCAACGCCTCCTACATTTCCGACCGGACCTTCCAAATTTCCAACAAGTCCCCCATTTACACTTAAAATTGGCTGTTTTTAGCCTTTTTAGGTCAAAATTTCCGACAAATTATTGTCTATTGAAATCCTGCCTTACTAGCTACTGCACTCACCTCCGCTTCCCCCTATATCAGTGTTGAAATGCTGCTATCTTTCTGAAAGAAATTTAACGTGAAACTAGAACAGAGGCTGTCTCATTGACAGTCGATATCAAACATGATATTTGAATTGAACAATGTTTAATATAGTTTAAAACAACATTGAAATGGGGGGGGGGAGGAGGATGCCAAGAGGGTTATCTCAAATATTTTGTGGATGATTGCAGAGAGGTAACTACTCCTCCCACTATATCGTGGGGAACAAAGAGCGGCTGCGAAGGAAGCTAATATCCATGACCGTGTTGAATATATGAAACTGCAAGTCCAAATATCATTAGTGCATGCTTTCTCATCGTTTAGGTTGAAGTTCCGTAAGATGAGAGGCTTCGTCTTCATAATTGGCGTTCTATTTGGTCTAAATTTTGTTTCATACCAATGCAAAGGTAAGTCGTTATCTATACTATCTTCTGAAAATTTCAATGGACTTGGTTTCTGATAGAGTTTGTTCATACGAGTCGGGTAGCCGGGAAATTCACTTATAAAAATCATTGCATGTGTTCATATGAGACCAGTCCCGCTCGAAATGAAAGCATCAACGGATGCATGAGAGACATTACGTTGTAGGGTAGCATTGATAATACAGGTACGACAATTTTTTTGCAATCATTTGTTTGAACGAGTTCTTTTGACCGTCGTCATCACGTTGGCGTCCTGGTCCCAATTAATGAGAGACTATATAGCCTGCCCGACTAAGTGAGATCTCACCTTACGCTCGATGGAATCTCAGTCATATAATTACTCATCCTACCAGATGGGCATTTGAAGAAAGTACCTTATAGACGAATAAATTATTTACTTCGAAACTAATTCTGCTGCCTTTGTAGAAATTTTAAACATTTGAGGAAGAGTAATATTTCTTTAAGTATATTTCCAGACATCGACTTGTTTGTTTGAAAATGTATATGTAGGCCTACTATGTATCGCATAATTAGTTCTTACTAGTATACGATTTGTGAAGCTGAGTTTATGGCATTCATCAGAACTACTATATAGTTAAGTCAAATTGCATGTACGTCCACAGCTTATAATAATAATTCTAAGTGGCTAGCAGCCAACAGTGAATTCGTTGCATCAAACAGAAATGGCAGTGAGATAGGTTTTACGCGTCAATAATCCGCGTCCACATGCAGCGTATATATCGAAATCGTTTTCAACCACGCATACGATACAAAACTGTACGCCACTGTTGCGGTTACCCTGCCTAGTCTCTTTTGTCAGTTTGTTTTGTAATGTAATGTTATCCTTGTATATGTATTGTAATTAGGTGAAAAAATCTTCTCTTTCTGGTTAGCGCGCGCGTCATTTATAGCTGTGCGCGTCAACTTTTTTTGGCAAATACGGTCCATCAATATCCATGCAAAATGAACGAGTAAAAACTCTTCAACGAGCAAAAACTACTCTACTTAAAGAGTAAATTTACTCCAAAAGAGGAGTCATTCTGTACCTCATTTTTTTATTCCACTTTTGGAGTCAATTTGACTCCTTGAAATTAACAATGTTAATATTAATAATAGTATTGAAAGTTATTCTTCGTTGACCAAAAACAAGGCCAAATTAGGGTAAACAGGTGTATGGTACATTGAATTTTTCAGGTATATTTTGCGCCTAAAGGCCAGAAGCTTCCCGACGCGTATTAAACAAAAGAGTTACCTATCATGCTATACATGAACGTTTAGAGTATGATTGTCAAAGTACTTACACAATTTCACAACTTATATCGAAACTGTTTAACCATAAGCCACGATGTACTTTATACTGTTCACTCACGCTTTTATTGATATAATGGATAACTATAGGATAATTCTATAATAGAATAATATAGATAATACAAGTTAAGATGTATGATAATTTCCACCTTGTACTGCACGGCGGCACAGAGACATTTGGGTGTCCGGGGCAAAATAGCTTTGGGGCCCTAGTGATTTTCAATACTCCAAGATATTTGGCGTCATGTGCTTGTTTAGAAAACTAATTTCCATACCTTTGAACTTCTCACGGAAGCTTGCTATAGGCGAAGGTCACAATATCGTGGAGCGGCTGTGTGTGAATTTCCAAAATATTTTTGTGTCACAAAGCGTAAAATGTTGAAAAAATGTTGAAAGGTCTGGAGATTCGTGAGATGTTTGTTGAGAACTTTTCATGAAAGCAATAGGCCGTAATCTCGTCCACAAAAAAGGAAAATATTGAAGGATTTTCAAATTTCCCAGGGTTTCCCTTCCGCATTCCTCGTATAATGCGCCATTAACAAATCATACAAATTTGCTCTGCATGATACTTTGTATTGAGCACTCTTATATACTACAACCGCAACACAATTGTAAATGATACATATATATATATGAGCGTGTTTTGGTTCACGAAATGCCAAAGAGTGGAATCAGAAATAATGCGCTTGCTTTGATTGAGTCTTAAACTATTACTGTTGTGGAAAAACTGCTGTAAAAGGGAAAATGATTAGAATAATGTACACATGTTGGCAACTAAATATATGGTCAACTTGCATGCTTGACAGTTTAGGTACTTGACAGTTTAGTTTTGGCTATATCTTCATTCTTTATAACACGTGTTGGTTGCGACTTTTTATAGATTGAATATTTATAGTTTTGGAAACACTTACGCGGTAAATTGATTTATATAGGTTTCTACATTTCCGTTAGTATCTATATTTTTGGTCTTAGAGATTGACGTTTCGTATTACTGTGCCTTCGTCTTTATAACTAATTTTTACAAAATTCCATTCATGCCTCATGGAAATCATTGAATGCTATCGAAACCGCCTTTTTCCTTAGGTATAGTCGTGATAATTAATTGCCTTTTTTAGCTGTTTTACCTATTGCCTCAACCATTGGGCATATTAGCTACTCCAGACCTGTCTAGTTTTGATAGGGGCATGAATATCAGTAACGTACTAATTTAAAACATCTCCGCTCAATTGATTACTTAAATCTCAATACATTTCGCTCATTAGATAGCCAGTCGCACATTGTTAGATATTCCAGTTTATGTCATTTTTGCAGGCAAAGGACTTATAATATTGATAATTTCTACATTTCACAATCTTTGGAGGTGATGTAAATAATGCGATTTTTCAACATTCATAAATCGCCAGTTCAAGGGCATTGTACATACGCATCTGCAATTCTGCTATCTATAGCTATTGTCATTGCCGCCATCGACTAAGATATTCTTCTTAATTTTTATAGCAACGTCGCTCAGGTTACAAGGACCATTGAGTGCAAATGGTGCTGGTCGTGTTGAAGTATTCTACAATGGACAATGGGGAACAATCTGTGATGATGATTGGGATATAAATGATGCTAGGGTTGTTTGTCGTCAACTTGGTTATCTAGATGCTGTTAGTGCTCTTCAGGGAAGCTCGGTTACTTCCGGTTCTGGACAGATATGGTTAGATCAGGTCGCTTGTACTGGAATTGAACAAAGTATAAAAAGTTGTTCTCATAATGGTTTGGGAAATCATGATTGCAGCCATGCGGAAGACGCGGGAGTAGAATGTAATACAACAGGTAAAGATACTGTTAATGCCATTTCAATGGCCACAATGACGTTTTATAAGTGGCGATTATTTTGGCTTGAAACTTTTCTTTTCTATGGCATTAATTATTCATAAGCAAAATACAAAGGAAACTCATGATCCGTAGCGGATCTTTCTTCTTCAATTTTTACAGCGTAGATAACATCAATCTTCAAAATTCCAACGCCAGTGAGCGTCAAAAACGAGTCATTTTAGAAGTCATATACAAACCTCGCAGTTCGGCCTTTATCAGATCTAAAACACTCGGCTGCGCCTCGATATATATGTAATATATACAAACCGCGCGAGAGGTCTTTATCTGATTTAAAACATCGAGGCGCAGCCGAGTGTTTTAGATCCGATAAAGGCCGAACTGCAAGGTTGTGTATGACTTCTAAAATTATTCGTTTTGTACGCTCACTGGTGTTGGAATTTTGAAGATTGATGTTATCTACGCTGTAAAAATTGAAGGAGAAAATTTGAGCAAGTCTATATCAAATATATAGATCCGCTACGGGTCATGAGTTTCCTTTGTATTTTGCCTATGAATAATTAATGAGCGAATCAGAAATTATGCGCTAGCTTTCATTAAGTCTTATAACTGTTACGGTTTGTGGAAAAACTGCGGTAAAAGGGAAAATGATTAGAATAATATAGGCTAGACATGTTAGCAAAACTAAATATATGGTCATCTTGCATGCTTGACAGTTTAGGTACAATTTCAGCGTTTTTAGCTATATTTTCATTCTTTATAACAGGTGTTTGGTTGCGACTTTATATAGATTGGATATTTATAGTTTTAGAAACACTTATACGCGGTCAGTTGATTTATATAGGTTTCTACATTTCCGTTAGTATATATATTTTTGGTCTTAGAGATCGACGTTTTGTAGTACTTGGCCTTCGTCTTTATAACTATTTTTTTGACCAAATTCCATTCATGCCTCATGAAAATCATTGGATGCTGTCGAAAGCGCCTTTTTCCTTAGGTATGGTCGTGATATAATTAATTGCCTTTTCTATAGCTGTTTGACCTATTGCCTCAAGCATGGGGCATATATATTAGCTTCTCTTGACTCGCCTAGCCATCATAGGGGTGTGAATATCAGTAACGTACTAATTTAAAACATCTCCGCTAAATTGATTAATCATGCAAATCTCAATAGCTACATTTCGCTCATCAGATAGCCAGTCGCACATTCTCTGATATATCAGCCAGTAGCACATTGTCTGATATATCATCTTTCCCATTTCTATCATTCCTCATTCCATTCAACGTTTAATTTACCAATTGCGATTTGAATTTAGGCAAATTATAGCTACTATCGTTGACCTCATACACATAAATATTCTTTGGTATTTTTACAGCTATAACTGTACCGCTCAGATTACAAGGGCCATTAAACAAAAATGGTACTGGTCGTGTTGAAGTATTTTACAATGGACAGTGGGGAACAATCTGTGATGATCATTGGGATATAAATGATGCTAGGGTTGTTTGTCGTCAACTTGGTTATCTAGATGCTGTTAGTGCTCTTCAGGGAAGCTCGGTTCCTTCCGGTTCTGGACAGATATGGTTAGATGAGGTCGCTTGTACTGGAATTGAACAAAACATAACCAGTTGTTCTCATAATGGTTTGGGAAATCATGATTGCAGCCATGGCGAAGACGCTGGAGTAGAATGTAATACAACAGGTAAAGATACTGTTAATGCCTGGCGATCATTTTGCCTTGAAACTTTTTAACACATCTTCATCAATTTTCTACTAAACATTACTTATTATTGGCAAGATTGTATATTATTTTCTACTTCTCTTTTCAATTGGTGTAAACGAGACTATTGAAACTAAATGTTATGTGACTTGGCTAAAACGCGTATTCATAGTTTCACAAATTCTGCATTTCAATATCGTTCCAGGTTTTACAGAGTCCCTCTTTCAGTCTGATATCTGTTTTTGGGCCACGTTCAGGATTTTACAGATTCCGGCTTTCTTCTTTCCCAGTTCTTTCGTTCTTCGTCCCATTCTTCGTTCTCCCATTCGGCATTCCTTATTTTCATTTAGCGTAGTTATACGATAAAGCGGATCAGATGTAGCTTTTCTTTATTTTAAACTCTTTAATTTCACCAATTGTAATTGGAAATTCTGCTATTTATATAGCTACTATCATTGATCTTAAAATATAAATTTTTTTTATTAAAATAAAAATAAACGAATACATTATATATGTTATTAATATATAATAATAGTATCTAAACTTGGGTAAACAAAAATTTGAAGGTGGATGGTGCATGCATCCAAGTCAGTGTGACCAGATTTTGTCAGCGGTATTTACCAAATGACATGCTGAAATTTTACCAAATTGGTTCCAGATTGGATTATTTTTTACCAAAAACGTATTAAGCACGACAGCAAACTATTAAGCAAACTAGATTTTACCAAAAAAGTACTAAATTTCTCTATTTTTGAGAAATTTTACCAAAAAATTTACCAAAATTTTATTTTACCAAAACTTTGTCAAAATTTACCAAATTTTACCAAAAGTAAATTAATTTACCAAATCTGGTCACACTGATCCAAGTGTATAGATAGCGTCTAAAGAATGAACGCAGGGCCTTCGCTCGAAACATCGAAATTCTTGTTGAAGGTCACAATATGATGGAGCGGCTGTGTGTAAATTTCTAAAATCTTTTTGTGTGATAAAGCGTAAAATGTTGAAAAAATGTCGAAAGGTCTGGACGTTCGTGAGATGTTTGTTGAGAACTTTTCATGAAAACAATAGGCCGTACTGATCTCGTCCATAAGAAAGGAAAATATTGAAGGATTTTCAAATTTTCCGCGATTTCCCTTCCGCATTCCTCGCATAATGCGTCATTAAAAAATCATACAAATTTGCTCTGCATGATACTATGTATTGAGCACTCTTATATACTACAACCGCAACACAATTGTAGATTATATATATATATGCATGCTTGACAGTTTAGGTACAATTTCAGCGTTTTTAGCTATATCTTCATTCTTTATAACAAGTGTTTGGTTGCGACTTTTTATAGATTGGATATTTGTAGTTTTACTAAACACTTACGGTTAGTTGATTTATATAGGTTTCTACATTTCCGTTAGTATATATATTTTTGGTGTTAGAGATTGACGTTTTGTAGTACTGTGCCTAATTGTGTACTAATTTTTACAAAATTCCATTCATGCCTCATGAAAATCATTGAATGCTGTCGAAACCGCCTTTCTCCTTATTCTCGTCATAATTCATTGCCTTTTTAGCTGTTTTACCTATAACCTATTGCCTCAACCATGGGGCATATTAGCTTCTTCTGACTCGCCTAGTTTTTATAGGGGCGTGAATATCAGAGCGTGAATATCAGTAACGTACTAATTTAAAACATCTCCATTAAATTGATTACTCAAATCTCAATACATTTCGCTCATCAGATAGCCAGTCGCACATTGTCATATGTTTCAGTTTATGTCATTTTGTAGGCAAATGACTTATAATATTAATAATTTCTACATTTCACCATCTTTGCATGGAGGTGATGTACATAATGCGATTTTCCAACATCCATAAATCGATAGTTCAGGGGCATTGCAGATACGCATCTGCAATTCTGCTATCTATAGCTATTGTCATTGCCGCCATCGACTAAGACATTCTTCTTATCTTTTATAGCAACGTCGCTCAGGTTACAAGGACCATTGAGTGCAAATGGTGCTGGTCGTGTTGAAGTATTCTACAGTGGACAATGGGGAACAATCTGTGATGATCATTGGGATATAAATGATGCTAGGGTTGTTTGTCGTCAACTTGGTTATCTAGATGCTGTTAGTGCTCTTCAGGGAAGCTCGGTTCCTTCCGGTTCTGGACGGATATGGTTAGATGACGTCGCTTGTACTGGAATTGAACAAAGTATAAAAAGTTGTTCTCATAATGGTTTGGGAAATAATGATTGCAGCCATGCGAAAGACGCTGGAGTAGAATGTAGTACAACAGGTAAAGATACTGTTAATGCCATTTCAATGGCCACGATGACGTTTTATAAGTGGCGATTTGAAGGTGGATGGTGCATGCATCGAAGTGTATAGATAGCGTCTATATAATGAACGCAGGGCCTTCGCTCGAAATGTCGAAATTCTTGTTGAATTTTTCAGGTAGCTAGTTTGATCCTAAAGGCTCGAACCTTCCCGACGCGTATATTAAACAAAAAAGTTATGTCATGCTGCAGTACATGAATATAAAACAACTTAGAGTATGATTGTCAAAGTACTCACACAATTTCACAATTTAAATCGAAACTTTTTAACCTTAAGCCACGATTTACTTATATACTGTTCACTCACGCTTTTATTGATATTTCTATAGGATAATTCTATAGATATATGGTAATTTCCACCTTGTACACGGCAGAACAGAGACATTTGGGGGTCCGGGGCAAAATAGCTTTGGAGCCCTAGTGATTTTCAATCCACAAAGATATTTGGCGTCATGTGCTTGTTTAGAAAACTGATTTCCATACCTTTGGTGAACTTCTGCATGAATTACATTCTGTATATAGTCTTTAACGTTTTAGAAACCATTCTCAATCTGCATCCATGCATGTACTAAAATAGTATATAGCATTCCACCGCGGAAACATTTTGAAATCTAGGGTCTCAGGAATGGGCGACCCTTACCTTGCATATATAAAATAAGTGTATCTAATCTTGTGTATGAGGCTATTGCATTCTGAAAATCACTTTTGAGAATGCTTCCTGAATAAAGATTATTATCATCAATCGCTTACTGCAGAGTATGTCCTGATGAATAACATGAGACTTTGCCTGTTCGCATGAACTTGGTTATTAAGAATTGGGAGTGTATATTATAGCATTCGGGCAGACCCAAACATCGCCAAACGATGTAAAAGACTGCGCAACGACAACGGAAAGCTTGCTATAGGCGAAGGTCACAATACGATGGAGCGGCTTTGTGTAAATTTCTAAAATCTTTTTGTGTGACAAAGCGTAAAATGTTGAAAAAATGTCGAAAGGTCTGGAGGTTCGTGAGATGTTTGTTGAGAACTTTTCATGAAAGCAATAGGCGGTGCTGATCTCGTCCATAACAAAGGAAAATATTCAAGAATTTTCCTGGATTTTCCTTCCGCATTCCTCGTAATGCCCCATTAAAAAATATTGAGCACTCTTATATACTACAACCGCAACACAATTATCAAGCGATAATGCAAAAGTTCACTTCCCTTGTGGTCGTTTGAGCACTCCTGGCCCCAAGAAACTTCACGCATGTCTGGATGCGCACGTGTCTGAGTATTGTACCACATGCGCTTGGTGAGAGCAAGAGTATGGTGTATAAATACGAAGTCACTCACATCTAGACTGCGTTACAAGCTGCACTGACGAGCCGTTGAACGACGAAACATGCATGTCTGCAGAGTATATTTCGTTTGCCTCAAAATTTGTCTGCAACAAGTTATTTCATCTGTAACGAATTATCAGGCATACATGCATCTGTAAAGATTCATCTGCCTGATGATTCTTTACAGATGAACAGCCTGCTGCAGACAAGTTTTGAGGTAAGCGAAAATCTATAATTTGCTCTAACTATATGTTGTCGAGCACTCTTTGCGTTTTTAGGTCTATACGAAACGCAAAGAGTGCTCGACAACATATAGCTAGAGCAAATTATAGATTTTAGCTTACCTCAAAACTTGTCTGTAGCAGGCTGTTTCATCTGTAAAAGAATCATCAGGCAGTTTACAAGTATCGAAAATGACCGCTTAAATGCTTCCTGCCGGAGCGTGGGGGTGTATGTGGGAGACAATGTGTGCATGCATGGCTTTGTTTGCGTTGTCTACGCGAAATTTGTTACGATGACGACATCGTGAAATTATTTCAGCTCTTTTGTTGAGTAAACAATTCTTGTTTTTTCTTTCAAAATACAAAATTTTTCTTCTAAACATAAATTGCATCGTTTTGATCCTCCCGTGTACGAAATAGAATGTTTTAAAATTTGCCAATTAATACTGAAATCCTTATTGTTCTCTTTCAATGTCCAAATATATTTCGAAAGTTCCGTATCATTTGTATGCTTTTTATGCTGAAAAGATTTAGTGTGGTTGGCCAATCGCTCTTTGAATGTGGTTGCAGTCATGCCAATGTAATTTTTGATCGTGTTTGTGTTGCTTACTGTGACTGTTGCTTTGTATACTATGTCCCTAGTCATGCATTGTTTTTGAAGCGGGCAAATGGTGTTTTCTCTACCTGCAATTGGTAGTGTCCCTCTCCTGTGGCTTGTTATTCCTAGATATGCGTGCATTGTGTTCAGTGATTACTGACCTGATATTGTTCATGCAGCTATAACTTACTTTAACTGTATTTCAACATTCATAAATCGCCAGTTCAAGGGCATTGTACATACGCATCTGCAATTCTGATATCTATAGCTATTGTCATTGCCGCCATCGACTAAGATATTCTTCTTAATTTTTATAGCAACGTCGCTCAGGTTACAAGGACCATTGAGTGCAAATGGTGCTGGTCGTGTTGAAGTATTCTACAATGGACAATGGGGAACAATCTGTGATGATGATTGGGATATAAATGATGCTAGGGTTGTTTGTCGTCAACTTGGTTATCTAGATGCTGTTAGTGCTCTTCAGGGAAGCTCGGTTACTTCCGGTTCTGGACAGATATGGTTAGATCAGGTCGCTTGTACTGGAATTGAACAAAGTATAAAAAGTTGTTCTCATAATGGTTTGGGAAATCATGATTGCAGCCATGCGGAAGACGCGGGAGTAGAATGTAATACAACAGGTAAAGATACTGTTAATGCCATTTCAATGGCCACAATGACGTTTTATAAGTGGCGATTATTTTGGCTTGAAACTTTCTTTTCTATGGCATTAATTATTCATAAGCAAAATACAAAGGAAACTCATGATCCGTAGCGGATCTTTCTTCTTCAATTTTACAGCGTAGATAACATCAATCTTCAAAATTCCAACGCCAGTGAGCGTCAAAAACGAGTCATTTTAAAAGTCATATACAAACCTCGCAGTTCGGCCTCTATCACATCTAAAACACTCGGCTGCGCCTCGATATATATGTAATATATACAAACCGCGCGAGAGGTCTTTATCTGATTTAAAACATCGAGGCGCAGCCGAGTGTTTTAGATCCGATAAAGGCCGAACTGCAAGGTTTGTGTATGACTTCTAAAATTATTCGTTTTGTACGCTCACTGGTGTTGGAATTTTGAAGATTGATGTTATCTACGCTGTAAAAATTGAAGGAGAAAATTTGAGCAAGTCTATATCAAATATATAGATCCGCTACGGGTCATGAGTTTCCTTTGTATTTTGCCTATGAATAATTAATGAGCGAATCAGAAATTATGCGCTAGCTTTCATTAAGTCTTATAACTGTTACGGTTTGTGGAAAAACTGCGGTAAAAGGGAAAATGATTAGAATAATATAGGCTAGACATGTTAGCAAAACTAAATATATGGTCATCTTGCATGCTTGACAGTTTAGGTACAATTTCAGCGTTTTTAGCTATATTTTCATTCTTTATAACAGGTGTTTGGTTGCGACTTTATATAGATTGGATATTTATAGTTTTAGAAACGCTTATACGCGGTCAGTTGATTTATATAGGTTTCTACATTTCCGTTAGTATATATATTTTTGGTCTTAGAGATCGACGTTTTGTAGTACTTGGCCTTCGTCTTTATAACTATTTTTTTGACCAAATTCCATTCATGCCTCATGAAAATCATTGGATGCTGTCGAAAGCGCCTTTTTCCTTAGGTATGGTCGTGATATAATTAATTGCCTTTTCTATAGCTGTTTGACCTATTGCCTCAAGCATGGGGCATATATATTAGCTTCTCTTGACTCGCCTAGCCATCATAAGGGTGTGAATATCAGTAACGTACTAATTTAAAACATCTCCGCTAAATTGATTAATCATGCAAATCTCAATAGCTACATTTCGCTCATCAGATAGCCAGTCGCACATTCTCTGATATATCAGCCAGTAGCACATTGTCTGATATATCATCTTTCCCATTTCTATCATTCCTCATTCCATTCAACGTTTAATTTACCAATTGCGATTTGAATTTAGGCAAATTATAGCTACTATCGTTGACCTCATACACATAAATATTCTTTGGTATTTTTACAGCTATAACTGTACCGCTCAGATTACAAGGGCCATTAAACAAAAATGGTACTGGTCGTGTTGAAGTATTCTACAGTGGACAATGGGGAACAATCTGTGATGATCATTGGGATATAAATGATGCTAGGGTTGTTTGTCGTCAACTTGGTTATCTAGATGCTGTTAGTGCTCTTCAGGGAAGCTCGGTTCCTTCCGGTTCTGGACGGATATGGTTAGATGACGTCGCTTGTACTGGAATTGAACAAAGTATAAAAAGTTGTTCTCATAATGGTTTGGGAAATAATGATTGCAGCCATGCGAAAGACGCTGGAGTAGAATGTAGTACAACAGGTAAAGATACTGTTAATGCCATTTCAATGGCCACGATGACGTTTTATAAGTGGCGATTTGAAGGTGGATGGTGCATGCATCGAAGTGTATAGATAGCGTCTATATAATGAACGCAGGGCCTTCGCTCGAAATGTCGAAATTCTTGTTGAATTTTTCAGGTAGCTAGTTTGATCCTAAAGGCTCGAACCTTCCCGACGCGTATATTAAACAAAAAAGTTATGTCATGCTGCAGTACATGAATATAAAACAACTTAGAGTATGATTGTCAAAGTACTCACAATTTCACAATTTAAATCGAAACTTTTTAACCTTAAGCCACGATTTACTTATATACTGTTCACTCACGCTTTTATTGATATTTCTATAGGATAATTCTATAGATATATGGTAATTTCCACCTTGTACACGGCAGAACAGAGACATTTGGGGGTCCGGGGCAAAATAGCTTTGGAGCCCTAGTGATTTTCAATCCACAAAGATATTTGGCGTCATGTGCTTGTTTAGAAAACTGATTTCCATACCTTTGGTGAACTTCTGCATGAATTACATTCTGTATATAGTCTTTAACGTTTTAGAAACCATTCTCAATCTGCATCCATGCATGTACTAAAATAGTATATAGCATTCCACCGCGGAAACATTTTGAAATCTAGGGTCTCAGGAATGGGCGACCCTTACCTTGCATATATAAAATAAGTGTATCTAATCTTGTGTATGAGGCTATTGCATTCTGAAAATCACTTTTGAGAATGCTTCCTGAATAAAGATTATTATCATCAATCGCTTACTGCAGAGTATGTCCTGATGAATAACATGAGACTTTGCCTGTTCGCATGAACTTGGTTATTAAGAATTGGGAGAGTATATTATAGCATTCGGGCAGACCCAAACATCGCCAAACGATGTAAAAGACTGCGCAACGACAACGGAAAGCTTGCTATAGGCGAAGGTCACAATACGATGGAGCGGCTTTGTGTAAATTTCTAAAATCTTTTTGGGTGACAAAGCGTAAAATGTTGAAAAAATGTCGAAAGGTCTCCGTGAGATGTTTGTTGAGAACTTTTCATGAAAGCAATAGGCGGTGCTGATCTCGTCCATAACAAAGGAAAATATTCAAGAATTTTCCTGGATTTTCCTTCCGCATTCCTCGTAATGCCCCATTAAAAAATATTGAGCACTCTTATATACTACAACCGCAACACAATTATCAAGCGATAATGCAAAAGTTCACTTCCCTTGTGGTCGTTTGAGCACTCCTGGCCCCAAGAAACTTCACGCATGTCTGGATGCGCACGTGTCTGAGTATTGTACCACATGCGCTTGGTGAGAGCAAGAGTATGGTGTATAAATACGAAGTCACTCACATCTAGACTGCGTTACAAGCTGCACTGACGAGCCGTTGAACGACGAAACATGCATGTCTGCAGAGTATATTTCGTTTGCCTCAAAATTTGTCTGCAACAAGTTATTTCATCTGTAACGAATTATCAGGCATACATGCATCTGTAAAGATTCATCTGCCTGATGATTCTTTACAGATGAACAGCCTGCTGCAGACAAGTTTTGAGGTTAGCGAAAATCTATAATTTGCTCTAACTATATGTTGTCGAGCACTCTTTGCGTTTTTAGGTCTATACGAAACGCAAAGAGTGCTCGACAACATATAGCTTAAGCAAATTATAGATTTTAGCTTACCTCAAAACTTGTCTGTAGCAGGCTGTTTCATCTGTAAAAGAATCATCAGGCAGTTTACAAGTATCGAAAATGACCGCTTAAATGCTTCCTGCCGGAGCGTGGGGGTGTATGTGGGAGACAATGTGTGCATGCATGGCTTTGTTTGCGTTGTCTACGCGAAATTTGTTACGATGACGACATCGTGAAATTATTTCAGCTCTTTTGTTGAGTAAACAATTCTTGTTTTTTCTTTCAAAATACAAAATTTTTCTTCTAAACATAAATTGCATCGTTTTGATCCTCCCGTGTACGAAATAGAATGTTTTAAAATTTGCCAATTAATACTGAAATCCTTATTGTTCTCTTTCAATGTCCAAATATATTTCGAAAGTTCCGTATCATTTGTATGCTTTTTATGCTGAAAAGATTTAGTGTGGTTGGCCAATCGCTCTTTGAATGTGGTTGCAGTCATGCCAATGTAATTTTTGATCGTGTTTGTGTTGCTTACTGTGACTGTTGCTTTGTATACTATGTCCCTAGTCATGCATTGTTTTTGAAGCGGGCAAATGGTGTTTTCTCTACCTGCAATTGGTAGTGTCCCTCTCCTGTGGCTTGTTATTCCTAGATATGCGTGCATTGTGTTTAGTGATTACTGACCTGATATTGTTCATGCAGCTATAACTTACTTTAACTGTATTTCAACATTCATAAATCGCCAGTTCAAGGGCATTGTACATACGCATCTGCAATTCTGATATCTATAGCTATTGTCATTGCCGCCATCGACTAAGATATTCTTCTTAATTTTTATAGCAACGTCGCTCAGGTTACAAGGACCATTGAGTGCAAATGGTGCTGGTCGTGTTGAAGTATTCTACAATGGACAATGGGGAACAATCTGTGATGATGATTGGGATATAAATGATGCTAGGGTTGTTTGTCGTCAACTTGGTTATCTAGATGCTGTTAGTGCTCTTCAGGGAAGCTCGGTTACTTCCGGTTCTGGACAGATATGGTTAGATCAGGTCGCTTGTACTGGAATTGAACAAAGTATAAAAAGTTGTTCTCATAATGGTTTGGGAAATCATGATTGCAGCCATGCGGAAGACGCGGGAGTAGAATGTAATACAACAGGTAAAGATACTGTTAATGCCATTTCAATGGCCACAATGACGTTTTATAAGTGGCGATTATTTTGGCTTGAAACTTTTCTTTTCTATGGCATTAATTATTCATAAGCAAAATACAAAGGAAACTCATGATCCGTAGCGGATCTTTCTTCTTCAATTTTTACAGCGTAGATAACATCAATCTTCAAAATTCCAACGCCAGTGAGCGTCAAAAACGAGTCATTTTAGAAGTCATATACAAACCTCGCAGTTCGGCCTTTATCAGATCTAAAACACTCGGCTGCGCCTCGATATATATGTAATATATACAAACCGCGCGAGAGGTCTTTATCTGATTTAAAACATCGAGGCGCAGCCGAGTGTTTTAGATCCGATAAAGGCCGAACTGCAAGGTTTGTGTATGACTTCTAAAATTATTCGTTTTGTACGCTCACTGGTGTTCGAATTTTGAAGATTGATGTTATCTACGCTGTAAAAATTGAAGGAGAAAATTTGAGCAAGTCTATATCAAATATATAGATCCGCTACGGGTCATGAGTTTCCTTTGTATTTTGCCTATGAATAATTAATGAGCGAATCAGAAATTATGCGCTAGCTTTCATTAAGTCTTATAACTGTTACGGTTTGTGGAAAAACTGCGGTAAAAGGGAAAATGATTAGAATAATATAGGCTAGACATGTTAGCAAAACTAAATATATGGTCATCTTGCATGCTTGACAGTTTAGGTACAATTTCAGCGTTTTTAGCTATATTTTCATTCTTTATAACAGGTGTTTGGTTGCGACTTTATATAGATTGGATATTTATAGTTTTAGAAACGCTTATACCCGGTCAGTTGATTTATATAGGTTTCTACATTTCCGTTAGTATATATATTTTTGGTCTTAGAGATCGACGTTTTGTAGTACTTGGCCTTCGTCTTTATAACTATTTTTTTGACCAAATTCCATTCATGCCTCATGAAAATCATTGGATGCTGTCAGCGCCTTTTTCCTTAGGTATGGTCGTGATATAATTAATTGCCTTTTCTATAGCTGTTTGACCTATTGCCTCAAGCATGGGGCATATATATTAGCTTCTCTTGACTCGCCTAGCCATCATAGGGGTGTGAATATCAGTAACGTACTAATTTAAAACATCTCCGCTAAACTGATTAATCATGCAAATCTCAATAGCTACATTTCGCTCATCAGATAGCCAGTCGCACATTCTCTGATATATCAGCCAGTAGCACATTGTCTGATATATCATCTTTCCCATTTCTATCATTCCTCATTCCATTCAACGTTTAATTTACCAATTGCGATTTGAATTTAGGCAAATTATAGCTACTATCGTTGACCTCATACACATAAATATTCTTTGGTATTTTTACAGCTATAACTGTACCGCTCAGATTACAAGGGCCATTAAACAAAAATGGTACTGGTCGTGTTGAAGTATTTTACAATGGACAGTGGGGAACAATCTGTGATGATCATTGGGATATAAATGATGCTAGGGTTGTTTGTCGTCAACTTGGTTATCTAGATGCTGTTAGTGCTCTTCAGGGAAGCTCGGTTCCTTCCGGTTCTGGACAGATATGGTTAGATGAGGTCGCTTGTACTGGAATTGAACAAAACATAACCAGTTGTTCTCATAATGGTTTGGGAAATCATGATTGCAGCCATGGCGAAGACGCTGGAGTAGAATGTAATACAACAGGTAAAGATACTGTTAATGCCTGGCGATCATTTTGCCTTGAAACTTTTTAACACATCTTCATCAATTTTCTACTAAACATTACTTATTATTGGCAAGATTATATATTATTTTCTACTTCTCTTTTCAATTGGTGTAAACGAGACTATTGAAACTAAATGTTATGTGACTTGGCTAAAACGCGTATTCATAGTTTCACAAATTCTGCATTTCAATATCGTTCCAGGTTTTACAGAGTCCCTCTTTCAGTCTGATATCTGTTTTTGGGCCAATTTCAGGATTTTACAGATTCCGGCTTTCTTCTTTCCCAGTTCTTTCGTTCCTCGTCACATTCCTCGTTCTCCCATTCGGCATTCCTTATTTTCATTTAGCGTAGTTATACGATAAAGCGGATCAGATGTAGCTTTTCTTTATTTTAAACTCTTTAATTTCACCAATTGTAATTGGAAATTCTGCTATTTATATAGCTACTATCATTGATCTTAAAATATAAATTTTTTTTATTAAAATAAAAATAAACGAATACATTATATATGTTATTAATATATAATAATAGTATCTAAACTTGGGTAAACAAAAATTTGAAGGTGGATGGTGCATGCATCCAAGTCAGTGTGACCAGATTTTGTCAGCGGTATTTACCAAATGACATGCTGAAATTTTACCAAATTGGTTCCAGATTGGATTATTTTTTACCAAAAACGTATTAAGCACGACAGCAAACTATTAAGCAAACTAGATTTTACCAAAAAAGTACTAAATTTCTCTATTTTTGAGAAATTTTACCAAAAAATTTACCAAAATTTTATTTTACCAAAACTTTGTCAAAATTTACCAAATTTTACCAAAAAGTAAATTAATTTACCAAATCTGGTCACACTGATCCAAGTGTATAGATAGCGTCTAAAGAATGAACGCAGGGCCTTCGCTCGAAACATCGAAATTCTTGTTGAAGGTCACAATATGATGGAGCGGCTGTGTGTAAATTTCTAAAATCTTTTTGTGTGATAAAGCGTAAAATGTTGAAAAAATGTCGAAAGGTCTGGACGTTCGTGAGATGTTTGTTGAGAACTTTTCATGAAAACAATAGGCCGTACTGATCTCGTCCATAAGAAAGGAAAATATTGAAGGATTTTCAAATTTTCCGCGATTTCCCTTCCGCATTCCTCGCATAATGCGTCATTAAAAAATCATACAAATTTGCTCTGCATGATACTATGTATTGAGCACTCTTATATACTACAACCGCAACACAATTGTAGATTATATATATATATATGCATGCTTGACAGTTTAGGTACAATTTCAGCGTTTTTAGCTATATCTTCATTCTTTATAACAAGTGTTTGGTTGCGACTTTTTATAGATTGGATATTTGTAGTTTTACTAAACACTTACGGTTAGTTGATTTATATAGGTTTCTACATTTCCGTTAGTATATATATTTTTGGTGTTAGAGATTGACGTTTTGTAGTACTGTGCCTAATTGTGTACTAATTTTTACAAAATTCCATTCATGCCTCATGAAAATCATTGAATGCTGTCGAAACCGTCTTTCTCCTTATTCTCGTCATAATTCATTGCCTTTTTAGCAGTTTTACCTATAACCTATTGCCTCAACCATGGGGCATATTAGCTTCTTCTGACTCGCCTAGTTTTTATAGGGGCGTGAATATCAGGGCGTGAATATCAGAAACGTACTAATTTAAAACATCTCCGTTAAATTGATTACTCAAATCTCAATACATTTCGCTCATCAGATAGCCAGTCGCACATTGTCATATGTTTCAGTTTATGTCATTTTGTAGGCAAATGACTTATAATATTAATAATTTCTACATTTCACCATCTTTGCATGGAGGTGATGTACATAATGCGATTTTTCAACATCCATAAATCGATAGTTCAGGGGCATTGCAGATACGCATCTGCAATTCTGCTATCTATAGCTATTGTCATTGCCGCCATCGACTAAGACATTCTTCTTATCTTTTATAGCAACGTCGCTCAGGTTACAAGGACCATTGAGTGCAAATGGTGCTGGTCGTGTTGAAGTATTCTACAGTGGACAATGGGGAACAATCTGTGATGATCATTGGGATATAAATGATGCTAGGGTTGTTTGTCGTCAACTTGGTTATCTAGATGCTGTTAGTGCTCTTCAGGGAAGCTCGGTTCCTTCCGGTTCTGGACGGATATGGTTAGATGACGTCGCTTGTACTGGAATTGAACAAAGTATAAAAAGTTGTTCTCATAATGGTTTGGGAAATAATGATTGCAGCCATGCGAAAGACGCTGGAGTAGAATGTAGTACAACAGGTAAAGATACTGTTAATGCCATTTCAATGGCCACGATGACGTTTTATAAGTGGCGATTTGAAGGTGGATGGTGCATGCATCGAAGTGTATAGATAGCGTCTATATAATGAACGCAGGGCCTTCGCTCGAAATGTCGAAATTCTTGTTGAATTTTTCAGGTAGCTAGTTTGATCCTAAAGGCTCGAACCTTCCCGACGCGTATATTAAACAAAAAAGTTATGTCATGCTGCAGTACATGAATATAAAACAACTTAGAGTATGATTGTCAAAGTACTCACACAATTTCACAATTTAAATCGAAACTTTTTAACATTAAGCCACGATTTACTTATATGCTGTTCACTCACGCTTTTATTGATATTTCTATAGGATAATTCTATAGATATATGGTAATTTCCACCTTGTACACGGCAGAACAGAGACATTTGGGGGTCCGGGGCAAAATAGCTTTGGAGCCCTAGTGATTTTCAATCCACAAAGATATTTGGCGTCATGTGCTTGTTTAGAAAACTGATTTCCATACCTTTGGTGAACTTCTGCATGAATTACATTCTGTATATAGTCTTTAACGTTTTAGAAACCATTCTCAATCTGCATCCATGCATGTACTAAAATAGTATATAGCATTCCACCGCGGAAAAATTTTGAAATCTAGGGTCTCAGGAATGGGCGACCCTTACCTTGCATATATAAAATAAGTGTATCTAATCTTGTGTATGAGGCTATTGCATTCTGAAAATCACTTTTGAGAATGCTTCCTGAATAAAGATTATTATCATCAATCGCTTACTGCAGAGTATGTCCTGATGAATAACATGAGACTTTGCCTGTTCGCATGAACTTGGTTATTAAGAATTGGGAGAGTATATTATAGCATTCGGGCAGACCCAAACATCGCCAAACGATGTAAAAGACTGCGCAACGACAACGGAAAGCTTGCTATAGGCGAAGGTCACAATACGATGGAGCGGCTTTGTGTAAATTTCTAAAATCTTTTTGTGTGACAAAGCGTAAAATGTTGAAAAAATGTCGAAAGGTCTGGAGGTTCGTGAGATGTTTGTTGAGAACTTTTCATGAAAGCAATAGGCGGTGCTGATCTCGTCCATAACAAAGGAAAATATTCAAGAATTTTCCTGGATTTTCCTTCCGCATTCCTCGTAATGCCCCATTAAAAAATATACAAATTTGCTCTGCATGATACTTTGTATTGAGCACTCTTATATACTACAACCGCAACACAATTATCAAGCGATAATGCAAAAGCTCACTTCCCTTGTGGTCGTTTGAGCACTCTGGCCCCAAGAAACTTCACACATGTCTGGATGCGCATGTGTCTGAGTATTGTACCACATGCGCTTGGTGAGAGCAAGAGTATGGTGTATAAATACGAAGTCACTCACATCTAGACTGCGTTACAAGTTGCACTGACGAGCCGTTGAACGGCGAAACATGCATGTCTGCAGAGTATTTTTCGTTTACCTCAAAACTTGTCTGCAACAAGTTGTTTCATCTGTAACGAATTATCAGGCATACATGCATCTGTAAAGATTCATCTGCCTGATGATTATATATATATATATATATATATATATATATATACGTGTAGGTTTAGGTCTACGAAACGCAAAGAGTGCTCGACAACATATAGTTAGAGCAAATTATAGATTTTCGTTTACCTCAAAACTTGTCTGCAACAGGCTGTTTCATCTGTAAAAGAATCATCAGGCAGTTTACAAGTATCGAAAGAAATGACCGCTTATATGCTTCTGCCGGGGCGTGGGGTGTGTGTGGAGACAATGTGTGCATGCATGGCTTTGTTTGCGTTGTTTACGCGAAATTTGTTACGATGACGACATCGTGAAATTATTTCAGCTCTTTTGTTGAGTAAACAATCCTTGTTTTTTTCTTTCAAAATACAAAATTTTTCTTCTAAACATAAATTGCATCGTTTTGATCCTCCCGTATACGAAATAGAATGTTTTAAAATTTGCCAATTAATACTGAAATCCTTATTGTTTTCTTTCAATGTCCAAATATATTTCGAAAGTTCCGTGTCATTTGCATGCTTTTTATGCTGAAACGATTTAGTGTGGTTGGCCAATCGCTCTTTGAATGTGGTTGCAGTCATGCCAATGTAATTATTGATCGTGTTTGTGTTGCTTACTGTGACTGTTGCTTTGTATACTATGTCCCTAGTCATGCATTGTTTTTGAAGCGGGCAAATGGTGTTTTCTCTATGAAACTGCAATTGGTAGTGTCCCTCTCCTGTGGCTTGTTGTAAAGTACCCAGCTCGATGTACTAAATATGTACCAGATTCTAGGAGATTTTCACAATAACTTTTAATACAAACAATACGAAAAATAATACAAAAATCAACGACCCTTCAACTTGGCGCTTATCACGTGATTATTCAATTACGTCAATATGAATATAATTAGATGTCCAGATTCTACATCCCTTCCTTTCCAGTCAATTTTAAATGACAATTAAAAGTGTTCAAAACAAACTAGCATAAACTTAACAAACTATAGTGTTCATAATGTCTTGCAAATATATACTTAAGTAGCCCTATATATTTGCATCTATGTTTCCAAATCAGTTTGGTTTATCCATGATAAAATCATTGAATCGCTCTGGCAACCTAGTTGCTCGTTTAGGTCTACTTGATGTAACCGTCTCACTATCAAGTTGAGGCTGTTGTTGAGCCTCAGTTTCTGTAGCTGACTCTGATGGTGTATTATATGGCTTAACAAACGAACTGTCTCTCCTGTAGATTGTTCCATCATCAGACTCTACCATGACTTCGTTCCCCTCCTTTGTAATTACTGTATATGGCTCACTTTCATAGTTTGCAGCTAACTTTCCTGATGTTTTAGTATTCCGTAACAGTACTTGATCTCCTGGTAAGATAGCACTACCATTCGCTCCACGTTTATCATCTGCATAAGCTTTCTGTGTTAGCTTATTTCTCCAATCTCGCTCTCTCGTGTTCTCGTCAAAACCGTCTATATCTCCCCGTAGTTCTGGGAGTTTACTTCTCAATTCCCGTTTGAACATAAGAAATGCTGGTGTTTGCCCAGTTGTCGCTTGTGGTGTTGACCGATATGCAAGAAGAAATTGCGGTAACTCCTTTCTCCAATCTTTGCCTTCAACTTGAGCCACCTTCAGTGCCTTGAGCAGGGTGCGATTCTGACGCTCCACTTCCCCATTAGCTTGTGGCCAAAGTGGTGGTGACGTTCTATGTTCAATGTTCGCTTCTTGCAAAAACCTCTTAAACTCCTCACTAACAAACTGTCTTCCGTTGTCCGATTTCAGGGAGTGAGGAAAACCAAATCGAGCAAAAATCTCGTTAAGCGTGTTGATAATCTTCTCTGAAGTTGTCGAGTGCATAATAGCAACTTCATAGTAGCGACTATAATAGTCCACAACCACTAATAAATTTTCTCCAGTTGGCATCAGCCCCATCAAATCCACTGCGACGTCTTGCCATGGCCCTGTAGGCATCTCTGTCCGTTTCATAGGTTCCGGTACATTAAATTGACTGACTACTTGACATCCATGACATGATTTACATACACGCTCGGCATCTGTGTCCATCTTGGGCCACCATACCTTCGTTCTCAATCTGCTTTTTGTCTTGGCTATTCCTTGATGCCCCTCATGTGCTGCTTCCAAGACTTTTCTCCTTAACGTCTGAGGAATGACAATCCGGTTTCCTCGCAAAACAAGCTTCCCAACCGTACAAAGCTCGTTCTTTACACACGTATATGCCGACAACTTACACTTAGCCCAGTCTCCCGATTCAATATAATGTCGCACACTTTGCAATTCCGCATCAGTTTCCGATTCCCTCTCTATTTCTGTGATCGTCAAGGCAACTGGTGTTGCTTCCATAGCAACAAATCGCACAGCGTCCTCTTTCTCGCTACTGCGGTCTTTTGGATTCTTCTGATTCATCCTAGACAGAGCATCGGCAATGTTCGTCTTTCCAGGGCGGTAAACAACCTTGAAATTCTGGCACTGAAGCCGCAGTACCCACCTTTCGATTCTCGCCGAGGGTTTCGATGTCTTGCCGAAAATACACTCGAGTGGTTTGTGGTCGGTTTCCAGTTCGAACTCACGACCATACACATATATATTAAAACGTTCACAAGCCCATACGAGTGCAAGTGCTTCCTTCTCTGTTTGGGCGTAGCGCCGCTCCACATCCGAGAGATTCCTGGAAGCATACGACACCGCCCTCCACTGATCTCCTTGCAGTTGTAACAACACAGCTCCGATGCCCTCCGGTCCAGCATCCGCAACGATTCTCGTTTTGCAGTCGTTGCTAAAATAAGCAAGTGCCTCGGCACTAGTCATCATCATCTTCAGCTTGTCAAACGCTTCCTGCTGCTCCGACTCCCAAACAAACGACTGTCCCTTTCTAAGCATTCTACGCAACGGCTCTGCGATCTGTGCAAAGTCTGGGATAAACTTTGCCGAGTATTGTACCAACTGTACAAACGATCTTACTTCCGAAACGTTCTGCGGTGGTCTTGCGTTAACTACAGCAGCAACTTTCTCCTCACTTGGCGACACTCCTTGAGCACTTAGCTTGTGTCCAAAGAAAGTCAACTTCGGAAGCCTAAATTGACATTTGCCTCCGTTTACAGTGAGACCTTTCTCTCGCAGACGTGTTAGCACTTTATGCAGATTTGCATCATGCTCCGATAAATCAGCTCCGTAAACAATGAGATCATCTGCGATATGTGCAACTCCATTGCATCCTGCCAAAACATCCGAGATTATCTTCTGATATTTCTCTGGAGCCGATGTGATTCCGAACATTAATCGACGATATCTATATAACCCTCGGTGGGTCACAAACGTTGTTATGTCCCTTGAATCTTCCTCAAGTTCAACTTGATGAAAGCCCCACTTGAGATCGATCTTGCTAAACACCGTTGCTCCGTTTAAATCATACAACACTTCTTCTATGGTCGGGATCGGATGTCTCTCTCTCACAATTGCCTCGTTCGCCCTTCTCATATCGACACAAAGTCGTATATCCTTTCCATCTGCCTTTGGGACAACGACTAATGGTGAAACCCATCTTGTGGGTGTTGCTTCTGGCAACTCTTCGATTATATCCATGTCAAGTAACTCATCTAACTTATTGTTAACTTTGTCCCTTAACCCGAATGGTAGCCTACGTACAGGCTGAGCAACCGGTATGACGTTCTCATCAATATGCAGTTTCAGCTTGTAATCCTTAAGCAGTCCGACCCCATTAAAAATATCGGCAAAATCCTCACGAATGTCCGAGTCACTTCCCTCCTCTGTAACAGTATTAACAATTCCCTTTGCTATTCCCTCGGGTCCGACCCTAAGGACTTTCAACCGTTCGGCCGTCTTCTTTCCCAGTATAGGTTTTCCGTTTTCTTTAATCACAGTGAACTCGTCTACGCATCTTGCCCCATTTGCCGCACACACAATCTCTGCCGTAAATGTCCCCACAACGTCGATTGGCTCTTTCTGTCCATACGCAAACAGTTTCTTGTCAGATATCTTTGACTCACACCTAACACGATTTTCCTTGAGAAAGTTCCAGATCTTGTAATCAATTACATTGCATGTCGAGCCCGAGTCGATCAAAACACTTTCTAATTTCACTCCTCCGATCGTTAAATTAACTTCGCCTATATCCTTTTGTCCATTTTGACCAATAACAAAGGCATAGTCATTTTCAGGTGATTTGTCTTCGTCCTTCGAAACTTTATATGTCTTTTCTTCCTTGTTGTCCTTCTCCCCTGGCTTTTCTTTTCTACAGCAGGCTGAGAAATGGCCCTTCACTCCGCATTTATTGCAGCTTTTGGTCTTTGCTGGACAACCTGGGTCTCGAGCAAAATGTCCAATCCTATTACAGTTGTAACATCGCTGTTTGATGTCCTTGTTGTCATGCCCAGTCCCCTTGGCTGGTGATCTGCGCTCATTCTGATTTGCATTAAACCTTTTCCTTTGTCGTCCATTCCAACGCGATTTCTGATTCAAAGCGTTTACCGTATTTGAACCTTCCATTGATTTCAACTGCTCTTCTACAGCCTCGTATGCTCGAGCAATATCTTGTAAATCCTTGAGTGTTGCATTAACTCGTTCAAGAAACTTCCGTCTAAGCTTTGAATCACAACATTTCTCGATAAGTTGGTCTCGAATTGCTTCTTCCACGTTCTCAAACTCACACGTAGTAGCCTTCTGTCTGAGCCGAGAAACAAAATGATCCACTTTCTCGCCGCTCGTCTGACTCATTTGTCGAAACTGGTGCCTCTCAAACGGCAAGTTCACTTTAGGAACAAAATATTCATCTAGAATCTTAACACAATCCTTAAACTCTTTCTCTTCCTCTTCGTTTACTAGTGTAAAATATAGTTCTTGTAACTGTAATCCCCCTGTGTGCAAAAGTAATGCCACTTTCTGTTTATCGTTCGTAACTCCCTTCGCCGTTAAAAACAAGTTAAATGACCGCTTCCAGCGCTTCCATCTCACTGCCAAATTCGTTGGGTCTTCCCTGGGGTTGAAGCAAGGAATCCCTTTGACATCGCTTGTTAACAAACTTGCTTGTGCGCCTGCTTGAGCGCCGTTTTGTCCCGTGCCATCTTCGTCCGGTGGTGGCATTTCGTAAATATTTCCCGAATATTACACTTCCGATCGGTAATTTCGCCAAAATAAACAGCTACAAAGTTAGGCCAACTATTATCCTCGTCGCCAATGTAAAGTACCCAGCTCGATGTACTAAATATGTACCAGATTCTAGGAGATTTTCACAATAACTTTTAATACAAACAATACGAAAATAATACAAAAATCAACGACCCTTCAACTTGGCGCTTATCACGTGATTATTCAATTACGTCACATCAATATGAATATAATTAGATGTCCAGATTCTACACTTGTTATTCCTAGATATGCGTGCATTGTGTTTAGTGATTACTGACTTGATGTTGTTCATGCAGCTATAACTTACTTTAACTGTATTTCTGTTAAAAATTTTATGTAGCTTGTGGTGCGGTGGAAAATGTTTGTCAATTAGACTAAGGAAATTACGTCCTATGTTTGTGCTAACACTCTTGCTAAATGGTGGGTTGAACCAAATGATGTTGCGTTGCCTATTCCTGCGTTGTTGTTGCGGTGTGTGCTGAGTGTAGCTAAGTTCATGATTAAAGTTGCTATGCCTAAGTGCGTTCTGATATATGGGTGCAGATTCCTGAAAAGTTTGCTCATCTGATGAAAGAAGTGTTTCATAATTGGCGAACATTTTGGCTTTAAGCACTCTAACACAACTTCATAAATTTTCAGTCTGATACCTGCTTTTAGCCTCGTTTAGAATTTTACAGATTCAAGATTTTCTCTTTCCCATTTCTATCGTTCCTCATTCCATTCAACGTTTAATTTTACCAATTTCGATTTGAATTTAGGCAAATTATAGCTACTATCATTGACCTCATACACATAAATATTCTTTGGTATTTTTACAGCTATAACTGTATCGCTCAGATTACAAGGGCCATTAAATAAGAATGGTACTGGTCGTGTTGAAGTATTTTACAATGGACAATGGGGAACAATCTGTGATGATCATTGGGATATAAATGATGCTAGGGTTGCTTGTCGTCAACTTGGTTATCTAGATGCTGTTAGTGCTCTTCAGGGAAGCTCGGTTCCTTCTGGTTCTGGGCGGATATGGTTAGATGACGTCGCTTGTACTGGAATTGAACAAAACATAACCAGTTGTTCTCATAATGGTTTGGGAAATCATGATTGCAGCCATGGCGAAGACGCTGGAGTAGAATGCAACACAACAGGTAAATATACTGTTAATACCATTTCAATGGCCACAATGACGTTTATAAGGCGATCATTTTGGATTGAAACTTTTCAATCCAACTTCACAAATTTTCCAGTAAATATTATTCATTATTTGCAAGGTTATATAATATTTTCCACTTCTCTTTCCAATTAATTGGTGTAAACGAGACTATTCCAAATAAATATCATTGACTTGGCTTAAACCGTCTTTATATATAGTTTTACAAATTCTGCATTTCAATAGCGTTCCTGGTTTTACAGATTCCCTCTTTCAGTCTGATATCCGTGTTTGAGATTTGTTTGTGATTTGTTTTTTGAGATTGATTTGGTTTTTTTTGGATTTGAGATTTGTTTGAGATTTGAGATGTGTTTGTTTGAGATTTGATTTGAGATTTGTTTGTGAATTGAGATTTGTTTTTTGAGATTGATTTGTTTTTTTTTGTGATTTGAGATTTGTTTGAGATTTGAGATGTGTTTGTTTGAGATTTGAGATGTGTTTGTTCAGGATTTTGCAGATTTTGGCTTTTCTCTTTTCCAGTTCTCTCGTTCCTTGAAACTATATAATGAACTCAACTTCATATATTTCATTATTTGTAAGATTATACAAAATTCTCCATTTATTCTTTCATTTGATGTAAACAAAACTATTTATAATAGGTGTCACTGACTTGGCTTAAACCCTCCTTATAGTTTTGCAAATTCTGCATTTCAATATCGTTCGGGTTTTTACAGATTCAACTGTGCTATTTTCGTTCAGAAGTTCATTAAGAAATTCCGTCTTTCAGTCCCATACCCGTTTTCTACCCTCGTTCAGGATTTTACAGACACTTTACGAGTTCACTCGTTCCTCATTCCATTCCTCGTTCCCCCATTCTGCATTCCTTGTTTTCAGTTACCGTAGTTATAAGATGGAGTGGAATAAGGTGAAGCTTTGTTCTATTTTATACCCTTCAATTTACCGTGTGTAATTAGAAATTCTGTTATACATAGCTACTATCATTCCCCTCATACACTGAGATATTGTTTTGAATTTTTGCAGCTATGCCTGTGTCGCTCAGGTTACGAGGGCCATTAAATGAAAATGGTACTGGTCGCGTTGAAGTATTCTACAATGGAGAATGGGGAACAATCTGTGATGATGATTGGGATATAAATGATGCTAGGGTTGTTTGTCGTCAACTTGGTTATCTAGATGCTGTAAGACCTTTGCAAAAGCACCAGATTCCTTCTGGTTCTGGACGAATATGGTTAGATGACGTCGCTTGTACGGGGAGAGAGCATAGTTTGACCAATTGTTCTTATACCGGATGGGGAAATAGTGATTGTGAGCATTTCGAAGATGTTGGAGTAGAATGTACTAAAACAGGTATAGTTATCGAATAAATAAATATAGTAAGGTATGCTCGTAAAGATACTGTTAATTCCATTTCAATGACCACAATGGCGTTTCATAATTGGCGCCGGAACATTTTGGCTATAAGCACTCTAACACAACTTGATAAATTTTGAGTCTGATACGTGGTTTTAGCCTCGTTCAGAATTTTACATATTCAAGCTTTTCTCTTTCCCATTTCTGTCGTTCCTCATTCCATTCAACGTTTAATTTTACCAATTGCGATTTGAATTTAGGCAAATTATAGGTACTATTATTGACCTCGTACACATAAATATTCTTTGGTATTTTTACAGCTATAACTGTATCGCTCAGATTACAAGGGCCATTAAATAAGAATGGTACTGGTCGTGTTGAAGTATTCTGTTGGGATATAAATGATGCTAGGGTTGTTTGTCATCAACTTGGTTATCTAGATGCTGTTAGTGCTCTTCAGGGAAGCTCGGTTCCTGCCGGTTCTGGACGGATATGGTTAGATGACGTCGCTTGTACTGGAATTGAACAAAGTATAACAAGTTGTTCTCATAATGGTTTGGGAAATAATGATTGCAGCCATGCGGAAGACGCTGGAGTAGAATGTAATACAACAGGTAAATATACTGTTAATGCCATTTCAATGGCCACAATGACGTTTTATAAGTGGCGATTATTTTGCCTTGAAACTTTTTAACACATCTTCATCAATTTTCAACTAAATATTACTTATTATTGGAAGATTATATATATTATTTTCTACTTCTCTTTTCTATTGATGTAAACGAGACTATTCAAACTAAATGTTATGTGACTTGGCTAAACCGCGTATTCATATAATAGTTTCACAAATTCTGCATTTCAATATCGTTCCAGGTTTTATAGAGTCCCTCTTTCAGTCTGATATCTGTTTTTGGACCACGTTCAGGATTTTACAGATTCCGGCTTTCTTCTTTCCCAGTTACTTGTTTCCCAAAACAAGGCCAAACTTGGGTAAACAAAAATTTGAAGGTGGATGGTGCATGCATCCAAGTGTATAGATAGCGTCTAAAGAATGAACGCAGGGCCTTCGCTCGAAACATCGAAATTCTTGTTGAATTTTTCAGGTAGTTTGATCCTAAAGGCTCGAACCTTCCCAACGCGTATTAAACAAAAGAGTTATGTCATGCAGTACATGACTAAAACAACTTAGAGTATGATTGTCGAAGTACTCACACAATTTCACAATTTAAATAGAAACTGTTAACCTAAAGCCACGATGTATATATACTGTTCACTTACGCTTTTATTGATATTTCTATAGGATAATTCTATAGATATATGGTAATTTCCACCTTGTACACGGCAGAATAGAGACATTTGGGGGTCTGGGGCAAAATAGCTTTGGAGCCCTAGTGATTTATATATATATACATATATAGTCAAATCTGCAGACATGCATGTTTCGCCGTTCAACGGCTCGTCAGTGCAGCTTGTAACGCAGTCTAGATGCGAGTGACTTCGTATTTATACACCATACTCTTGCCCTCACCAAGCGCATGTGGTACAATACTCAGACACATGCGCATCCAGACATGCGTGAAGTGCCTTGGAGCCAGAGTGCTCAAACGACCACAAGGGAAGTGAGTTTTTGCATTATAGCTTATTAGCCACCAATTAACCTCACAGAGTGCTCAACAACACAAGTGAAGGAGCATATATAGTCAAATCTGCAGACATGCATGTTTCGCCGTTCAACGGCTCGTCAGTGCAGCTTGTAACGCAGTCTAGATGCGAGTGACTTCGTATTTATACACCATACTCTTGCCCTCACCAAGCGCATGTGGTACAATACTCAGACACATGCGCATCCAGACATGCGTGAAGTGCCTTGGAGCCGGAGTGCTCAAACGACCACAAGGGAAGTGAGCTTTTGCATTATAGCTTATTAGCCACCAATTAACCTCACAGAGTGCTCAACAACACAAGTGAAGGAGCATATATAGTCAAATCTGCAGACATGCATGTTTCGCCGTTCAACGATATATAGTCAAATCTGCAGACATGCATGTTTCGCCGTTCAACGGCTCGTCAGTGCAGCTTGTAACGCAGTCTAGATGCGAGTGACTTCGTATTTATACACCATACTCTTGCCCTCACCAAGCGCATGTGGTACAATACTCAGACGCATGCGCATCCAGACATGCGTGAAGTGTCCTGCAACACGCTGTTTCATCTGTAAAAGAATCATCAGTAAGCGAAAATCTATAATTTGCTCTAACTAGGCCTATATGTTGTCGAGCACTCTTTGCGTTTCGTAGACCTAAACCTACACGTATATATTTGCTCCCGTATATCGGTTGTGCACTCTTGTTTACGTTATTCATTTCTATTTAACTTCAAAATGCGGCAATTTCGATTTGACTACTCACTAAAAAATATCCCTATACCATCACAGGACGCTTATTAAAGTAAGCGAAAATCTATAATTTGCTCCAACTATATGTTGTCGAGCACTCTTGAACTTCTGCATGAATTACATTCTGTATATAGTCTTTAACGTTTTAGAAACCATTCTCAATCTGCATCCATGCATGTACTAAAATAGTATATAGCATTCCTCCGCGGAAAAATTTTGAAATCTAGGGTCTCAGGAGTGGGCGACCCTTACCTTGCATATATAAAATAAGTGTATCTAATCTTGTGTATGAGGCTATTGCATTCTGAAAATCACTTTTGAGAATGCTTCCTTAATAAAGATTGTTATCATCAATCGCTTACTGCAGAGTATGTCCTGATGAATAACATGAGACTTTGCCTGTTCGCATGAACTTGGTTATTAAGAATTGGGAGAGTATATTATAGCATTCGGGCAGACCCAAACATCGCCAAACGATGTAAAAGATTGCGCAACGACGACGGAAAGCTTGCTATAGGCGAAGGTCACAATATGATGGAGCGGCTGTGTGTAAATTTTTAAAATCTTTTTGTGTGACAAAGCGTAAAATGTTGAAAAAATGTCGAAAGGTCTGGAGGTTCGTGAGATGTTTGTTGAGAACTTTTCATGAAAGCAATAGGCGGTGCTGATCTCGTCCATAACAAAGGAAAATATTCAAGAATTTTCCGGGATTCTCCTTCCGCATTCCTCGTAATACCCCATTAAAAAATATACAAATTTGCTCTGCATGATACTTTGTATTGGGCACTCTTATATACTACAACCGCAACACAATTATCAAGCGATAAAGCAAAAGCTCACTTCCCTTGTGGTCGTTTGAGCACTCTCGTCCCAAGAAACTTCACGCATGTCTGGATGCGCATGTGTCTGAGTATTGTAAAACATGCGCTTGGTGAGAGCAAGAGTATGGTGTATAAATACGAAGTCACTCACATCTAGACTGCGTTACAAGCTGCACTGAAGAGCCGTTGAACGGCGAAACATGCAAGTCTGCAGAGTATATTTCGTTTTCCTCGAAACTTGTCTTCAACAAGTTGTTTCATCTGTAACGAATTATCAGGCATACATGCATCTGTAAAGATTCATCTGCCTGATGATTCTTTACAGATGAAACAGCCTGCTGCAGACAAGTTTTGAGGTAAGCGAAAATCTATAATTTGCTCTAACTATATGTTGTCGAGCACTCTTTGCGTTTTTAGGTCTATACGAAACGCAAAGAGTGCTCGACAACATATAGCTAGAGCAAATGATAGATTTTTGCTTACCTCAAAACTTGTCTGCAGCAGGCTGTTTCATCTGTAAAAGAATCATCAGGCAGTTTACAAGTATCGAAAGAAATGACCGCTTAAGCCGGAGCGTGGGGGTGTATGTGGGAGACAATGTGTGCATGCATGGCTTTGTTTGCGTTGTTTACGCGAAATTTGTTACGATGACGACATCGTGAAATTATTTCAGCTCTTTTGTTGACTAAACAATTCTTGTTTTTTTCTTTCAAAATACAAAATTTTTCTTCTAAACATAAATTGCATCGTTTTGATCCTCCCGTGTACGAAATAGAATGTTTTAAAATTTGCCAATTAATACTGAAATCCTTATTGTTTTCTTTCAATGTCCAAATATATTTCGAAAGTTCCGTGTCATTTGTATGCTTTTTATGCTGAAAAGATTTAGTGTGGTTGGCCAATCGCTCTTTGAATGTGGTTGCAGTCATGCCAATGTAATTTTTGATCGTGTTTGTGTTGCTTACTGTGACTGTTGCTTTGTATACTATGTCCCTAGTCATGCATTGTTTTTGAAGCGGGCAAATGGTGTTTTCTCTACTACTGCAATTGGTAGTGTTCCTCTCCTGTGGCTTGTTATTCCTAGATATGCGTGCATTGTGTTTAGTGATTACTGACTTGATATTGTTCATGCAGCTATAACTTACTTTAACTGTATTTCTGTTAAAAATTTTATGTAGCTTGTGGTGCGGTGGAAAATGTTTGTCAATTAGGCTAAGGAAATTACGTCCTATGTTTGTGCTTTCACTCTTGCTAAATGGTGGGTTGAACCAAATGATGTTGCGTTGCCTATTCCTGCGTTGTTGTTGCGGTGTGTGCTGAGTGTAGCTAAGTTCATGATTAAAGTTGCTATGCCTAAGTGCGTTCTGATATATGGGTGCAGATTCCTGAAAAGTTTGCTCATCTGATGAAAGAAGTGTTTCATAATTGGCGAACATTTTGACTTTAACCACTCTAACACAACTTGATAAATTTTCAGTCTGATACCTGCTTTTAGCCTCGTTTAGAATTTTACAGATTCAAGATTTTCTCTTTCCCATTTCTATCGTTCCTCATTCCATTAAACGTTTAATTTTACCAATTTCGATTTGAATTTAGGCAAATTATAGCTACTATCATTGACCTCATACACATAAATATTCTTTGGTATTTTTACAGCTATAACTGTATCGCTCAGATTACAAGGGCCATTAAATAAGAATGGTACTGGTCGTGTTGAAGTATTTTACAATGGACAATGGGGAACAATCTGTGATGATCATTGGGATATAAATGATGCTAGGGTTGCTTGTCGTCAACTTGGTTATCTAGATGCTGTTAGTGCTCTTCAGGGAAGCTCGGTTCCTTCTGGTTCTGGGCGGATATGGTTAGATGACGTCGCTTGTACTGGAATTGAACAAAACATAACCAGTTGTTCTCATAATGGTTTGGGAAATCATGATTGCAGCCATGGCGAAGACGCTGGAGTAGAATGCAACACAACAGGTAAATATACTGTTAATACCATTTCAATGGCCACAATGACGTTTATAAGGCGATCATTTTGGATTGAAACTTTTCAATCCAACTTCACAAATTTTCCAGTAAATATTATTCATTATTTGCAAGGTTATATAATATTTTTAACTTCTCTTTCCAATTGGTGTAAACGAGACTATTCTAAATAAATATCATTGACTTGGCTTAAACCGTCTTTTAATGCTCCAATACGTTTAGTAATATTTAAAACAATTCAGAGACAATAAAGTACACACAATGTTGTGGGAGTCATGTGCGTGGCACGCGAAAGCGTGGCACAGATGTTGTCTCGAGTGCTATTTGCTCGTGTGCTATTTGCTCGCGATATCGACAATCGTCTCGGCTTCTGTGGCGGTATTGTTCGATGAAGACGTTGAAGCATGTTGTTGCAGTCTCGCGATCAATGTGTTTCAACGGCCGTGGTCAGACAGTCCTTTGTCTATAGAAGCATTGTTGTCGAAGCTCATTGAATTGCATTCTCCGCGCGTTGTCGTCGAACAGGAGGCATAGCTCCGCAGAAGTATGTCCAGGAGTTACAGTATATTATAAATTCTATGTCCAAAGATTGCGGTTTATTATAATTTAAATCAACTTTTCGCCGCAAAGGGTCCTTCGCTTTGGCTTGCAAGTGACACAATGAGTCTTGTGACCCAAGCAGGAAACATATACAGACAAAACGGTGAGACCTGATTGGTCTATTTTCCCATGCACAAGAGAGGAAGTGTTTGACAATGGTTCTTTGTTACTTTCCTGGCACTTTACGCGTGTCTGATCTTTACGCATGTCTGATCACGCGTTTCAGAGGCTGACCTTTGTACCTGACCTGATGCAATTGAAGATAGCCAGACTTTGCACAACTTTACTTTTTATCCGAACGCTTGTTTCATTAACTTAACTTTATAATGCCTATGGGCATGTATAAACTTGCTTATATATAGTTTTACAAATTCTGCATTTCAATAGCGTTCCTGGTTTTACAGATTCCCTCTTTCAGTCTGATATCTGTGTTTGAGATTTGTTTGTGATTTGTTTTTTGAGATTGATTTGTTGTTTTTTTTGGATTTGAGATTTGTTTGAGATTTGAGATGTGTTTGTTTGAGATTTGATTTGAGATTTGTTTGAGATTTGTTTGTGAATTGAGATTTGTTTTTTGAGATTGATTTTTTTTTTTGTGATTTGAGATGTGTTTGTTTGAGATTTGAGATGTGTTTGTTCAGGATTTTGCAGATTTTGGCTTTTCTCTTTTCCAGTTCTCTCGTTCCTTGAAACTATATAATGAACTCAACTTCATATATTTCATTATTTGCAAGATTATACAAAATTCTCCATTTATTCTTTCATTTGATGTAAACAAGACTATTTATAATAGGTGTCACTGACTTGGCTTAAACCCTCCTTATAGTTTTGCAAATTCTGCATTTCAATATCGTTCGGGCTTTTACAGATTCAACTGTGCTATTTTCGTTCAGAAGTTCATTAAGAAATTCCGTCTTTCAGTCCCATACCCGTTTTCTACCCTCGTTCAGGATTTTACAGACACTTTACGAGTTCACTCGTTCCTTATTCCATTCCTCGTTCCCCCATTCGGCATTCCTTGTTTTTAGTTACCGTAGTTATAAGATGGAGTGGAATAAGGTGAAGCTTTTTTCTATTTTATACTCTTCAATTTTACCGTGTGTAATTAGAAATTCTGTTATACATAGCTACTATCATTCCCCTCATACACTGAGATATTGTTTTGAATTTTTGCAGCTATGCCTGTGTCGCTCAGGTTACGAGGGCCATTAAATGAAAATGGTACTGGTCGCGTTGAAGTATTCTACAATGGAGAATGGGGAACAATCTGTGATGATGATTGGGATATAAATGATGCTAGGGTTGTTTGTCGTCAACTTGGTTATCTAGATGCTGTAAGACCTTTGCAAAAGCACCAGATTCCTTCTGGTTCTGGACGAATATGGTTAGATGACGTCGCTTGTACGGGGAGAGAGCATAGTTTGACCAATTGTTCTTATACCGGATGGGGAAATAGTGATTGTGAGCATTTCGAAGATGTTGGAGTAGAATGTACTAAAACAGGTATAGTTATCGAATAAATAATTATAGTAAGGTATGCTCATAAAGATACTGTTAATTCCATTTCAATGACCACAATGGCGTTTCATAATTGGCGAACATTTTGGCTATAAGCACTCTAACACAACTTGATAAATTTTGAGTCTGACACCTGGTTTTAGCCTCGTTCAGAATTTTACAGATTCAAGCTTTTCTCTTTCCCATTTCGGTCGTTCCTCATTCCATTCAACGTTTAATTTTACCAATTGCGATTTGAATTTAGGCAAATTATAGCTACTATTATTGACCTCGTACACATAAATATTCTTTGGTATTTTTACAGCTATAACCGTATCGCTCAGATTACAAGGGCCATTAAATAAAAATGGTACTGGTCGTGTTGAAGTATTTTACAATGGACAATGGGGAACAATCTGTGATGATGATTGGGATATAAATGACGCTAGGATTGTTTGTCGTCAACTTGGTTATCTAGATGCTGTTAGTGCTCTTCAGGGAAGTTTGGTTCCTTCCGGTTCTGGACCGATATGGTTAGATGAGGTCGCTTGTACAGGAAAAGAGCAAAGTTTAACCAACTGTGCTCATGACGGATGGGGAATTAATAATTGCTTACATTCCGAAGACGCTGGAGTAGAATGTTCTATAACAGGTAAGGTTATTGAAGAAATCGATATAGTAAGGTGTACTCATAAATATACTTTTAATGCCATTTAAATAGCCACAATGAAGTTTCATGTGGTGCACATTTAGCTTGAAACTTTTTAACACAACTACATAAATTTTAATCCCCTAAATATATTTCATTATTTGGAAGATTATAAATACTTCGTCAGTTATTTTTCCAAATGAGGTGAACGAGGACATTTATAATAGGTGTCATTGACTTCGCCTGTCATTGACCATCCTTAATTTTACAAATTCAGCATTTGAATGCCGTTCCGGGCTTTACAGATTCTGTATTTCAGTCTGATACTTTCTTTTAGCCTCGTTCAGGATTTTACAGATTCCGGCTTTTCTCTTTCCCAGTTCTGTCGTTCTTGATTCCCTTCAACGTTCCCCCATTCGGAATTCCTTTTTTTCAGTTAGCGTATAGTTAAAAAATAGAGAGGAACCAGGTGTAGCTTTTCTATTCCACTGACTTTTTAATTTTACCGTTTGCAATTAGAAATACTCCTATTTATATAGCTACTATCATTGACCTCATACACTCAGATTTTCTTTTAAATTTTACAGCTATGTCTGTGTCGCTCAGGTTACAAGGGCCGTTACGTGAAAATGGTACTGGTCGTGTTGAAGTATCCTATAATGGACAATGGGGAACAATCTGTGATGATGGATGGGATATAAGAGATGCTAGGGTTGTTTGTCGTCAACTTGGTTATCTAGATGCTGTTAAAGCTCTTCACGGGAGTCAGGTTCCCTCTGGATCTGGACCTATACGGTTAACTTACGTCGCTTGTACAGGGAGAGAGCAAAATCTAACCAATTGTTCTCATGCCGGATGGGGAAATAATAATTGTAGTCATTCCGAAGACGCTGGAGTAGAATGTACTTCAACAGGTAAAGTTATCGAAGAAATCAATATACTAAGGTATACTCATAAAATACTGTTAATGCCATTTCAATGGCCAGAATGACGTTTCATAAGTGGCGAACATTTTGGCTTGAAACTATATAATTAACTCAACTCTATAAATTTTCCCCTAAATATATTTCATTATTTCGAAGATTGTAAATACTTCTAAACTTGTTTTTCCAAATGAGGTAAACGAGACCATGCATAAAAGGTGTCATTGACTTGTCCTGTCATTGACCGTTCCTGGTTTCACAGATTCCATATTTCTGTCTGATACCTGGTTTTAGCCTCGTTCAGGATTTTACAGATTCCGGCTTTTCTCTTTCCCAGTTTTGTTGTTCCTCATTCCATTCAACGTTTAATTTTACCAATTGCGATTTAATTTAGGCAAATTATAGCTACTATCATTGACCTCACACATAAATATTCGTTGGTATTTTTACAGCTATAACTGTATCGCTCAGATTACAAGGGCCATTAAGTAAAAATGGTACTGTCGTGTTGAAGTATGGTCGAAGATGACAATGGGACAACAAACAATGAAATTTGGATTGATGATGAGATGGATAGAGAGAGATGGTCAGTTTTTCGTCAACAATGGTGCTCTAGATGCTGTACAGCTCTTCTCAGGAAGCTCGGTTCCTCCGGTTTCTGGACGGATGACGTTAGATGTACTGAAAGTGACTGAAGTATAACAAGTTGTTGTCCTCATAATGGCTTGGGAAATAATGATTGCAGCCATGGCCAAGACGCTGGAGTAGAATGTAACACAACAGGTAAAGTTATTGCAGTTAATGCCATTTTGGCTTGAAACTATATAATTAACTCAACTTTATAAATTTTTCCCTAAATATATTTCATTATTTCGAATATTATAAATACTTCTAAACTTGTTTTTCCTAATGAGGTAAACGAGACTAGATTTCAATGGCCACCTTTCAATGGCCACAATGACGTTCTATAGGTGGCGATCATTTTGGCTTGAAACTTTTTAACTCAACTTCATAAATTTTCGACTAAATATAATTCATTATTTGCAAGATTATATAATATTTTCCACTTCTTTTTCCAATTGGTGCAACGAGACTATTCAAAATAAATGTCATTTACTTGGCTTAAACCGGCGGTATAGTTTTGCAAACTCTCCATTTCAATAGCGTTCCAGGTTTTACAGATTCCCTCTTTCAGTCTGATACCTGTGTTTGAGCCGCGTTCAGGATTTTACAGATTCTGGCTTCTCTCTTTTCCAGTTCTCTCGTTCCTTGAAACTATATAACGAACTCAACTTCATATATTTAATTATTTGTAAGATTATACAAAATTCTCCATTTATTCTTTCATTTGATGTAAACAAGACTATTTATAATAGGTGTCATTGACTTGGCTTAAATCGTCCTTATAGATTTGCAAATTCTGCATTTCAATATCGTTCTGGGTTTTACAGGTTCCACTGAGCTATTTTCGTTCAGAAGTTCATTAAGAAATTTCGTCTTTCAGTCTCATACCCGTTTTTTACCCTCGTTCAGGATTTTACAGACACTTTACGAGTTCACTCGTTCCTCATTCCATTCCTCGTTCCCCCATTCGGCATTCCTTGTTTTCAGTTACCGTAGTTATAAGATGGAGTGGAATAAGGTGAAGCTTTTTTCTATTTTATACTCTTCAATTTTACCGTGTGTAATTAGAAATTCTGTTATACATAGCTACTATCATTGACCTCACACTGAGATATTGTTTTAAATTTTTGCAGCTATACCTGTGTTGCTCAGGTTACAAGGGCCATTAAGTGAAAATGGTACTGGTCGTGTTGAAGTATTCTATAATGGACAATGGGGAACAATCTGTGATGATGGATGGGATATAAGAGATGCTAGGGTTGTATGTCGTCAACTTGGTTATCTGGATGCTGCTAGAGCTCTTCAGGGAAGCTCTGTTCCTTCTGGGTCTGGACCTATACGGTTAACTAATGTCGCTTGTACAGGGAGGGAGAAAAATTTAACCAATTGTTTTCATGCCGGATGGGGAAATAATAATTGTAGGCATTACAAAGACGCTGGAGTAGAATGTATTTCAACAGGTAAAGTTATCGACGAAATCAATATAGTAAGGTATACTTATAAAGATACAGTTAATGCCATTTCAATGGCCAGAATGGTGTTTTGTAAGTGGCGAACATTTTTGCTTGAAACTATATAATTAACTCAACTTCATAAATTTCCCCCCAAATGTATTTTATTATTTATAAGATTATACAAAATTCTCCACTTATTCTTTCAATTGATGGAAACGAGATTATTCGTAATAGGTGTCATTGACTTGGCTTAAACCGTCCTTATAATTTTACAAATTCTGCATTTCAATATCGTTCAGGGTTTTACAGATTCCATATATTTTCGTTCCGGGTTTAAGAGATTCCCTCTTTCAGTCTCATACCCGTTTTTTAGCTCGTTCAGGATTTTACAGATTCCGGCGTTCCTCTTTCCCAGTTCTCTTGTTCCTCATTCCATTGCTCTTTCCTATTCGGCATTTCTTGTTTTCAGTTAGCGTAGTCATAAGGTGGAGTGGAATAAGATAAAGCTTTTCTCAATTTTATACTCTTGAATTTTACCGTGTGTAATTAGAAATTATGTTATTTATAGCTACTATCATTGACCTCATACACTCAGACATGCTTATACATATTTTTACAGCTATAACTGTGTCGCTCAGGTTACAAGGGCCATTAAGTAAAAATGGTACTGGTCGTGTTGAAGTATTCTATAATGGACAATGGGGAACAATCTGTGATGATGGATGGGATATAAATGATGCTAGGGTTGTATGTCGTCAACTTGGTTATTTAGATGCTGTTGGAGCTCTTCAGGGAAGCTCGGTTCCTTCTGGTTCTGGACCTATATGGTTATACAATGTTGCTTGCAGTGGGAGAGAACAAAGTTTGACCAATTGTGCTCATGAGGGATGGGGAATTGGAAAATTATTTTGCAGACATTTCGAAGACGCTGGAGTAGAATGTACTTCAATAGGTAAAGTTATCGTAGATCGTATTGTTATATATATATATATATGTATTTTTTGTGTTTTTTACAAATTATGGAAATATGACATATATCATATAACGCTGTAGCACCTTGTTCTGGCGTTCCTGATAGAAAATAGATTTCTTAACGTCGTTAGTATGACGGCCAATTACGGTGAATGAAAGTTATGACATATACATGTAGCTGGAAATGGCATGTAGTAAAATACGTACCGGAACACCACCGGAACACCACCGCAACACCGCCGGAACACCGCCGGAACACCGGAATACCTCCGGAACACAGGAATAATAACACCGGAAGTCTGAACACAACATTTGCATGTGTTTGCTTTTTGTTTTTGGCAAAATGGCCGAGGGCACAAGGTACGTGTGAAATGTGAATCCTTTTGAAATCATGCATTATTTATGACATCCTTATTACAATAGCTTATATAGCTTTTGATTTTAACAGGAGAAACCGTTTGTTGTTATTTCGTCAGATGAAAACGAAAGGTACGGTAATTATCGTTGGTCGCACGACATAATTATACATGATACATGAAATAGTTTCATATTTGAATGTACATACACATCGTAATATTTTCAATATCAATATCTTCGTCACTTTCTCCATTAGATTCAACTGAATATGAAATGACATTCAATATGAAATATTATTCAAATATGAAACTATTTCATGTATCATGTATAATTATGTTGTGCGAGCAACGATAATTACCGTACCTTTCGTTTTCATCTGACGAAATAACAACAAACGGGTTTCTCCTGTTAAAATCAAAAGCTATATAAACTATTGTAATAAGAATGTCATAAATAATGCATGATATCAAAAGGATTCACATTTCACACGAACCTTGTGCCCTCGGCCATTTTGCCAAAAACAAAAAGCAAACACATGCAAATGTTGTGTTCAGACTTTCGGTGTTATTATTCCGGTGTTCCGGTGGTATTCCGGTGTTCCGTATTTTACTACAGTGGTGTTCCGGTGGTGTTCCGGTGGTCCGTATTTTACTACATGCCGCTACAAATACATGCATGCAGCAATAGCTATAGTAGTAACATACAGGCCGTTCGGTCCCATTTTGCGGTGCTTCCTAGGATGTGCAATGAAGTTAGTCATCATATATACAATGTCGTAATTCATTTAAATACAAGTAAATAATATATGCAAGGCATGCAGTGGGCTGCTCATGCGCGTTTGGGCGAACAAACAATAATTTTGCTTAATTCAGCATATTTTGTGACAAACTTTCATTTTAGCGAACTAAATCGAAATTCGGTTTAGCCGTGCACTCTGTAAAACACGTTTTCTGCTATTCAATCATATTTCAAATTTGCCATGAATTAACTGCGAATTAGACATGTATATGAGCAGAGAAATAATCTTCTTGTGTTACTGCACGGGGATTAAAACTTTGCATGTGCATGTAAAATATATATATTATATTTCAGTGAAACCAAATGTGACAGTCACTTGTTCCAGTCCCATCACAGTAAATGAAGGTGAAAATATCACATGTATATGTAGAGAACAAGGTGGAAACCCTCCAGCCATCGTAACATGGTATAAAGATGGCGTCCAGATTGGTGACACAGAAAAGGAACAAAGTGTGCTAACTTTCAGTAAATTTGATGGAACAGATAGTGGAACATACAAATGTGTAGGAAAAAGCCATACTCTCACGGATGAAAAATCAATTGAAGTGATGTTTTATGGTAAGTATTATTGACATTGAAACGAAACAACCACACCTTTTTAACCATACATTTCATTTTCACTTATTCAAGATCTTTTCTTTTGGTCAAAACAACTCAAAATAGACAACATCGACATTGTTTATACAATATATATGCAGCTATGCACATGTCTGTATATTTACTTTTTTGGCAGGTAACCAAAAATAGTTTGCAGTTAGTCCTGCGAGCAAAGCGAGCAGCCGGAGCAGGTTTGTGGCCACATAGCTTGCGAGTTGCAGCGGGTGACCCGGCCACCGGGGGATTGAGCAATTGGGGCTTGAGAAAGTCAATTTTGGCCATAGGAAACATAAATCAGGCCTCGATGGCTTGAGATTAGATAAAATAAAATTCGGCAACAGAACAGGAAAATGGTCAAACCACACATTTTGATGGCATCAGTTTTGATGAATTTGCATCTTCAAATACGACACCTATTTAATCTGGTCGGTAAATATTGCAAAAAGTTGCTGGGAAAATAGAAATTTTCTACCATACTAGCCTATAAAAGACCTTCTGATCCAAGTTTACAGTTACTATTAATCACTTGCAGGTAACGCGCTATATACCTGCTAAATACATGTTCATAAGTTCATTGACATTGAAAATACTGTCACTGTTCTCAAATATACTGTTTATATATTTATCATTATTTTATAAAACAGCTTATAGTAACTATATTATCATTATACAGACGTACATGAGGTATAAATATATATTATTCAAGGTTGGTGTGTGCGTACGATCTTTATTCTGCACGAATTGTGAAGGATCGCTAAACAAACGAATGAGCGCAGCGAACACTCGATCCTTCACAACGAGTAAATAGTAAAATTCGTACAAACGAACCAACCGTGAAGTAATTGGTCTATTATATAAATATAGAGATAAATATGTCATTTTGTGACATTGACAGACTCACAGCGAACAACACGCAAGCGAAGTATATATCTAGCCTCAAAAAGCAGCTTTTTACCGTTTATTTCTTCATTTTCTTCCTGAAATTCCAATCAAAGAGGTTTATTTTAAGTATTCTTAGTCTTGAGTGTTTTCCTTGATGGTAATATAGTCCCGTTATTAGCGAAAATCGCAATAAAACTCTCACTTCGGTAATTTCGCTAAAACTGCATGGGCGCCATGTTTACAATTTTGAGCGCGAAAACACTAGCCAATCAAACGCTGATACGATAATTCACCATGCATGCACATGTAAGAAAAATCGTCCGACCAATCAGAACGCTGAGACGATAATTTTTACATGTGAAAAATATATCGTCCGCCGTGCGGATACCATTTTTATTTCACCTTTCTACTGCACGGAAATCTTGGAAAGGAAGCAAACTCTTTTGACTAAACCACATATGCATAACAACTACACAACCAAAATTTTAAAAGAGAACGACAAGATCATTTAAAGATTATAACAGAGAAAACTTTGATACTTTTGCAGACAACATTTTTGCAATAAAATTATTTTAAAATACAAGTACAAAAGTCGAAAAAATGTACGAAAGTCAAAACCGTCATAACAAATTTGCCGACTAATATCGTGGGACGACGAAAGGTGAAATATGCGGTTCCTAAAGCGAATCTGATTGGTCGAAAAAGTAAACAAACTTGCGTGTGGTTGAACAATCCGGGGAAGAAAGTTTAAAGTTAAACAAAAGCGGAAAAAGTACGAAAAAACACAACAATGTGTAAGATTATTTTGTGAAAACAAAGTTTTTAAATATTTTTATAGTATATTTATCCAGAATACCCACATTTATTATATGACTATGACGTAATTCTTCCATATAAGGACACGAGAACAGAACAAATACCAGGCCGTATTGCATGGTAAAATCCGTATTTCTCCTCTTCTATATACCAGTTAAACCGGTTCAAACAGAACAAAAATACGGATATTTTTTGTCATATAATAAAAACCTCATTGAATGGTTTGGCATATAATACGGCCGGGTATTTTACTCGTTTCTTGCATTTTCCCTCGCCCTCGGCGGGCTCGGAAAAATACTTGAGAAACTCGTAAAATACCCGGCCGTATTATATGCCAAACCATTCAATAAGATATAAATATTTATCCAGGATATACCCAGAGGAAAATATTCCCTGTCATAGTTCTCAAATATATACTATTTACATATTTTTAATTTATAAAACAGCTATAGCTTAGTGACTCAATTATCATTATACAGAAAACAACACTGTATGCATGACAAGCTTAATATTGTGTGATCAATGATTGTTACTATAATTTATCCTAAGACCACATTCATCATTATAGTACCACACATAAGCATAACATAATAAATATAAAGTTGCCTACTTCCATATCCCCCAGCGACTTAACGCTTATGCATGATGATCAATGACCAATGACCAATAGTGTAGTTAAGAATATATACCAAACTTAATAGCTCAAGATGAATAAAGAGACCTGCTATTTCAGTAAATGAAATGAGCTTTCCTAGTCGATTTCTATTCTTAATTTTAAAATTTGAATTTACATCATCCTATATACTTCACACTATCGTGCGATTGGAAAGCATTGGTTAAAGCGCTTTTAATTGAACATTTCACACAACAAATCATAAGTTGATCAACAAACACCAACTGTAACACTTGTTTATTCGGTGATCCCCAAAGCGGATGTACATTTCGCAGCACTTCAGTCTCTATTAATATAGAAATGTACATTGTTCAACAATGACTAATGTTTTGTGTTTTATGAATAATAGTATTATTAACATCCAATCTTTTGCATGGTTGCCTCCTACCTCTTAATTGGTAATATTGGAAACACCGCATTATCAAGAATAGAGCAAAGATTTAACAATTTGATTTTCAATTCCAGCAACACGAACAACAAATGCCTCAAATACAAAGAATTGCAGAACAGGTATGAAGTGCTTTTTTCGTAACATGGTTCAGGAAGGATAATTTGTGCTTCATAAAATGATAGAAACACTCTTTTCCAATGCGTCTACCTTAATTGGAAAACAAACGGTAGCCTTGTGCATTTTTGGGCTTAGCTTTGCCTTAAGTTGCATCAGTGTTTTTAATAAAATGCGGTTACCGCCGATTAAGCCTTGCATAGCTGACACATAGCACAGACAACTATTTTTGAAATGCAGCCTGCTATTAGAACTATTAGTGCAAACACGCAGTGAAATGTGCCTACACTGAAATAATAGAATACAGTTTCCAGTTTTTAAGAAACCCTGAAAAAAAGATGTATGGAAAAACTGACACGAGCGCGCCCAAGTTACTGGACATTACGCTCAGTGAGGTTTGAGTGTTATTTCCTTTATTTATGCCTTCAGAAAGTATTCTATGTTTCCTACAGTCCCAGAAGGAAATATATTTACAATAATTGTTACTTCATTTACTATACAGTATAATAATAAATTGTTTGTAAATTTGCAATCCCATACAGTATCTATGAACTATGCCCTTTTTAATTTTCAGAAAAAACAGTTTCCAGGAAATCGAATAATGGAACTGAATGGTATATTGTTGTGGTAATATTGGTGTCTGGAATTATCATTGGAATACTCCTTTCCTACATTGTTTTGTGTTCTCGTCGTCGTTGGTTTAAAAACAGAAAAGGTGAACGAAACCCTGAACGACATACAACTGAAGTTGATACAACTTATGAAGAGATAAATCTTGCAAAAATGAATGCCGAAAGCAATTATGAGTCAGTGGGAGCTGCAGGCGGTGGGAATGAACCAACATATGCTAATTTGAACAGAGATGTGGAAAATAATTATCAATCTTTAATAAACTAGTTCAGTCGCTTAAAGTGAATATGACGCGTGATTTGTGCGTGTTAATTTTTCTACAGCATTAGTCATGCTCATCCTAATTAAGCGCATGTTAACGATTAAAGCTAGATATTGCCAGCAAGAAATATTTGCAATGGGAGGTAAACAAGCAACCCATGCAGACATCAATCTGTTTTATAATCGTACAATAAGAAATGCAAAACAGTCACATATCAGACATCCTTTATCAACAGAACAACAAGAGCATGGAACATTCTTCCTGATGAACTCAAACAACAGTTACTAACGCTATCCAGATTTAAATCGCTATTCTATAAACATTACACTACCGCCTTAAATATAAACTGATCCTGAAAATCCCCAGACTTGGAAATCCATCTGTTTAAAATGTGATACTGCTCGTAGTCTTGCTACTCCACTCTCTTGTTGTTCTTAATACCTAACTGTAGTATTCTCTTCAGTTAATGTAATTGTAGATACATTTAGTATTTGTTTAAAGGGCCCACAGAAATTGGTGTATACTGTTGTGGTCACCCTGTCACTCATTTATGCATGTGACAAAGTTTAATAAATAGAGCCTTCACTAATATTCATGAATCATGAGAAGTAAATGATGTCAATATGACACCACTTTGATTGCATTGCACAAGTTATTACACAGTTGTAAGCATTTAGACTTTTAGTCAATAACCAATAATTAATTAGTAATTTGACTCAACCAAATGAACACTCTGATTTAAGGCATGCCTGCAGAACAAGAATATGGATATTAAAACAATTATTGGATGAGGCTGAGCATGATGTCAAGAATTATTCAGACCGAATGCGAGGTCAATGTGACATTGTCAATGATATCTGCCGACGCGAATGTAAAAACACATAAGTTAACATTAATAAAACAATAAATACTTGTTCAAGATGGTTTTGTATTGTTTCATGGTCTTTTAGGCGCAGTCACTATCTTTTTCTGACAATATTTTGCACATTTTCTCTTCGTTTTAAAAAGGCAAATTTACCAGAAGCCATTTTGCTTTGGCTTTCAAAATTTAGCGGACTTTTTATACAAGCGGCCGTCTGCGCAAGGGCTTGGGTTCTACAGCGTGCAATAATAGTTTTTTGCAAACACTGATAACGTCAGCAGCGGAAATAACGTGAGGACTACCGGATATTGAGAATTACCGAGGCTTTTTGACCAATCAGGAACGAGAATAAAGTTTGAACCAATTTCTTGAATGTTTGCCGACAAAGTCAAAGATTACACTTATTTGTATTAAACCTCTGCAGTGCAAAACTTATTATAATTTGACCCGTATGGTGTGTAAGTATGTTTTATACCAATTAACCCATTAATGCTTAAAATAATACATTGTGGAAATATTTCGGGGGAAATACGCCATTTTATTATATGGCAAGTGCTTGTTTTGGTGAATCTCGCAATCTGATTGGTCGCTGACGAGGCAGGATTTTCCCGTATTGCCCACGGGCAATACGCAATTTTTATTGCCCTGCGAAGAAAAGCCGAGTTTTAGACAAGAAAATGAGCTGAAGAAACTTTTTAAATACTCGAAAACGGAGAAAATAGCAACCACGAATGGAAAAATAGGGAATTGAACCATGGTTAGCATTCTATGATCAAGTTTGGTTTGCTTAAGGAGGCTCCCTACAGTTTTAATTCTGTGGCACGCAAATGTGCTCTAAGGTCCATTATTTGCTCATTTTTTGCAAGGTATGGTCACGAGACTTGGCCATCAGATTGCCACAATATTGCGGATTACGAAGCACAAAAAATGTTTCTAAATATTTACGTTGCCATGGTAACAACGCGATTTAGAGATTGTCGTATTTTTATCTTCTTTCTTAATTTTTTGGATTTTCCTTCGGTAAAACGTTTTTATTCCTCGTAGCCGAATTTTTTTTATTGCAAAAACACTTTTTTGAGATTTAAAAAAATTCGGCTCCGAGGAATTTTTTTAAAATCGCATATTTCAATACTTTGTACTTCAGGTGCTCGTGTGCAAAAAATCCAAAGGAAATACCGAAGGAAAATCCAAAAAAATTAAGAAAGGAGATAAAAATACGACAATCTCTAAATCGCGTTGCTACCATGGCAACGTAAATATTTAGAAACATTTTTTGTTCTTCGTAATTCGCAATATTGTGGGAATCTGATGGCCAAGTCTCGTGACCATAGCTTGCAAAATGAGCAAATAATGAACCTTAGAGCACATTTGCGTGCTACAGAATTAAAACTGCAGGGAGCCTCCTTAAATCGAAAAAGGTAAATTTTTACAAATTTTTTAGACTGCAACGTGGTCGCTGAGAATTGTTTGTGTTTTGAGCATACGAAGGGCTAAAAAAATCGCTTGAAATAAGCCAGAAGGAATTTTAAACTTTTTTAAAACATTTGAAAAAGTATAACTTTAAAACAGCGACACAGTCTTAGGTATTTTTAGATAATTTCGTAGTCTGCTTTAATTTTTTTATTCATTTAAAGTGTAAAGAGTAAACAAAAAATGACTTATCAAATGAGTTCAACTAGCAGCTTGTTTTCCAAGTTGTTTTCTGCTATTTTCGAAAAACTGTTATTAAATTATTAAATATCTCTATTTCTGTGTTAATATTTTATAAAAACGTGTTGTATGCAGCAGTGTTTTACGTAGCCAGATGCATTTGTACGAATGATATTGACATTTTGAAAATGAACCGGCTTTTGGACTTTGACCTTTGCTTTCGCATGACAAATCTGCGAATGTTTTCCACTGTTACAAATAACTACTCAATTAATCAATTGCCATATAATAAACAACTTACTAACCTCGACCGTTCGGGCTGTACGGGAGAATATTAAACCTCGGTCTTGCTGTATTGACCTCGCTATCGCTCGGTCAATACAGCAAGACCTCGGTTTAATATTCTCCCGTACAGCCCTCACTCTCGGTTAGTAAGTAGTTAGTGTGGCGTAGATTATGTTTAATATTTATATATAAACGTATAAAGGCACCCCTTGGCCCTCGGTTATGTTTATTAGTTTATACAAATATATTTTGTCTATATTTAATAGAGCGGTGAATTTATAAATCACACATATAAATTTCAAACTTGCCTTGCTATGACATTAATGAAACATTTACAACTTGTATGTGATTTTCACGAGGATTTTCAGAGATTTTTTCAGTCTTCAGAGGCACAACAATTATCTTTTATATATGTCAAATTTGGCCACTATTTGTTGAATATTATAGTTTCTCATCCTCCGCCCGCATGGCTTTTACAAAGCCGCATCGATGATGGCCATTATCGCAGTTTTGTCAAATATCAAACCAAAATCTATCAAATTTCTTTCTAAATTATAATTTTCCATCTGTATTTGATACTATTTCTTGTCAAAGGGATTTTTTTACATGGTTTTACTTACTTAGAGCAAAATTTAAGTAATTTTATTGAGTCATGGTGGTCATCACAAGTTCTAGGGTAATAATGAGAACATGAGATAATGGAATGGCCGCCCGCCCGCATGAACTTTGAAGAAAGCCTCTGATGAGAAACTAATATTCAACAAATAGTGGCCTAATATGTGCTTAAAATATGTGTTTTAGTGACTGTTTTACTGATGACTTGATACATAGTTAATATATTAACTATGCTTGATATCAGAGCAACCTCACTATAGTAAGAAAGTGCTGGCTGATGTCTATGTAGTTTAACTACGTGTGTATTTAAATATACGACTAACAGGAATAACGCTAGCCTGTGTTAATATATAAGTCATCCAATTCCAAGTTGGCCACGTTGGACCAAAAAGTGTATTATAGCATTCCTCACTATTGTTCTCTGGTGTTTGGCAATTTCATGAGCATGTACCGCTGTCCATCACTCCATGAAGATAGAGATTGGTGCTTTTGAATGTACATAAAGAACTGATCACTGATCTGGAAATAATACTGGATAACGCAACCTTGCATTATATACATTGCCAGACAATAGAAATCTGCCATTACTATATGGGACCAACTATGCCGGAAAATGTTTTCTATTTCTTTTTAAAATGTCTTCAAACTCTAAACATACCAGATTGCCACATCATTTTAACATATGAAACATCAAATATATTTCAGGCAATACATTTCTACCATTATATGCTAAAAATGTTGTCAGTTGGTCCCTTCGTAATGGCTTTCCATTTTTAGATACTACACCTATATAGTAGTATTTTCCAGATCATGCTGTGGAACTTATCATATGACTTGAGCTGACTGGGCAGACAGTTATGGCCGCTAGCTTGCCAGTTTCAAGAACCATGCAGTTTTACCTATGGTTTTTATAAATTTTTGATATTCTATTCTGATGGAACAGGGCTAGCCTGGCTCTTGAGAAAAACCAGATCCTGAAATTGCTACACTAATATGGAACCTTTGAGGTGGCCTGGCGGTAAGGCTAAATGTGTGCTTCAAAGCATATATACGCACCAATCGTGAAGGAAATAACAAACTGACCTGGCAAGACAAGCTAGTCTAGTTTGTTTTGTCAGACCAACTCATGTTAACAGTTTCTAAAACCATAATCATGTTAATAATTATGTACTGTACTCTCTTGGTAATACAATTTGTAAAATGTATTTAATTAAATACATTTATATACATTATTTGTCTTTGTTGTTAATATTAAATTGTTTGGAAAGTTCAGGCTTGAGGACAGACCCCCCTATATGACCATTACAGGCATGAATATGGCATAAAGATGCCAACATGGGATTAGGTGGTTACTTCTAAATTAACCTTAATTGTCATGGAAATTTAAAGCAGCTAGGTTAATCCTACAAACATTATTTTAAATCCATCATGAGTGTTGTACAAATATGGCAAGATAACTTCCTACAAAAAGAAATTCAGATAAATCAAAATTATATTCAGACTATGATAAATTGTTTATAACTACAAAGCTTGTCCAGTTTGTGACACATCTTGCTTGATAGTTTTTGTAGATAAAAATGCTAGGCGAAAAACTATATAAATATTTTGGACCTACTGTAACCAGGGGCAATTCCAAAAATGTAACTGTAGGCTGGTGCAGCACTCTGAACACTAGGCCACAGAGCAAGTTCACAAGGTAAGGGGGGATGTTTAGTGTATGGACATCTTTCCTGCATGATTCTTCAAACTCCTCCTCTATTTGGCTGCCTTTATAATCCCAGTCAAAATACTCAGATTCCCTGCAGATCCCTCACAAAATTTCCATACAAAAAAACCTCCGAGCAAAATTGCCCCTACCCCTCTAGAATTCAAGCTCCTTGATAGGGAGTATATAATATATATCACTCTAAGAAATATAGGTGTGTTTGAGTAACACAACTTTTTTATGCATAAAATAACACATCTTAAGGTGTGTTTAGGTAACATATAATGTGTGTTACAGTAGCACAACAAAAGATGTGTTTTTGGCTTGTCCAAAAAGCAACACACCTTTAGCTGTGTTACTCCAAATGGTGCGTCAGGAAACACACATAGGTGTGTTATTAATACCTCCATGTCAGTGGCGTAACTACTATGTGTTCAGACCGGGCGAACCCGGGGGCCCCCAACCCAAATGGCCCAAAGGGGGGTCCCCAGGCAGCCAAGCTCAGACTTTAGAGAAAAAACAAATTGACAGGGAAGACTCTGAGAAACGAAAAATGTATGAACGCAACAACAAAATATATATTCTCTCTTGATATTAAAATGTCGTTTTCTGACCGTCAGAATTCTATAAAATCTTCCCCCAAAGTCCAGGAAATGGTATTTCAGAGACTCTAGATTTAAAAGTTTTCTGGGGGGGGCATGCCTCCGGACCCTCCTAGAATGCTCGTGCCTTCAGCACTCGTAGTAGGGGGAGCCTTCAACATTTTTGAACCAGGGGCCGCCTGATATAACGTTACGCCACTGCTCCATACACCTTAAAGATGTGTTGGTTTAGCACATCTAAAGACGTGTTACCTTAACACACCGTCGGTGTTGACTTTAGATGTGCTGAAACAACACGACTTTAGCTGTGCTGAAACAACACGACTTTAGCTAAGCTGAAACAAAACGACTTTAGCTGTGCTGAAACAACACGACTTTAGATGTGCTGAAACAACACGATTTTAGCTGTGTTGAAACAGCATGACTTTAAATGTGCTAAGTAGCAGGACTTTGGGGGTCCTGAACAACACATCTTTAGCTTTTACAAGGGGGTCCTGAACAACACATCTTTTACAATGGCACGCCGTTGCGAGTCCTACAGAAATAGACCACTTTCATAATTCAGATGAGCTTAAATATTCTTTTATGTGCATCTTAATAAGCCTTATCAGCCTCGTTTCTGTGACTGAAATTGAATAGAATGTATTAACCTGAACGAGGTCAATGAGGCTTATTAAGATGCACATAAAAGAATATTTAAACTCATCTGAATTATGAAAGTGGTCTATAACGCAAATACACTTTGACTTAAACTGTCTTAAATGTTATAATGTTATTCACACGGTAGCAGAAGAGGTCTACTACAGCATGTTATGATTACAGTCACTATAAAAGGCTAAAATGTTACATTGTAAACAAACAAAACAAGACGTTCTAAAACACGATAACCTAGATTGAATTATTACTATTAAACTATACAATTCCGTGAGTAGCACAGTACAATATATTGGCGGGTTTGCATTTGGTTTTATTCTTTTGCTAGTAAGAAATATCCCCAAACGTAAAGCTCTTAATGTCCCTACTTGAATATTTTACTCTGTAACTGCATAATATTGCTACCTGTGTCAAATGTGTCATTTGTCCAGGACAGTGAACTCTAAGTAAACTGGAACGCTAACTCCTATGATCAAGTTCTATGATTCGTTGAAGCCAAGCTAGTTTTTCTGAGTTTTGAGTTGAAATACTTAACGCCGAACATTGGGCTGTATATGAAATTGAAGCTATTAAAAAGTTCTATCTGATATAAAAACTTCAAGACTTTAGGCAAAATGGAAATACTTAAAAAATACAAAAACAACCGCAATTTTGTAAAATACGTATTTCCCATTTACCTAAAGTCTTGAAGTTTTTATATCAAATATAACTTTTTAATAGCTTCAATTTCATATACAGCCCAATGTTCGGCGTTAAGTATTTCAACTCAAAACTCAGAAAAACTGAATTAAGCTGGCTTCAATCCCCCCCCTGCGTTAGCGTTCCAGTCTATTATAGTTCAATGGTCCAGGACGGCTAGAGATGGTCTAACTCACCTCAACACTAATTATGCAGCAATTGAGTCACAAGTAGATTTTTGAATTATAAACCAAACCCAATGAAATAGAAGTGTAAATTTATATTGCATAGAACCTGGAGCTACAAAGTGTCATACATCACTGTACATGTATTCAATATTTATCGAAGGCGGCTATGGCTCGATTGTTAAACCCAATGCTTCATTAGCTCACTTAGCAGCAATGCACCCTAATGTCCCATACTTGTATACTGTATTTTACTCTGTATATACTACAGAATAGTGCTACCTGTGTCAAATGGGTCATTTGTCCAGGACGGCTAGAGATGGGCCATATCACCTTCACACTAATTATGCAGCAATGGCTCTTATGCGGGTTTTTTACTTCCGGTATATTTCAAACATGAAAACGAGGCTTGATGGTGGGAGCGGGAAGCTCTATAATTGAGAAAAATACGAAGGAATGCTACGCTTTATAGATTTTATAGGCGTTTTAAAAGTCACAATAATGACAAAAAAGGACGTGAATAGATGCCTCAAAATTGCATTGCGTTTGGGTGTTTGAATACGTCAAGTGCGAAGTCGGATATTTCATTTCATCGTCTCCCGTTGGAAAACAAAAAGCTTCTTTCTGAACGGCTTGTCAAGATTCGAAGACCAAACACTCCAGTAAACGAACATGTACGGATCTGCAGTTACCATTTTGAGCCATCATGTTTCATTAAATCATACAATGGCAGAAAAAGATTGAGAGAAGGATACACATATAACTATAACTACACACATATAACTGTCACATATAACTGTCATACACATATAACTGTCACGGACAACTATGGTATTTCCTTGATTCTTAACAGATACTCAACGTATTCCTCTATTTCTTACAGAGAATCAACACTCCTAAACAGTCCAGGACTGAATCAAAGGTTTCGAACCAAGAATCTAACAAAGTAAAGCAGTGAACTCAATGCAAAGCAGTGAACTCAATTTGTTAACCTGGAACGATAACTGGCGGGTGAAAAGTGAAGCCGAAATAACAGTGCCTACGCCATCAAACGTGATTGATTTCACAACGGCCAAAGTTCAAAATAAGTTAACGAAAATAGAAAAAAAACCTGAAAAGCTGTTAAAACCTGCACGATAGCTTATCTTATCCCATATTTTTATGGTTTTCATAAACCTTTTGCACAAACTAGCTTATACGCCTTTTGCGACTGACAAAAAACAAAATATTTTCGCTGTTTGAACAAAAACACTGAGAAAACTAACTTACTTCAGTGACAAAGATATGTTTTCCTCCTAGTTTTCCTTCTGTAATCTTTTTTAGCCCGTTACAAAGGAGAAACTACTTCGATTTGAAAAAAAACTGTTGTTTTTTGCTAAGGAAGCTGTGAAAAATAACACAAAAATAGAGTTTACGTACGGACCGCGCAGTAAATAAGTTGTGGGGGACTGAAACTGACGTACGGACCGCGTGAAATTGACTTTTGAGGGACTGAAACTGACGTACGGACCGCGTAAAAGGACTGGGATTTAGGCTTCACTTTTTTCGCCTGAATGATTGAATGTTATCATTCCAGATATTAAAAATTTATGGAGTTCACTGATGCAAACATAGAGATTATAAAAGAATAGAGGGGGCATCCGAGGATAAATTTAGGGGAAAATTGAAGCTTCCTAATGGGGGCCCCTTGTAAGTCCCGTATGTAAAGCCCGTATGTGAAATCGCGCGCCCATTGGCTACATTTGAAATCTCCTTAGCAACGCTTCCTTAGCAATAACAAAATTCATTTTTTGAAAAAGTTTACGGCCCGTCGAAATTAAGCAAAATGTTAAGAAAACTCGCCCAAATTCAGCGAAAAACTAATCCTATGTGAGAAAAATTGTCTTTAATTTGATGTTTAAAGATGCGGAGTTGGTGTGAAGGCAATGAAACTGCTTAGACTGCTTAGTGGAACTGGCATTTAACTTAAAAGGCGGGTGTTTTCACTTGCAGTCTGGGTGTTTCTCACTTAGTTGGTCAACTTTAAATAGACAAAAAAGGGAAACAAATCAATAGACAATTTGCATTATAGACTAAATTTTGTTCTAGGCAAGAAAAAGGGAAACAATCACAACAGCTACAAAGAACATAATAAGATTAGTAAAATTGCAAAGTTTGGTGGCGAAATGTTGTAAAATGCGGAAAATATAGCCTTGCAAAGTTTGCAAATTTGGTAACGTTTGTATTACGTGCGGAAATTCCTACCACATTTCGTCCGCTGGAGTAAGCTGGTTTTCGTGCGATATTTTTTCCACCATCGAGGTCTGCTAAATCGGTATCGCATCCACTTTTTATATAACATTTTACTCTAGAAGTGAGAATAAATATATACTCAGCAACTGAAGACGTCGTAAACTTAGCTATATAAACATATATCGTCAGTAGCAAGAGAAATTTTACAAACCCTTTTAATAGCCCCAGTAGTTAAAACACCTTCTCTGCGTCTTAACCACCTTACTAGTTTTTTCTTGGTAATTTTTCCAGTTTCTATACTTCTGCCCCTATAATATCTTCTGGCAAAAGTTTTTTTAAAGGACAGGCAGCAGAAGATACGATATCATTTTTTTATGCATTTTTACTAGCATTTTAATTTTCCCGCTCTCACCATCAAGCCTCGTTTTCATGTTTGAAATATACCAGAAGTAAAAAACCCGCATAAGAGCCATTGAGTCACAAGTAGTTTTTTGCATTGTAAACCAAACCCAATGAAATAAAAGTGTAAATTTATATTGCATAGAACCTGCAGCTACAAAGTGTCATACATATGCAGTACATGTATTCGAGATATATAATTGCTCACTTAGCAGCAATGCACCATGATGTTCCCTACTTGAATATTTTACTCTGTACTGCAGAATAGTGCCACCTGTGTCAAATGGGTCATTTGTCCAGGACGGCTAGGGATGGGCCATCTCACCTTCACACTAATTATGCAGATATTGAGTCACAAGTAGTTTTTTGCATTATAAACGAAACCGAATGAAATATTAGAAGTGTAAAATTAAAATTATTATTGCATAGAACCTGCAGCTACAAAGTGTCATACATATACTGTACATGTATTCGATATATATTTCTAAAATTCATTAATTATTCATAGGCAAAATACAAAGGAAACTCATGACCCGTAGCGGATCTATATATTTGATATAGACTTGCTCAAATTTTCTCCTTCAATTTTTACAGCGTAGATAACATCAATCTTCAAAATTCCAACGCCAGTCAGCGTACAAAACGAGTCATTTTAGAAGTCATATACAAACCTTACAGTTCGGCATTTATCAGATCTAAAACACTCGGCTGCGCCTCGATGTTTTAAATCTGATAAAGACCTCTTGTGCGGTTTGTATATATTACATCAAAGGCGGCTATGATTGGACAATGCTTTATAAGCTCCTTTTAATATAATTCACCCTAATGTCCCATATTTCCATATTTTACTCTGTAACTGCGTAACTGAATATAAGCAACAGCCAAGTGTAATATGTGTTGAATGTCTATCAAAGCATAGCCCGCATGGCAGGCGTTCTATTGTGGGGGAGCGAGTTTTGTTTAGAGCTCGCGCTTTTTAAAGAACGCCTGCCACGCAGGCTAATCAAAGCATGGTAAGACTGTGACGCTCAACTGTGATCAGGTTACATAGCGGCAAAGCTAGTGCACCCTAAATGTTTCCTACTTGGCTATGTTGCTCAGTATATAATCCTGTATATAAATGCCAGACGATGAAACTAAACTTGTCCTAATAATTGACAAACGAAATCTTGTTGCGCTACTTTTGCAGTAATCATTGCATTAACTTAAAGTTATTTAATAATTCGAAGTTGAGAGACGTTGTATTCTTATATTTAATTCCTTAATTCAAACAAAATTTACACTCATAAATTGAAATAAAGAGCTAGAAGTCATAATAATAAAGACTTTCGATTTTGAATTATTTAATTGAATTAGGGGGTCAAAAATTCCCCTTGAAAAATTTTAACTTCCTGTTATATTTTTTCACTTCCTGTTATTGTAAAAGTCTTTATTTTTTATTTTAGTTCTTTATTTCAATTTATGAGTGTAAATATTATTATTTCAAAGAAATTATATATAGGAATACAAAGTCTCTCAACTTCGAATTCAACAAAACAAGCGAGTTTTTGCGTTCGAATATATTATTAACAGGAAGTTAGGAACTTCTAATAGGAACTGAGGAACTTCTAACAGGAACTGAGGAACTTCTAACAGCAACCGAGGAACTTCTAATCGGCTTAAGAACATTGCAAACTTCCTCAAGGGAATTTTCGACAAGACCTTTAAAATTGTCCGCTCAGTTTACAGCCATATTTAGGTCAAAATGTTTGACAAATAATTGCTTATTTAAATCCTGTCGTATACAAACTCCCAGAAAGGGACTTATACTCCTCCCACTATCTCGTGGGGAACAAAGAGCGGCTGCGAGGGAGGCTAATATCCAGGTTATATAAATATATGAAACTGCCAGTCCAAATATCATTATTGCATGCTTTGTCATCGTTAAGACTAAGTTCAATTTTAACAAGATGGCAAGCTTCGTCTTCATAACTAGCGTTATATTTGCTCTAAATTTTGTTTCATACCAATGTGAAGGTGAGTGGTTATCTATAATATCTTTTGAAAATTTCAATGGACTTGGTTTCGTATAGAGGTTTTTCATATGAGCCCGGATAACTGGGAAATTTACGTTAGTGAGATCCGCATGTCATCGTTATAATGTAGGCCTATATAGAAATCATTGTGTGTTCATATATGAGAGACCAATCTCGTACCCAGTTGATGAGACTAACCAAAGTAATCAGCCTGGCTAGGTGAGATTTCACCTTACGCTCGATGGGATCTCAGTCAAGTGGGATAAAATTTTCCATATAATTCTTCATCCTACCTCATGGGCATTTGCAGGAAGAGAGTAACTTAGACGAATAAATTATTAAATTATTTTCTAATTATTTTGCCTTTGTAGAAATTAAAAAATTTCGATTAATTTCTCTTTTAAACTTTTGAGGAAGAGTCAAATGCCGCTAGGTGATATCTCACCTTACGCTAGCTGAGGGGATCTCATGCAGTCAATTAGTGAGATAAAATTTTCCATATAATTCTTCATCCTATATATATGATGGGGATGGGTATTGGAAGAAATTGTTTTATAGAGGAATAAATTGTTTAGTTCAAAACTAGTTCTGTTGCCTTTGTATATAGAAAACATTCTTTAATTTCTCTTTTAAACATTTGAGGAAGTGTAATATTTTTCAGACATCGTATTGTAAGTACTTCCATACATCGATTCGTTTGTGTGAAATTGTGTGTATCGCACAATTAGTTCTTATAAGATTTGTGAAGTTACGATTATGGACCATGCATGGTATACATCAGAATTACTAGTTGAGTCAAATTGTATGTATAGACCAACAGGTTATAATAATCTATTATTTCTGAATCAGTGGCTAGCAGCCGACAGTGAATTGGTTGTATTAACCAGAAATGGCAGTCACATATTATGTTTTACGTCAATAATCGTTTTGGCGTATATATTGAAATCGTTTTCGACCGTGCATACGACACAAAACTGCATGAAAGTATACGAATACATTCATTATATATGCTATCAGTATATATAATAATAGTATCTAAAATTATTTTTCATTTAACCAAATTAAAACAATGCCAAATTGAGGTAAACAAAAAGTTGAAGGGTGGCACCAGCTTTTATATAGTGTCTATACAATGAACGTAGGGTCTTTACTCGAAACGTAGAAATTCTTGTTGCATTTTTCAGGTAGTTTGATCCTAAAGGCTTCCCGACGCGTATTAAACAAAAAGTTACCTATTATTCTGTACATGACTATAACGCTAGAGTATGATTGTCAAAGTGCTTACACAATTTCACAATTTCAATCGAAACAATTTAGCTTTATATAAACCTGCACGGTGTACTGTTTTCTTACGCTTTTAAACATTCACGTTTTTCAATATATTAGCATGTATTGATATATAATACAGATTAATATCACAATAGAATAATATAGGTAAAACAAGATAAGATATTTGGTAATTTCGATATGCACGGCCGCACAGAGACATGTGGGGGGTTTGGGGGAAAAATAGCTTTAGGGCCCTAGTGATTTTCAGTCCTCAAAGATATTTGGCGTCATACCTTTGAACTACTGCATGAATTACATTCTCTGGTCTTTAATTAATGTTTGAAAAACCATTTCAATCTGCATCCAGCAGCCTACTAAAATAGTATACCATTCTTCCTCGAAAAATTTTGAAATTTAATTTCTGAGGAATGGCAAATTCCTCAGTGCGTTCCGAGACACTATTCACACTGATACATATCTATATTTTACTTCTATTTGGGTCCTCCCTTTAGTTGGAGGTCCGGATCAAATTGCCCCCCCCCCCTACTGGGATGCACTGACCTAAATATAACTGTATATTGGGATGCACTGACCTAAATATAAGTGTATATCTAATCTTGTGCTATCCAACCGAAGAATGAACGACTCGCTCCAGCTAATTGATATATGTATTAATATGTGCGAAGCCGCAATGCAACATGGTATATTGACGATACCTCCTCTGACACTAAACGTTTTGGTTATTCCAGAGAGGAAAGAACTCTTTAAACTGTAGAGTAACTTAGTAACTTCTTTTAAATATTTATATTACCATTACAGGTAAACTACGTCAAGCGTTCCTCTTATCAGTTTCTAATTCATTTGCAATTTTCCTAATTACCTTTCCAATTTGCAAAACATTCGTTGGAAATCCCTTGAGAAAATTTGCAATGTTCCTAAACCGATTCAAAGTTCCTCTCTTCCTCTTTAAATCCCCTCACTTCCTCTTAACAATACGACCGGAAAAACTCGCTGGTTTTGTTGAATTCGAAGTTGAGAGACGTTGTATTCTTATATTTCATTCCTTTCAAGCAAAATTTACACTCATAAATTGAAATAAAGAGTTAGAAGTCATAATAATAAAGACTTTCGATTTTGAATTATTTAATTGAATTAGGGTGTCAAGAGTTCCCCTTGAAAAATTTTAACTTCCTGTTATGTTTTTTCACTTAACTTCCTGTTATTGTAAAAGTCTTTATTTTTTACTTTTAGTTCTTTATTTCAATTTATGAGTGTAAATATTATTTCAAAGAAATTATATATAAGAATACAAAGTCTCTCAACTTCGAATTCAACAAAACAAGCGAGTTTTTGCGCTGAATATATTATTAACAGGAAGTTAGGAACTCTAATAGGAACTGAGGAACTTCTAACAGGAACTGAGGAACTTCTAACAGCAACCGAGGAACTTCTAATCGACTTAAAAACATTGCAAACTTCCTCAAGGGATTTGCAACAACGTTTTGAAAATTGCAAAGGTAATTAGGAACTGATAAGAGGAACGCTTGACGTAGTTTACCTGTAAAGCAACGCAATCAAAGTGAGGTCATACATGACTAAAGGAAGCATCAGTTTTCAAGTGCTATATTTTTTAGCTTGTATTTGAAGAAATAAGTAACTTCTTTTAAAGATTTTTATTACCATTAAAGCAGTGTAACCAAAGTGACATCATATACATGACTAAATGAGGCTTCTGAATGTTTTATTTCTTTGCTTGTATTTAACAAAATCAAACTGCGTGTGTTTATTTTTCGCACAGCATTAATGATGCTTATCTTTAAATAATTTTGTGTGATGATAACAAAGATGTATTGAATTAATTAAAATTGAATTTAATCACCACATACAAAAATAAACATTACAAATTAATTGACTATAATATAATATTGAGCATAAGGAAGAGTCAAATGCCGCTAGGTGAGATCTCACCTTACGCTAGCTGAGGGGATCTCATGCAGTCAATTAGTGAGATATAATTTTCCATATAATTCTTCATCCTATATGATGGGGATGGGTATTGGAAGAAATTGTTTTATAGAGGAATAAATTGTTTAGTTCAAAACTAGTTCTGTTGCCTTTGTATATAGAAAACATTCTTTAATTTCTCTTTTAAACATTTGAGGAAGTGTAATATTTTTCAGACATCGTATTGTAAGTACGTCCATATACATCGATTCGTTTGTGTGAAATTGTGTGTATCGCATAATTAGTTCTTATAAGATTTGTGAAGCTAAGATTATGGACCATGCATGGTATACATCAGAATTACTAGTTGAGTCAAATTGTATGCATAGGCCAACAGGTTATAATAATCTATTATTTCTGAATAGCTAGCAGCCAACGGAGAATTGGTTGTAGTTATTAACCAGCAATGGCAGTCACATATTATGTTTTACGTCAATAATCTTGTGGCGTATATATTGAAATCGTTTTCGACCGTGCATACGATATAAAACTGCATGAAAGTATACGAATACATGCATTATATATGCTATCAGTATATACAATAATAGTATCTAAAATTATTCTTCATTTAACCAAATTAAAACAAGGCCAAATTGGGTAAACAAAAGTTGAAGGTGGCACCAGCTTGTATATAGCGTCTATACAATGCAGGGTCTTTACTCGAAACGTACAAATTCTTGTTGCATTTTTCAGGTAGTTTGATCCTAAAGACTTCCCGACGCGTATTAAACAAAAAGTTACCTATCATTCTGTACATGACTATAACAACTTAGAGTATGATGGTCAAAGTACTTACACATGCAATTTCGCAACTTCAATCGAAACAATTTAGCTTTATATAAGCCTGCACGATGTACTACTCTTTACTTACGCTTTTAAACATTCACGTTTTTCAATATATTAGCATGTATTGATATATAATACAGAATAATATTATAATAGAATAATATAGGTAAGACAAGATAAGATATATGGTAATTTCCATATGCATGGCCGCACAGAGACATTTGGGGGGTTTGGGGGAAAAATAGCTTTAGGGCCCTAGTGATTTTCAGTCCTCAAAGATATTTGGCGTCATACCTTTGAACTACTGCATGAATTACATTCTCTGGTCTTTAATTAATGTTTGAAAAACCATTTCAATCTGCATCCAGCAGCCTACTAAAATAGTATACCATTCTTCCTCGAAAAATTTTGAAATTTAATTTCTGAGGAATGGCAAATTCCTCAGTGCGTTCCGAGACACTATTCACACTGATACATATCTATATTTTACTTCTATTTGGGTCCTCCCTTTAGTTGGAGGTCCGGATCAAATTGCCCCCCCCCCCTACTGGGATGCACTGACCTAAATATAACTGTATATTGGGATGCACTGACCTAAATATAAGTGTATATCTAATCTTGTGCTATCCAACCGAAGAATGAACGACTCGCTCCAGCTAATTGATATATGTATTAATATGTGCGAAGCCGCAATGCAACATGGTATATTGACGATACCTCCTCTGACACTAAACGTTTTGGTTATTCCAGAGAGGAAAGAACTCTTTAAACTGTAGAGTAACTTAGTAACTTCTTTTAAATATTTATATTACCATTACAGGTAAACTACGTCAAGCGTTCCTCTTATCAGTTTCTAATTCATTTGCAATTTTCCTAATTACCTTTCCAATTTGCAAAACATTCGTTGGAAATCCCTTGAGAAAATTTGCAATGTTCCTAAACCGATTCAAAGTTCCTCTCTTCCTCTTTAAATCCCCTCACTTCCTCTTAACAATACGACCGGAAAAACTCGCTGGTTTTGTTGAATTCGAAGTTGAGAGACGTTGTATTCTTATATTTCATTCCTTTCAAGCAAAATTTACACTCATAAATTGAAATAAAGAGTTAGAAGTCATAATAATAAAGACTTTCGATTTTGAATTATTTAATTGAATTAGGGTGTCAAGAGTTCCCCTTGAAAAATTTTAACTTCCTGTTATGTTTTTTCACTTAACTTCCTGTTATTGTAAAAGTCTTTATTTTTTACTTTTAGTTCTTTATTTCAATTTATGAGTGTAAATATTATTTCAAAGAAATTATATATAAGAATACAAAGTCTCTCAACTTCGAATTCAACAAAACAAGCGAGTTTTTGCGCTCGAATATATTATTAACAGGAAGTTAGGAACTTCTAATAGGAACTGAGGAACTTCTAACAGGAACTGAGGAACTTCTAACAGCAACCGAGGAACTTCTAATCGACTTAAAAACATTGCAAACTTCCTCAAGGGATTTGCAACAACGTTTTGAAAATTGCAAAGGTAATTAGGAACTGATAAGAGGAACGCTTGACGTAGTTTACCTGTAAAGCAACGCAATCAAAGTGAGGTCATACATGACTAAAGGAAGCATCAGTTTTCAAGTGCTATATTTTTTAGCTTGTATTTGAAGAAATAAGTAACTTCTTTTAAAGATTTTTATTACCATTAAAGCAGTGTAACCAAAGTGACATCATATACATGACTAAATGAGGCTTCTGTGAATGTTTTATTTCTTTGCTTGTATTTAACAAAATCAAACTGCGTGTGTTTATTTTTCGCACAGCATTAATGATGCTTATCTTTAAATAATTTTGTGTGATGATAACAAAGATGTATTGAATTAATTAAAATTGAATTTAATCACCACATACAAAAATAAACATTACAAATTAATTGACTATAATATAATATTGAGCATAAGGAAGAGTCAAATGCCGCTAGGTGAGATCTCACCTTACGCTAGCTGAGGGGATCTCATGCAGTCAATTAGTGAGATATAATTTTCCATATAATTCTTCATCCTATATGATGGGGATGGGTATTGGAAGAAATTGTTTTATAGAGGAATAAATTGTTTAGTTCAAAACTAGTTCTGTTGCCTTTGTATATAGAAAACATTCTTTAATTTCTCTTTTAAACATTTGAGGAAGTGTAATATTTTTCAGACATCGTATTGTAAGTACGTCCATATACATCGATTCGTTTGTGTGAAATTGTGTGTATCGCATAATTAGTTCTTATAAGATTTGTGAAGCTAAGATTATGGACCATGCATGGTATACATCAGAATTACTAGTTGAGTCAAATTGTATGCATAGGCCAACAGGTTATAATAATCTATTATTTCTGAATAGCTAGCAGCCAACGGAGAATTGGTTGTAGTTATTAACCAGCAATGGCAGTCACATATTATGTTTTACGTCAATAATCTTGTGGCGTATATATTGAAATCGTTTTCGACCGTGCATACGATATAAAACTGCATGAAAGTATACGAATACATGCATTATATATGCTATCAGTATATACAATAATAGTATCTAAAATTATTCTTCATTTAACCAAATTAAAACAAGGCCAAATTGGGGTAAACAAAAAGTTGAAGGGTGGCACCAGCTTGTATATAGCGTCTATACAATGCAGGGTCTTTACTCGAAACGTACAAATTCTTGTTGCATTTTTCAGGTAGTTTGATCCTAAAGACTTCCCGACGCGTATTAAACAAAAAGTTACCTATCATTCTGTACATGACTATAACAACTTAGAGTATGATGGTCAAAGTACTTACACATGCAATTTCGCAACTTCAATCGAAACAATTTAGCTTTATATAAGCCTGCACGATGTACTACTCTTTACTTACGCTTTTAAACATTCACGTTTTTCAATATATTAGCATGTATTGATATATAATACAGAATAATATTATAATAGAATAATATAGGTAAGACAAGATAAGATATATGGTAATTTCCATATGCATGGCCGCACAGAGACATTTGGGGGTTCGGGGAAAAAATAACTTGAGGGCCCTAGTTATTTTCAGTCCTCAAAGATATTTGGCGTCATGTGCTTATTTAAAAAATTGATAGCCATACCTTTGAACTACTGCATGAATTACATTCTGTGGTCTTTAATTAATGTTTGAAAAAACAATTTCAATCTGCATCCAGTACTAAAATAGTATAGCATTCTTCCCCGAAAAATTTTGAAATTTAATGTTTCAGGAATGGCAAATTCCTCAGTGCATTCCGAGACACTATTTACACTGATACATATCTATATTTTACTTCTATTTGGGTCCTCCCTTTAGTTGGGTGTCCGGGTCAAATTGCCCCTTCCCCCCCACTGGGATGCACTGACCTTGTAAAATATAAATATATATCTAATCTTGTGCTATCCAACCGAAGAATGAACGACTCGCTCCGGCGAATTGATAATATGTATTAATATGTGCGAAACCGCAATGCATCATGGTATATTAACGATACCTCCTCTGACACTAAACGTTTTGGTTATGCCAGAGAGGAAAGAACTCTTTAAACTGTGAAGTAACTTAGTAATTTCTTTTAAATATTTATATTACCATTACAGGGGCCGGTTGTTCAAAAGCCGGTTAACGCTAACCCCGGGTTAAATTTTAATCTGCTGTTCTGGTTTGTATACTTCTGCATGTTTGTTTATTTCAAATCTTTATAAACAAAAACTTCTATCGCCCAGTACAAGGTTGATAGAAAAAAGTATTCATATTAATATAACCGATGTCGGCAAACTTTGTATGAAAGTTACCACTAACCCAGGGTTAAGTTAACCAGCTTTTGAACAACCGGCCCCTGGTAAACTACGTCAAGCGTTCATCTTATCAGTTCCTAATTTATTTGCAATTGTCCTAATTACCTTTTCAATTTGCAAAACATTCGTTGGAAATCCCTTGAGAAAATTTGCAATGTTCCTAAACCGATTCAAAGTTCCTTTCTCCCTCTTTAAATCCCCTCACTTCCTCTTAACAATACGACCGAGAAAACTCGCTGGTTTTGTTGAATTCGAAGTTGAGAGACGTTGTATTCTTATATTTAATTCCTTTCAAACAAAATTTACACTCATCAATTGAAATAAAGAGCTAGAATTCATAATAATAAAGATTTTCGATTTTGAATTATTTAATTGAATTAGGGGGTCAAAAATTCCCTTGAAAAATTTTAACTTCCTGTTATTTTTTTTCACTTCCTGTTACTGTAAATATCTTTTACTTCTAGCTCTTTATTTCAGTCTCTCAACTTCGAATTCAACAAAACAAGCGAGTTTTTGCACTCGAATATATTATTAACAGGAAGTTAGGAACTTTTAATAGGAACTGAGGAACTTCTAACAGGAACTGAGGAACTTCTAACAGCAACTGAGGAACTTCTAATTGGCTTAAGAACATTGCAAACTTCCTCAAGGGATTTGCAACAACTTTTTGAAACTTGCAAAGGTAATTAGGATAATTGCAAATGAATTAGGAACTGAAAAGAGGAACGCTTGACGTAGTTTACCTGTAAAGCAACGCAATCAAAGTGAGGTTATACATGACTAAATGAAGCATCAGTGTTCAAGTGCTATATTTCTTAGCTTGTATTTGAAGAAATTATTACCATTAAAGCAGTGCAACCAAAGTTACGTCGTATACATGACTATAAATGAGCCTTCTGTGAATGTTTTATTTCTTTGCTTGTATTTAACAAAATCAAACAGCGTGTGTTTATTTTTCGCACAGCATTAATGATGCTTATCTTTAAATAATTTTGTGTGATGATAACAAAGATGTATTGAATTAATTAAAATTGAATTTAATCACCACATACAAAAATAAACATTACAATTTAACTGACTATAAATATAATATTGAACATAACACGTGGTGAGGAAGCCAAAAGAAACCTTTAGCCTAACTTATATAATAAATTTGACTTCCTCCTTAAATTACTAAATACAAAACGCAAAATATATAAATGAATACATTATAGTACAATAAGACTTATGACAAAATAAAGTCAAATATCATATACAGTCGTGCCAATAGAAGCGTTCCGAAAAATGTTGATCCGTTCATTTCCATGCTTCGGTCAAAGCCTAAATTTTCGACAAGACCTTCAAAATTGTCCGTTCACTTTATAGCCATATTTAGGTCAAAATTTTTGACAAATAATTGCTTATTTAAATCCTGTCGTGTACTAACTCCCGGAAAGGGACTTATACTCCTCCCACTATCACGTGGGGAACAAAGAGCGGCTACGAGGGAGGCTAATATCCAGGTTATATAAATATATGAAACTGCCAGTCCAGAGGAGGTCGGACAAGCAGGCCGCAAAGCATCATGGGTAATGAGCGTATGTTTCCACGTGCGGCCTCATTTATGCGTTGACTGCCGTGAAGTCAACATCTCTGGCCATAGCAAATTCTGCGAAAATGGACGCTATTGATACAGAGACTCAATGCCATCATTATGGATGTGTTTAGTGTTTGTGTTCGATGTATAACAAGGCTCTTTGAGTCCGTTTAATGGATTTATTTGTGCAGAAATCTCAAAGGCTGCGTGTGATCAACTGGTCTTGTGGTCAATATAAATGTTCATGTGTTGAAATTCTATATGTAATTTGTGGACACTTTGTTCAGTGTTGTATTTTATATATTTTCTATTTTATTATTTATTTAAATTTAACCAGGATACCCACATCACCGAAGTGTTTTTCAGTGGGGTCCTGCAGTTATAATTATACTATGCATTATTTACAATACACACATATTTACTCCTCATTCATGGAAAGACAGAAGTGAGGAAAAGATGAGAATGAAGGGTCTAACTAGACACTATGTATACATATACTTAAGTAAATGATTTCATAAGCTGCCCTGACCCACTGCTTGGATCGTCTGTATTTGTAATGTACATTGTGCAAATAGTGAGAAAAACTAAATATTTATTGGCCAGATTGATTTTGCTGGCATCAAAGGTTCGACTTTTAATATGTATTTAGTTATTTATTTATCCCAATAGCACATTGTGACAACTGAAAACCGCCATATTGGGGTTGTCAAAGAACTTCTATTCATCAGCTTATATAAACATATACTTTTGCAACAGAAATTACTGGTGAAATGTAGACAAAACAAACTTTACAGTAATATATATACAGTTCCATTTTTATTGAAAATACATCAGTACATGCATAAAATATAATAATAATATACCGGGTGTCCCAAAAAAAAGTATCGCTGTTTGAGTTAATATTTCGTAAAAACTACAACACGTATTTTACTTAAATAAATTTCATTATATTTAAAAAGGGCTAACTTAAATTTTCGTATATAACATTTGAATTTTGATGCAATATTGACTGAGATACAGATGTTTGAAGTTGAGTAAGCATTTTTGAAATTGCTAAAATTAGCATAAAACGGCCCCATCAAATGTCTATTTGGTTAGACTTGATAAATACTTCTATGTGGTCAAAAGAGCGTTCTTTCGCATGTACAACGATATTGTTCCAAAGATCAAGATTTGATCATCTGGAAATTATCGTCTTTGCGCATGAATACACCGTCTTGCTCTGGAAACCATGCCAAAATAATTTTGGATCAGTTCTTCATCCAAAGTTTCACATGCCAAAACAATTGCCTCATGCACAAAGCTGTCTTCAATGTTTTTAATTAAATTTTATTTCAATGTGTATTATTATTCCATTTTTATTCCCAAGGGTTACAAAAGACTAGCAAAATAGTAAATCTACTAGGAAATAATGTGAAGTTACAGTTAACTTTATTGAAAATGACAATACTCGTGATAAAATGACAACTGTTTTCAAATCAATTTAATAAGCTGTTTTTTCTCGATATTTCACTAATTTTAAAAACGTACCGCAACTTGCAACATCTGTATCTCGGTCAATATTGCATCAAAATTCAAGGGTTATATACCAAAATTTAAGTTAGCCCTTTTTGAATACAGTAAAACTTGTCTGAGTGAAATATCTGTTGCAGGTTTTGCGCTACATTAAATCAAACACCGATACTTTTTTTTGGGACACCCGGTATATCTGCTCATTCTCTACATATATAAAGAAATATTAAAGAAAGCAAAGAAGGCAAATTAACAATACAATGATAGAATTCAACCCAAAATACAAATCTGTAAATAAACAACAAATTTTACTTCTAAAATTTTCTTTCAAAACTCAGCACTTATTTTAAACAGTAAAGTCAACTCCTTCAGAAAAATACGAGCAACACTGCGACAATTGTGGAAATTCGAGAGGTTCAACTTCAAAGATTGTTGACAGAAATGCATCGGATTAATACAATATGACGACGTACAGCCTACATAAAAGATCAAAATAACGTTTACCTTACAAAATACTGCTCACATAGGTAGATCAATAGTTACTGAAATAGCATGGATGCATTCCAGGAAAAAAATTGAATAACAATGACAAAATATTCGATATTTGCGAGTCGAGTGGGCCGTCAGATAACAAAATTGCAGACAGAGCCAGACACTAGCCCAGATATAAAATCTCTAAACACGCAAATATCTCCTAAAATTCATTCAAAAGTACTTTAACGCTTACTCTAAAGAATAACGCTCTTTATATTAAAGAAGTTTCAAGATTCATTGGGAAAAACAAGCTTTGGTGGCGCAATATCTTCCTAAACTATTAGACGCCATTTTGGCAAACGTCGAAATGACTATGGTCACTTCAATGCCTAATATCTCGAAAACTGCTGGGGGATCACCGGGATCATTCCAGCATATTTAAAGCTTATATTTTTGTCTTGACGACTACCAAAAATGAAGAAAATCGAACCGTGGGAATTTCTAGATATTTCATTTTAAACATTGTAAACATATTTAGACTTGAGTCAACACGTCGCGGGGAGTCGACTAACTTCAAACATCAAAATAACATTGAAAATAACGTTTACCTCAGAGATTTTTGCAGACATCACCAGATCTTTAGTAGTAGTACCACTACACTTGAAAGTTTGCAAGAAAATTTTAATATTAATGTTTTTTCTCGATTTATTTTGCGTCGAATGCAAATTTTTCTGCCCAAATTTTCAGATAACACGATGAGAAAATAGAGTGATTTCATTGGTCGAGAGCTCACGTGACAACTCGCTAATTGCTTGTCCGACCTCCTCTGCTGCCAGTCCAAATATCATTATTGCATGCTTTCTCATCGTTAAGACTAAGTTCAATTTTAAAAAGATGACAAGCTTCGTCTTCATAACTAGCGTTATATTTGCTCTAAATTTTGTTTCATACCAATGTGAAGGTGAGTGGTTATCTATACTATCTTTTAAAAATTTCAATGGACTTGGTTTCGTATAGAGCTTGTTCATATGAGCGCGGATAACTGTGAAATTTACGTTGGTGAGATTCGCATGTCATCGTTATAATGTATATAGAAATCATTGTGTGTTCATATATGAGAGACCAATCTCGTACCCAGTTGACGAGACTAACCAAAGTAACCAGCCTGGTTAGGTGAGATTTCACCTTACGCTCAATGGGATCTCAGTCAAGTGGAATAAAATTTTCCAAAAATTCTTCATCCTACCTCATGGGCATTTGCATGAAGAGAGTAACTTAGACGAATAAATTATTAAATTATTTAGTTCAAAACTAATTCTTTTGCCTTTGTAGAAATTAAAGTATTTCGATTAATTTCCCTTTTAAACATTTGAGGAAGAGTCAAATGCCGCTAGGTGAGATCTCACCTTACGCTAGCTGAGGGGATCTCATGCAGTCAATTAGTGAGATAAAATTTTCCATATAATTCTTCATCCTATATATATGATGGGGATGGGTATTGGAAGAAATTGTTTTATGGAGGAATAAATTGTTCAGTTCAAAACTAGTTCTGTTGCCTTTGTATATAGAAAACATTCTTTAATTTCTCTTTTAAACATTTGAGGAAGTGTAATATACGATACAAAACTGCATGAAAGTTTACGAATACATGCATTATATATGCTATCAGTATATATAATAATAGTATCTAAAATTCTTCTTCATTTACTCAAATTAAAACAAGACCAATTTACTAAAACAGAGTCTTTACTCTTTACTCAAAGAGTGTTTACTACTGAAATCAATGAAATTCTTGTTGAATTTTTCAGGTATTTTGATCCTGCCCGAAGCTTCCCAACGCGTATTAAACAAAGAGTTACCTATCATGATTAAACATGATGTACATGCAAAAACAACTTAGAGTATGATTGTCAAAGTACTTACACAATTTCATAATTTAAATCGATAATATTTAGCTATATAAGCCTGCACGATGTTCTGTTCACTTCTTAGCATGTGTATTGATTATAATACACAAAAATTATAATATAATAGAATAGCCAGGAGTAACACAAGATAAGATATATGGTGATTTCAACCTTGTACACGGCCGCACAGAGATATTGGGGTTCGGGGCAAAACAGCTTTGGGGCCCTAGTGATTTTCAGTCCTCAACGATATTTGGCGTCATGTCATGCTTGTTTAGAAAACTGATTTCCATACCTTTGATTTCCATACCAATTTTCCGCGATTTCCTTCCGCATTCCTAGTAATGCGCCATATGGAAATAATGCACTATAGCTTTAATTAAGTCTTAACTAAGAGAACGAACTCAATTTGCAAGGTACAGTAAATAATGCTATTTCTTCTGTAAACCTGCAAACCGACGATAATGAGGTGTCCTCGCTAATTAACCTGTGTCCAGTACTTTTTTGCTTTATATTAATGACCTACCAAACGGTCGAAAGCATCTGAATGCCTGCTGTGTGTGCTGACACAAACATTAATGTTTGTGGAAAAACTGCTGAACAAGTGGAAAATTATGTGAATACATACATACATATACATTATATATTATAATTATTCAGCTGGGGGCTTTCAGGGGCTTTTCAGTGACCGATTACATCTTTATTTACCTATATGTATGTTTTAGCCTATATTTATCTTATTATCTACACAATATATTTTTTACTAATCTAATAGTATTATATCACCCCCCGCAGTCAGCTTTCCAGGAGGAGAAACCGGAGTGCCCGGAGAAAAACCTGACTTTCCTTGGAGGCGTTGACTTACTCTTTTTCACATTAGTGATGAGAGTACAGATGGCGAGAAGAACTCTCAAGACTCAGAGGTGAAAGGCGCTTGCTCTGACGACTGCGCCACCGAAGCCCCATGAATAAAGAACTATAGAAAATGTACACATGCGTGATAGATAGATTAACCCTGCAGAATGTTGGCAAAACTGAATATATGGTCATCTTGCATGCTTGACAGTTTAGGTACATTTCAGTGAAAGATGTATTCATATTTTTAGCTATATCTTCACTCGTTACAAGTGTTTGGTTGCCACTTTTTTATAGATTGGACATTTGTAGTTTTAGAAACTCTTACGCGGCTAATTGATTTATATATATATATAGGTTTCTAACATTTATGTTATATATTTTTGGTCTTAGATATTGACGTTTTGTAGTACTGTGCCTTGGTCTTCTTAACTAATTTTTTGACAAAATCCCTTTGGATGCTGTCGAACCCGCTTTTTTCCTTAGGTAGTCGTGATAATTCATTGCCTGTTTGACTTTTCGGATAAACCATGAGGCATATTAGCTACATCTCACTCGTCTAGTCCTCATAGCGGTGTGAATATCGGTAACGTACTCATTTAAAGCATCTCTATATTGATTACTCGATACATTTCGTTCATCAGATAGCCAGTAGCATATACACTGTTAGATATTTCGGTTTATGTCATTTTTGAAGGCAAAGCTAGGACTTATAATATTAATAATTTCTACATTTCACAATCTTTGGAGGTGATGTACATAATGCGATTTTTCAACATCCATAAATCGCTAGCTCAGGGGCATTGCAGATACACATCTGCAATTCTGCTATCTATAGCTATTGAGCCATATATAGCTAAGTTATTCTTCATAATTTTTGTAGCAACGTCGCTTAGATTACAAGGGCCATTAAGTGAAAATGGTACTGGTCGTGTTGAAGTATTCTACAATGGACAATGGGGAACAATCTGTGATGATTTTTGGGATATAAGAGATGCTTGGGTTGTATGTCGTCAAATTGGCTATATAGATGCTGTTAGTGCTCTTCAAGGGCCCCAGGTTCCTTCCGGTTCTGGACGAATATGGTTAGATGACGTCGCTTGTACAGGGAGAGAGCAAAATATAGCAAGTTGTGTTCATAATAATTGGGGAAATAGTGATTATGATATTCCGAAGACGCTGGAGTAGAATGTACTACAGCAGGTAAAGTTATTGAAAAATCAATATAGTAAGGTATACTCACAAAATATTGTTAATGCTATTTCAATGACCACAATAAAGTTTCATGTGGTGCACATTTAAACTTTTCAACACAACTTAATAAAGTTTCTCCTAAATATATTTCAATTTTTGGAAGATAATAAAAAATTATCCACTTACATTTTCAATTGATGTAAACAAGACTATTCATAATAGATGTCCAGAGGATAGATGTCATTGACTTACTGTATAGTTTATTAAACCGTTCTTAATTTTATAAATTCTCTTTTTCAAAATCTTTTCGGGTTTTACAGATTCCAACTATTTTGGTTCCGGGTTTAACAATTTTATACCCGTTTATTAGCTCGTTCAGGATTTTACAGATTCCGACGTTCCTCTTTCCCAGTTCTCTCGTACCTCATTCCATTCCTCGTCCCCCCATTTGAAATTGCTTGTTTTCAGTTAGTGTTGTTGAAAAGTATAGAGAGAAATAAAATGCAGCTTTTCTCAATTTTAGACCCTTTAATTTTACCAATTGTAATTAGAATTTAGGCTATTTATAGTCACTATTATTGACCTCATACACTCAGATATTCTTTGGTATTTTTGTAGATATGCCTGTGTCACTCAGATTACAAGGGCCATTAAGTGAAAATGGTACTGGTCGTGTTGAAGTATTCTTCAATGGACAATGGGGAACAATCTGTGATAATGAATGGGATATAAAAGATGCTAGGGTTGTATGTCGTCAACTTGGTTATCTAAATGCTGCTGTAACTCTTCAAAGGAACCAAGTTCCTTCTGGTTCTGGGCGGATATGGTTAGATTATGTCGCTTGTACAGGGAGAGAAAAAAATATAACAACCTGTTATCATAATTCTTGGGGAAATAATTATTGCACACATTCCAAAGACGCTGGAGTAGAATGTACTTCAACAGGTAAAGTTATTGACGAAATCCATATACTAACGTACACTCATAAAAAATATTGTTAATGCCATTTCAATGGCTACAGTGAAGTTGCATGTGGTGCACATTTTGGCTTGAAACATTTTAATGCAACTTCATAAACTTTCTCCGAAATATATTTCATTATTTGGAAGATAATAAATAATTCTTTACTGTAAAACGTATTACACCATCCTTAGTTTTCCAAATTCAATTTTTTTTCGGGTTTTATAAATTCCAGCTATTTTCGTTCCGGTTTTAACAGATTCCCTCTTTCAGTCTCATACCCGTTTTGTGGCTCGTTCAGGATTTTACAGATACCGGCTTCTTCTTTCCCTGTTCTCTTGTTCCTCATTCCATTTCTTGTTCCCCCATTCGGCATTCTCTGTTTTCAGTTAGCATAGTTATAAGTAGAATGGAATAGGATGACTCTCTACTTTCTTTTACTAACTCTCTAATTTTACCGATTGTAATTAGAAATTCTGTTATTTATAGCTAGCTACTATCATTGACCTCATACAGTCATATATTCTTTCAAGTTTTTGCATCTGTGCCTGTGTCACTCAGATTACAAGGGCCATTAAGTGAAAATGGTACTGGTCGTGTTGAAGTACTCTACAATGGACATTGGGGAACAATCTGTGATGATGAATGGGATATAAGAGATGCCAGGGTTATATGTCGTAAACTTGGTTATCTAGATGCTGTTAGACCTCTTGAGGGAGGCTTGGTTCCTTCCGGTTCTGGACATATATGGTTAGATGACGTCGCTTGTACAGGGAGAGAGCAAAGTTTGACCAACTGTTCTCATAACGGATGGGGAATTAATAATTGCGAGCATTCCGAAGACGCTGGAGTAGAATGTACTTCAACAGGTAAAGTTATCGATGAAATCAATATACTAACGTACACTCATTAAAATATTGTTAATGCCATTTCCATGGCCACAATGAAGTTTCATGTGGTGCATTTTAACACAACTTCATAAACGTCCCCCCTGAACATATTTCAGTATTTGGAAGATAATAAAGAATTCCCCATTCGCCTATTATTCCAATTGAGGTAAACGATACTATTCTATGAGGTGTCAATGTGTCATTGACTTAGTGTATAACTTATTAAACCGTTCTTAGTTTTACAAATTCTAGCTCAAATCTTTTTCGGGCTTAACAGATTCCGTCTTTCAGTCTCATACCATTTTTTTAGGCTCGTTCAAGATTTTACGGATTCCGGCTTCACTCTTTCTCAATTCTCTACTTCCTCGTTCAATTCCTCACTCCGCAATCCGGAATTCTCTATTTTCAGTTAGCGTAGTTATGAGTAAAGTGGAATAAGACGACTCTTAATTTTGCCGATTGTAATTAGAATTTAGGCTATAAATAGCTACTATCATTGACCTCTTACAGTCATATATTCTTTTAAGTTTTTGCAGCTATGCCTGTGTCACTCAGATTACAAGGGCCATTAAGTGAAAATGGTACTGGTCGAGTTGAAGTACTCTTCAATGGACAATGGGGGACAATCTGTGATGATGGATGGGATACAAGAGATGCTAGGGTTGTATGTCGTCAACTTGGTTATCTAGATGCTGTTGGAGCTCCTAAAGGAGGCCAGGTTCCTTCTGGTTCTGGACCTATATGGTTAGTTCACGTCGCGTGTACAGGGAGAGAGCAAAGTTTGACAAATTGTTCTCATGCCGGATGGCGGAATAATTATTGTAGGCATTACAAAGACGCTGGAGTTGAATGTACTTCAACAGGTAAAGTTATTGAAGAAATCAATATACTAAGGTATACTCATAAAGATACTGTTAATGCCATTTCACGCAATGGCCAAAATAACGTTTTATAAGTGGCGAACATTTCAACTTGAAACTTTTTAACACAACTTCATAAATTTTCAGTCTAATACCTGTTTTTGAGCCTCGTTCAGGATTTTACAGATTCAAGCTTTTTTCTTTCCTCGCTCACCCATTCGCGATTGCTCGTTTTCAGTTAGCGTAGTTATAAAGTGGAGTGGAATCAGATGTATAGCTTTTCTCAATTTTAGACTCTTCAATTTTACCATTTGTAATTAAAAATCCTGCTATTTATAGCTACTATCATTGACCTCATACACTCAGATATGCCTGTGTCACTCAAATTACAAGGGCCATTAAATGAAAATGGTACTGGTCGTGTTGAAGTATTCCACAATGGACAATGGGGGACAATCTGTGATGATAATTGGGATATAAGAGATGCCAGGGTTGTATGTCGTCAACTTGGTTATCTAGATGCTGTTAGACCTCTTCAAGGGCACCAAGTTCCTTCTGGTTCTGGACCTATATGGTTAGATGACGTCGCTTGTACAGGAGAGAACAAAGTTTGATCACCTGTTCTCATGACGTATGGGGGAATAATAATTGCGGGCATTCCGAAGACGCTGGAGTTGAATGTTCTTCAACAGGTAAAGTTATCGAATAAATCAATATACTAAAGTATACTCATCAAATACTGGTAATGCCGTTTCAATGGTCAAAATGACGTTTTATTAGTGGCGAACATTTTGGCTTAAAACTTTCTAACACAACTTCATAAATTTTCAGTCTGATACCTGGTTTTAGCGTCGGTCAAGATTTTACAGATTCAGGCTTTTCTCTTTCCAAGTTCACTCGTTCTTTATTCCATTCAACGTTTAATTTTACGAATTGGAATTTGAATTTAGGCTAATTATAGCTACTATCATTGACCTCATTCACACAGATATTCTATGGTATTTGTACAGCTATAACTGTGTCGCTGAGGTTACAAGGACCATTGAGTGCAAATGCAACTGGTCGTGTTGAAGTATTCTACAATGGGCAATGGGGAACAGTCTGTGATGATGGATGGGATATAGAAGATGCTAGGGGTTGTATGTCGTCAACTTGGTTATCTAGATGCAGTTGGAACTCTTAAAAGTAGCCAGGTTCCTTCTGGTTCTGGACCTATATGGTTAGATGACGTTACTTGTACAGGAAGAGAGCAAAATATAACAAGTTGTTCTCACAATGGTTTGGGAATTCATAATTGCAGGCATTCCGAAGACGCTGGAGTTCAATGTACTGCAACAGGTAAAGTTATCAAAGAAATCAATATACTAAGGTATACTCATAAAGATACTGTTAATGTCATTTCAATGGCCAGAATGACGTTTTATAAGTAACGAACATTTAGCTTGAAACTTTTAACGCAACTTCATAATTTTTAGCCTAATACCTGTTTTTGTACCTCGTTCAGGATTTTACAAATTGAGGCTTTTTTCTTTCCTCGTTCATTAATTCGGCAATAATTGTTTTCAGTTAGCGTAGTTATAAGGTGGATTGGAATCTGATGTAACTTTTCTCTATCTTGGACTCTTCCATTTTACCGTTTGTAATTGTTTTTATAGCTACGATCACTGACCTCATACACTCAGATATGGCTGTGTCGCTCAGATTACAAGGGCCATTAAGCGAAAATGGTACTGGTCGAGTTGAAGTATTCTATAATGGACAATGGGGAACAGTCTGTGATTATGGATGGGATGTAAAAGATGCTAGGGTTGCATGTAATCAACTTGGTTATCTAGATGCATTTGGAGCCATTAAAGGGAACGACGTTCCTTCTGGTTCTGGACGGATATGGTTAGATGGTGTCGTTTGTACCGGGAGAGAACAAAATTTGACCAACTGTTTTTATGACAGATGGGGTAATAATGATTGCGTGCATTCCGAAGACGCTGGAGTTGAATGTTTTTCACCAGGTAAAGTTTCGAAGAAATCAATTTACTAAGATGTACTCATAAAATACTCTTAATGCCGTTTCAATGGCTAAAATGACGTTCTATATTGGTGGGGAATATTTTGGCTTGAAACGTTTTAACACAACTTCATAATTTTTCAGTCTGATGCCTGGTTTTAGCCTCGTTCAGTATTTTACAGATTCAGGCCTTTCTCTTTCCCATTTCTCTCGTTCTTCATTCCATTCAACGTTCCCCCATTCGGCTTTCCTTGTTTTCAGTTACTATAGCGTAGTTATATGGTGCAGTGGAATCTGATGCAGCTTTTTATAATTTTTGACCCTTTAATTTTACCAATTGCAATTTGAATTTAGGCTAATTATAGCTACTATCATTTACCTCATACACACAGATATTCTTTGGTATTTTTACAGCTATGCCTGTGTCACTCAGGTTGCAAGGGCCATTGCGTGCAAATGGTATTGGTCGTGTTGATGTATTCTACAATGGACAATGGGGAACAATCTGCGATAATGGATGGGATATAAGAGATGCTAGGGTTGTATGTCGTCAACTTGGTTATCTAGATGCTGTTAGAGCTCTTCACGGGAGCTCGAGCCAGGTTCCTTCTGGTTCTGGACCTACATGGTTAGGTTCCGTCGCTTGTACAGGGAAAGAGCAAAGTTTGGCCAAATGTTCCCATCCTGGATGGGGAATTATTTATTGCAGGCATTACAAAGATGCTGGAGTAGAATGTACTACAACAGGTAAAGTTATCATAGATCGATAGAGAGAGATATATTATATATAGTGTTTTCATATACCAAGTTTGTATGTGATATAGTACGGTACATGTAAGCTTTGTATTCAGAATCATGCATTAGTAGGAGTCAGGTCTCTAGTTAACGTCGCATTACTGTCTGAACCTATAGTCGGACCGCCAATCGGGAGACACGGCCGGGTTCGATTCCCTTTGGGAGTTCAGATAATTTTGCTGAATACCAAGCTTGAGAACAATCCTTAGTTAATATCTTCCCAAGCTTACAGCATGTACTATATATCTTACAGTCTTAGTATATGAAAATAGAAACACATACAATATAGCATTACAAATATGTTGAGACTTTATGTACAAAGCACGCATATAATTAGTAGAAGCCAGGTCTCTAGTTAACATTGCATTGCTGTCTGAAACTCTATAGTCTAGTGGTAAAACACCCAGACCGGCAATCGCGAGACACGGGTTCGATTTCCGTTGGGAGATTTTTCTGAATACAACTAATTGAGAACAACTTAGTTAATATATTAAAAGGAAGTAGATTATATTCATAACGGAAGCGCATGTTGTTTTATTTAACTTTATGCATATTTTACTGAAAATACTAAAACAATACATAGTCAAATCTGCAGACATGCATGTTTCGCCGTTCAACGGCTCGTCAGTGCAGCTTGTAACGCACTATATATATATATATATATATATATACGTGTAGGTTTAGGTCTACGAAACGCAAAGAGTGCTCGACAACATATAGTTAGAGCAAATTATAGATTTTCGCTTACCTCAAAACTTGTCTGCAACAGGCTGTTTCATCTGTAAAAGAATCATCAGGCAGATGAAAACTGCCTGATGATTCTTTACATGCAAACAAGTTTTGAGGTAAGCGAAAATATATATATATATATATATATATATATATATATATATATATATATATATATATATATATATAACTATATTCTCATTCACTTGTGTTGTTGAGCACTCTCATGAGGTTAATTGGTGGCTACAAGCGATAACGCAAAGCTCACTTCCCTTGTGGTCGTATGAGCACTCTTGCCACAAGACACTTCACGCATGTCTGGATGCGCATGTGTCCGAGTATTGTACCACATGCGCTTGGTGAGAGCAAGAGTATGGTGTATAATAACTATATTCTCCTTTAGCCTCCTCCGCAGGCAACTCTTCGTAAACGCCAGAATTGTGCAATACTTGGCAAAAATTCAGACCAGCTCCAATTATCCGTCACTATCCACTGTTACTCCCTCATGCCTATGAAATTATTGCGTAATTCTGCCGTTTTCCACCAAGTTGCCTGCGGAGGAGGCTAATTCTCCTTCACCTGTGTTGTTGAGCACTCTCATGAGGTTAATTGGTGGCTACAAGCGATAATGCAAAGCTCACTCCCCTAGCTTGTGGTCGTATGAGCACTCTTGCCCCAAGACACTTCACGCATATCTGGATGCACATGCATTGTCCTCATTATAGATGCAAATAAGCATTACTTCCGCTTACATATATTAAATTATTCAAAATTACATATTTTAGCCGGGGGTCGACTTTAATCTGCTCATATGTCGATATCAGTAAATGAAAACTGGATATGTTTTCACCTTTTTTATATTAGTTTTAAATACACGCCACCTAGCAATCGCAGAATTATTAAAAACTCCTTTGCCTTTGGGTTTGTGTATCGTATACTATTAAGTGATGCTTTAAATCTGTTAGTCTCATGTATATAGAATGTAAACTATTTTGCTGTCTATATATAATATAGGCCTATAAGAATATCACGGCTGGAAATGTTTGCTCCACTAAGGACAAGTCAAAAAGGAATAGTTAGCAATGGCATCTAGCTGTTCAACGGCATGCTATTGAAATATCCAGTCTCCCTAAAATATTTGTTTTCTGCTTTACGCGCACGAATATTAGGTTTTAGCTTGTTGTTGTTTAGTCGAAACCTTGCCTCTGGCGGAAGAACTTAAATAGTTAAATTAGGTTGAGACATTCTTAGACTAACGATATTTAGTAATGTAAGTTTGGTATATGAATAATATGATACATTTTTCTAGAATATTCAACAGTATAGGCCTACATATCAGGCGTGCATCAAACGCGTCGTCTTGTTTATATAGACTATATATACTCTATAATTATAGTCTATACATATTTCGTGCAAATGGACTCATATGTATGTATTCAATGACTTTTAATACACATCCGCGATTCTATATCAGTGATATTATATAGCATAGATCTATGGAAATCTATTTGTTTTTATAGTTTTGATAAGTCATAAATGTGGGATGTGCAATGGAACCCCGAAAAAATAGCATTGTTTATTCAAAGCCGGTTTAATTTCGCCTTGCAACATTATATATGCTAATTAAGCAAGCAATCTATCTATCTATATATCTCCATGCGACAACCTTTTCGTAAACGGGTATGTATGTAATATATATAAAATGTTTCTTCTAAACATAAATTGCATCATTTTGATCCTCCCGTGTACGAAATAGAATTTGCCAATTAATACTGAAATCCTTATTGTTTTCTTTCAATGTCCAAATATATTTCGAAAGTTCCGTGTCATTTGCATGCTTTTTATGCTGAAAAGATTTAGTGTGGTTGGCCAATCGCTCTTTGAATGTGGTTGCAGTCATGCCAATGTAATTTTTGATCGTGTTTGTGTTGCTTACTGTGACTGTTGCTTTGTATACTATGTCCCTAGTCATGCATTGTTTTTGAAGCGGGCAAATGGTGTTTTCTCTACAACTGCAATTGGTAGTGTCCCTCTCCTGTGGCTTGTTATTCCGAGATATGCGTGCATTGTGTTTAGTGATTACTGACTTGATATTGTTCATGCAGCTGTAACTTACTTTAACTGTATTTCTGTTAAAAATTTTATGTAGCTTGTGGTGCGGTGGAAAATGTTTGTCAATTAGACTAAGGAAATTACGTCCTATGTTTGTGCTAACACTCTTGCTAAATGGTGGGTTGAACCAAATGATGTTGCGTTGCCTATTCCTGCGTTGTTGTTGCGGTGTGTGCTGAGTGTAGCTAAGTTCATGATTAAAGTTGCTATGCCTAAGTGCGTTCTGATATATGGGTGCAGATTCCTGAAAAGTTTGCTCATCTGATGAAAGAAGTGCGATGCGCTTGTTAATTGATGCAGGTAGTTGCCTTGTGATGCTCGGTGGGTGATTAGAGTGCATATTTATGTATAGTGGATCGTCATTGGGCTTCCTATAGGGCCTATATTTTCCATTGTTAAGGTCGAAAGTTACATCTAAAAAGTTTACTATACGTAAATTTGATTCGGCGGTAATTTTTAGGTCAAACTGCTCGAAAATTTTGTGGAGGTCTTTCCTTGTTTTGTCTGCTAAACGTGCTGATTTACTTTTTATAATAGCCAAACCGTCATCTCTATATAGGCCGATGCTTTCTTTGCCAAATTTTTACTCAGGTGGTTTAAAATGAAAAGGCCTACTAACTCGCAAATTTCCGCGCCGTCGAAACTGCCCATGGTGACGTCAAACAAACTCTCGCTATCTTTTTTTATCCATGAAATTCCGGTATTGAAAAGGAGAGATTTTCTAGCGTGTTTTATTATTGAAATATCGTTTTCAGGAATACACACGTAAAAATCTCACATCTTGTTGACAAGTTGTTGGCTTAACAAGCTTGTAGCAAGCTTGTTGACAAGTTGTAACAAGCTTGTCATTTTATCAAGCTATAGCAAACTTGTGTCATCAAGCTTGCTACAACTTGTTGGTTTGCAGACTTGTAGCAAGTTGTTGGAACAACTTGAATCAAGCTTGTTGAAACAAGCCATATCATGCGTGTTAGAACAACTTGTTGACAAGTTGATGTGGTCGTGAAGTTGTAACAAGTCCGTTTCAACAAGCTTGTAGCAAGACTGTTTTAACAAGTATGTACCAAGAGTTGCGAACAATTTGTTACGGCATTGTTAACGGCAAGAGTTTTCATACAACAGCTGAACCAATTTGAACTTGGCAAAACCGTATTTTATTGGTGGTTGCTAAGCGTTGTTATGCAGAATGATAGTTAAAGCTGACTTTCAAGACTTCAAGTTTCTGTGGTTTCAACGGCAAAATCATATGGTTTAAATTTTCTTTATTTTAAATTTTCTTTATTTTCTTATTTTCTTTATGTCAAAAAAATAGCTGGTAAGTGTTATATTTTATAGCTAAGTTAGTGCGCTTGAGTAGATTTTGTAAAATTATCGCCTAAACATTACAGTTTTTTGTTTTCTAACACCCAAATATTATGTACAGTGCAGTATTTATGCTTGTAATCTTTGTATGTTAATATGCTTTATTGCTTTGGCTTTGAATACAATATATTGCCTTCTGGTGGTACCTAGCAGAATGAAACCGTTGATTTCTCGCATTTACCCAGGTCCTGACTTAATTCAGTAAACAATATTCATTATTTATAAAATTAGCTCAAACTTCTGTACTCAGCAGCCTAATTTAACTGCCCCTGTCAGAGATAAAACTCTGGACAGGCATTTTATATGCAATGACGATCACTGAATATTTTGTATTGAATTGCAAAATATATATTTTAGTAAACAAAATTCATATTAATTTGAACCCTTCTAGCATAAAACAGCTATCATATTTTTGCTGCTGGGTGAATTGAGTACTGATTGTCATGGTCTTTTGGTCTAATATTATTATTATTATTATTATTATTATTATTAAAAAGCAAATTTAATTGGGGTATGGGATCTGCCTTGCCCATAAATATCAACATATATTGTCGTGGTCAAGGCATTTCAGACCATAAATCAATTGAAAGGCATGGCACATGCAGAACCTTGGGGCTGTATGACATATTAAATTTCCAAACAGTAGCCAAAAATAGGCATAACTTAAAAAGAGGGGGTCTAAACTCAAGAAGGGCTCTACTTGATTTTGACTGGAATACTGCTGCCATGAATATCCTGGGAGCCGGATGGGTCAGGTATAACAGATTTATTATTACAATATACAGAATTTCGAGAAGAATAAGAAACATGATATGTGGGGTCTATAAACAATAGAACAGGCAAATTTATGAATGACTACTAACTGGGTATAATTTTATATTGGTACAGTGGCTTTAATTAACATGGTATATGGAGGGAAATTATGGCAGATCCACAAGAATATCATCAAATAAAGAATTTGTGGTTCTTCATGGAAGGAGTGCAACCATCATCAGAAAGGAAAATGTTTAGTAAATAAAGTGACCGAACTATTACAGACAGAAGATTGACACAGACAAGTAATTGAAATATACAGGGATTGGCCAGTTTATTTTCATTAAATTAAATTTTTAACACCGTTCTACTCTTTAATTAAATACTATTCATATACATGTAGTACAACATATATCCATATCCTAATAATTATATTATTATTCTCCACATAAACCATAATTTAGGGGTGTATAGGACATGGCCAGTCTTTTGATTCCAATAATTATATAATTATAATCATTGAACAGAAGCCCTGAATCTGACATAAAAATAGACATACAACTACTATTATATCAAAAGCATTTAAATGTCTGAGTGTTTAAGTTTTGTTCTAAAACCAGTCAATGTAAGCCTTGCCCACCCCAAGGGCACAGATAGTATTTTTGAAGCTGGGGAAAGCTTATGTGTAGTAATACTAGTAAGGGGGAGGTGGGGGATGTAAATTGACTGGTGCATAATATCTTTGTAACCAAATTCTTCCTACAGATTATTTCCATCTTGGATTTATACCTAAATCACAATTAAGAAAAGTTGCATTAATGTTTCCTAAAAATGCTGCTGTGGGTTTGTGTTGGAACTGCAATAAAGTCTGAAAAGTTCAAGAGAAAAGGCCATTCTCATGCTACTGCACGTTTTGAGTCTTTTTAGGTACAGTAGTTTAAAAAAACCTATGGCAGCTGATTCTTACAAAAGTATAAAACCCTTTATTATAAAATTTATTACAGTCAAATCCGGTGTTCTGTTACGAGCAACATTTGAAATATTGTCTCACACAATATTGATTTGGAGATTGCTCTGTGCAATTCGCAACCGACATGAACAAATTGCATATTGAAATTCACAACCAATGTCCTGATTTGACTGTAATATTAAATACTGGTAACAATGACATATATATTGACATTGACATGCAACCCTTGTCCCTTGATTTGTATTAATGAAGGCAAAAGAGAGACAGTTTTGTAATTGTGCCACGAGAACATAATCTATTGTACATTACTTCATTTTTGAACGCCTGTATCACAAGGCCCTGAGAAAGGTTGCACTGTCAGTTTGTCAACTCCTTCAAAACACGATATTGAAATAGAATACTCTGAAAAAACCCACTTTAATTGCATGCAAAATATGTAAATGATAGTTTTACCTTTGTATTTAAATCTGCAGTTTATGTATTTACTAATCTTTGTTCTCTTCTTTCAAAATAATATGAAATTTTAAGCAAAGTTTGTGTTGTCTGTTATTTTTATCGCTCCCCCCCCCCGGAAAACACGCGAACACACACGCGTGTTTTCTGGATAATATTCGCGGGCTTTTGCGTGGGTTTACGCGAGCCGCCATGTTTGTTACAAACTTGTTGAATCGAGCTTGTCACGGATTGATTTCGACAAGCTTGCTACAGCTCCGTGTCAACAAACTTGTACCAAGTTGTTGACAAGCTTGCTACAACCTTGTTGGCAACAACCTTGCTACGGCTCTGTCACAACAACCTTGCTGCAAGAACGGGAACAAGTTGTTACAAGGCTGTTTCAACATCATGGGACAAGCAGTGCGAACACATCCTGTTGACAAGATGTTGATGCAGACTTGCTACAAGTCTGCTGCAGGTTTGTTGCAACTTGTGCGTTTTTACGTGTATAGTAGCCAAATTTGAAGCCCAAGATAAAGCTTGGTCCAATAGTTTTTCAGAAATGGATGGGTAGAAATCGACAATGTCAAACGAAATAAAACTGTGTCTGTCCTTATCTTTTATATTGACAAACCACTGAATAACTTGTTTTGTATTCCTCCATTGATTTAAATTCAGTTTTTGTCTCAAATTAGAATTAATTTTGTCCAAAATAACTTTGCTTATTTTTCCGGATTCGCTTTTAGCGGAATTAATTAATCGACATTTTGGATTGTTTTCGAAATTTTCTTTGTGATCTTTTAAAGATATAAATGCTTCGCGTTTTTTCATTTTTTCAATTCTGTCGCCGATTCCTAAATTGTTCGAAATGTTTTTTAGTTCTGAATCAATTTCATCTATAGTGTCCTCGGATCCATGCTTATATGTTTTTGTGACGTTGTCATGTAAGAGCTTGTTATATGTGTCGAGCGAGGTTTCATAAATATTCCTAGTTTTGTCTGCAAAAATAAAAATGTTGGGAGACAAATTAATTTTCTTTAGATCGTTAGTCAAAGATTTCTGAAATTGGTTCCTATATGGCCGAAATTGTAAATTTTCGATCAGTTTTATAAGGTCGTCTTCGAAAGGTTTCATTTCAGGAATAGAAGGAGGTGTTTTGTTGGACGCAAGGCCGAAATGGTTGTTTTGGTTTTCACATTTTTTGTTTTTAAGAAAGAAATTAGCTTTCCATCTTATACGTTTTATTACACTTTCCACTTTTTCAATCAAATTTTTCAAATAAGCGTCCTGTGATGGTATAGGGATATTCTTTAGTGAATAGTCAAATCGAAATTGGAAATATGCGATGGAAATATGCATGGTATACCTCTCTTAATGGAATAAAAGCTTCGAAAGCTTCAGGTTGTAAAAAGCAGGGAAAGATGAGACATATTTAGAACAGAGAGCTTTCACAATTCTACGCAATGCTATGTGTTGTTGGGTGAAACTAATTAAAGATTAAGTTAACAGCGAACTTGCATAGTACATTTTGTACTATAAGTCATCATGCAAACGGGCAGTTTATCCATCCAAACAACTGATCAACTCCCAGGCATGCCTGAGCGAACATGGGTTTTAGTTATTGTGGGTTACCCTATTTTAGTGAGATAAATATATCTTTCCTAATATTAGAATGTGTGCTGCACAACAACGTAAAGTCATCAAGGAATCGATCAACACACAAGAATTTAGCTTTAAAACACATGCTATTTCTTTAAACTTTTTACAAAGTTAATCTTTATCTTCCTTATCTTTATCTTCCATATCTTGATATTTCTTATATTTATCTTCCTTACCTTTATCTTCCTTACCTTTATCTTCCTTACGTTTACCTTCCTTATCTTTATCTTCCTTACCTAACTCTAACACTAACGCTAACCCTAGTTACACCAAGGTTAAGCTGTAGGATTGAATTTTTGAATCTTAATACTGAATCCTGAATCCTATGATTGAATCTTTGAATCCTAATATTGACTTCATTGCAGGCAAGTCGTTCATGCACATTTAATTAACCCTTTATAATCGGACTTTTCTCTCAATTCTTTATCCCCGAGCCGGCGTGAAGCGCCGTGCGAGTGTACTAATTCCGCTCGGATATTTACACCCGGGTATGTGACAACATAGCGGAATGCAAAGTTGTCCGCCATTATGCAATGGACAGTTTTCTACGTTATGCGCACGCGCGAGTTGAGGCCGAGAGAAAACTGTTTTGTACTCGGGGGTCGGGACATAAACAGACAAAGTCTCTAAAACGAGATAAATGAAAATTATTTAGAGGACTTTCACATGTTAAAATTAACAGGAGGGAAAAAACAGTCAAAAGACCGAAGAAAGACAAGATTTTCGAGTTTTAAAGCGTTTTAAAGTTTTTGTATACTTGCTTTTGCCGTATTCGCATGCAGTATATTATAGTTTGTGGATTTGAAAATGCATATAGGTCATCCTGTGTGGTCAATACAACATTGATTAATCTTAAAAGGCATTTTAGTATTAATTCAAATACGTTATAGAATAAGAAACAACATATTAAATCTCAAAAACAAGTGCGAAAATAAGTATAAAAATACTGTTAAAAAACAGTTGAAGTTTTATGAAAATTTCGAAATGTTTTGTGAGATTTCTAAGGTTGAATTTTACAGTAAATCAAAGCTAAAAGAGTACATAATAACATACCTAATTTATATAGTTGGGCAATTGATAATTTTATAGTTAAAATTAACAAATCTTATCAATATTTTACCATTTTGTACAAAATATAAAAAGAAATATACAGTGTTGCGTGTTACCATGGTTACAGTGATCGACTCAGTACTTCATGTTACAATAACGTTTGGGGGAGTAAATTGTGTGGTTCGAATGGACGAGGGGATTCTGCATGCATGTATTTCTAGTTTCTGAACATACTACATAAGGCAAATAGCAGGACCTTGTCAAGACTTGCTACTTATGCAGCTTGCATTATTTTAATGTGTACTTTTTGTAAGACACGCACGACTTTCTCTATCCTTTCGGACAAAAATATGCCATGAATTTTGATGAATTCCAGGGCCTCTGCGCTTGTTTAATATGCAAAATCTTACTTCCGAGAACACGTAAGCATTTTGCACAGGGCATGTGCTAGTTTATGAGCGAAACTTGGCGCAATCCCTGGGACGAGTTGAAGAATTCATTATGGCGTCGCATGGAAGGAGTGTTTCGTGGATTTCTCTGCTTTTCAAGTTGATAAATAATTTGCAATAATTAATGGCAAACATTTAGCAATGCTTCCCAAAGGTTTTAAAATTTTAAATAAATTTTAAAATTGTGCTCCGTTATTTCTCTCTTTATGCTTTGAAAACAGGCAAGCTCACTCTTTTTGAAAAATCCCATCAATATTCCCAAATTCTTGCTCGGTAAACCCATTAACAGTAAAATAAGAACACTTGCTTCTTTCCAGATTGCTATATCCTGCTTCTTAAATTCTGACAATGAGTGAAAAATTCCATTTTTCGCCTATTTGTAAAGAAAAATTCTTCGCATGTTTTCGCGTTCTTAAGCCGTAATATCCTTCAATATAAGCACCACAAGAAACACTTTAATTTCCATGAACAGTCCGGTAAAAAGCACAAAAATTTTCAACGTTCGAAGCATAAAATGGCGGTTGAAGAAATGCGCCCGCTATTTTTTAAACACCGTCTGCAAAATGCCCACCTGCTACTTCCGAGGTAAAAATGGCAAATGTGTTGGCATGGGGAAGCCGATTTTTGCAATTACAAGGCATTTCCAAGAGTTACATACTTGCACTAACTTCTTGGTGCGGTCTTTGAAAGAAGGCGACGTGCTAATGTTTGGAGCGGAAATTGTACAGATTACGCTGAATACTACAAACGACTACGCCAAATACTACAAAGTCTTTAAAACCGCTATAGCTACGCATGCCGGCACACAACATATCACACAATATATAGTACTGCACAAAAGTCAAAACCTCAACAAACTTGCCGACAAAATTTACGTCGTCTTAGCAAATAGAACGTACGCAGAGCCGAGCGACGGAATTTATCCTTGAGCTACCTTTCGCCTCAACTACAGACTACAGACTACACCACTAGACTGTACTGTCCCTATACTAGCCATTTGCTATTGGCATGAGTACTTGGATATGGTCCTCTTCTACAAAATAGTAAATGGTCTGGTGAATGTTAAACCTTCTCTCATTCTAACTATCCGAACCTCCAGACCTACGAGATCTTCCACCAGTACTGCCACCAAGTTCATCATACCCAAATGCAAAACAACCACCCATCAACGAACAACCCGTGTCGGGAACATTCTCGCGGAAGAACTAAATCTGGAGACTTGTGGTCTCTCGACATTCAAGTCTATTCTTTCTAAACATTATATGACTTCATTAAGAACTTCTTACGACGTTGACGATCCTCGCTCGTACAAAACAATCTGTCTAAAGTGTAATTGTGTTCGTAGTCTTACCTATATCCGATCTCGTGTTGCATGTAGATATTGTGTTTTCGTTTGTTGCATGTTTCGGAAAGAGTTAGTTCGTTGTCCTCAAAGCAGTATTCTTTGGTTAATCGTTTCTCTCGTTATTATATGAGTTTAATTAAAAGTTGGTTTAGTGTTGAAATAGTATCTTACGACTTGCCTCTGAGGACAAGGAAACAACTTGTTCCTATATTATCGCCATTATGTTTGTTGTTGTTAAAGGGGCCGCAGTAATTGGCTTGCGCTGTTGCGGATTCTCTGCCATGTGCTAATAGTTTATATTTGTATAAGGGCTAAGCTATTAAATTAAACTTATTAATTACTAATATTGTTACACGTGCGGGTATACACCCCATCATCAAGCTTATATTAAATAGAGCACAGACTTAAGAATGTGATTTTCAATTTCAGCGACACGAACGAGTGCCCCGAATACAACGAATGGAGGAACAGGTAAAGTGTTATTTTTCTTAATATAGTTCAGAGAGTATAATTTTGTTTGAGCAAAATATGTTTTAATGTACCTATTTCACTTGAAAGGGTACAAATTTTGTGCATTTTGGTAGGTAGCCCACTTTAACTTACTAACTATCTGACTAACTAACGAATTACCTACAACTAACTAACTAACTAACTCATTTACTAACTAACTAATTCCCTACTAACTAATTAACTAACTTACTTACTAACTAACTAACTAACTTCAGCTAACTTGCTAATTAATTAACTAACTAACATTCTAACTAACTAACTAACTAACTAACTAACTAACTAACTAACTAACTAACTAACTAACTAGCTAACTAACAAACAAACTAGCTAACTTACTTAGGCTACTAACTTTAACTTACAAACCAACTAACATGGCGTCGCATGGAAGGAGTGTTTCGTGAATTTCTTTGCTTTTCAAGTTGATAAAACATCTTTGTAATTAACTCTTTCTGGTCGGTCGCATTTTAATTATGTTGTCGCAAGAGCACTTTGAGTACGATTTCCTTTGCAAAATATTTACCCCCTGGCAATGAAATTAACACCATTGGAATCCTTACAAAATATGCTGTTTAACAGTGGTAAACTTCAAAGATTTTTTTGCACTTCACTTGGTTGAACTAGAATACTGGGTTTGGTGGATAATCAAAGTGAGTAGATATATACACAATTTAAGACCTAACCAGGAACGGTTGCGAAAAATGCAACACTAGGAATTGAAAACCGTTCCTGGTTAGGTCTTAAATTGTGTACATATCTACTCACTTGGATTATCCACCAAACCCAGTATTCATGTTTAACAGTGGGCTATTTTGCCGACTAAACATTACAGAATCAAAAATACTAAAAGTTTAATCCCAAACATACCTCCAGTATACTCCAAATCAACTCAAACAATCTTTAATATCTTCTTTATAAGACCATATTATCAGAGACTTCTAATTGTCGAAATTTAGCTTTTTATCTGTGCCTTTATGATGTTAAGTTTCGCTTCGATACTAAGTCTAGAAATATTTATTTTGAATTTTTTTTTATTTATCGGAAATTTTCCAGCATGCACGCGCTTGCCGTAGTTTGACTATATATGGTTTGCCCACGCGCTTTAGTCCCGACAAAAATATCTTATATAGGGTATTGTACCCTGGGGAATTCATTCCGGCCACTTAAAAAACCATAGCAACAGTCTTTGTTTGTGTTTGGGCCTTTTCCGGTTGTTTTTGTCTGAAATTTCGGTTTGACCCGTACGCTACATTTCAAATTTCGCCGTAACTTTGTCAATTTTTATTGTGTTTCTTTGAACGTTGGTCAGTACGTACTGTTTTTAAAGCTCTATAAAACGGTATATTAGCGAAAATCACACGGTTTTTAAAACAGAAGTTATAATCGACCAAAAGTACTGAATATATAATTAGTTTACGATAATAATAAATATCAGATTACAAAGGTGTTAAAACTCACGGAGATCTGTAAAACAATGCCGGTTTAGCGATTTGTTTGGCATTAGCCAAGACCAGGTGTGTTTGCTGAATCGATTGGTGGTATTTTCGTCCGTTTTGGGTGAGGGGCGCCAAAGATACAAGCGTTCAAAGTCATCAACCTTTGGCGGTTGATATTCGACGCTGCCGTTCAGAAAGAGTAATAATTAAGGTGGTCTCCACTCAAGAAATACGAAATTTTCCCAAAACATTTTTGTTCATAATTGAGTTCCTAATATGGTGTGGTTCAAAAAAAGAGCAGCCTTTGCTGAACATTTTAAGTTTTTTTTGGAAAATTTAAGACCAACGGTTCTAAATGCGTTGCCGACTTTCTCAGTTGGTGGTCCGCAACATGGTAACCATGCCAACAGCATATCAATTGAAAACATGATTAGACTCAGCGATATTTTATCTTCCTATTAGTACCAAAAAACTATAAATTAAATCAAAACTAAAACTTCTTAAATTTTGAGTGGAAGACCACCATAATGGAATCATTTAGCAATGCTTCCCAAAGGTTTTAAAATTTTAAAGAAATTTTAAAATTGTGCTCCGTTATTTCTCTCTTTATACTTTGAAAACAGGCAAGCTCACTCTTTTTGAAAAATCCATCAATATTCCCAAGTTTTCACTGATCTAAAAGATTCCAGTATATTTAGTACTCATTTGAACAAAGAATTAGATGTAATTTATTTAAATCCAAATATGCATATCAAAAATTATGCAACATGTTTGTAGACTTTTCAATACTTTTTTAATCATTTTATAAGATGGATATATAAATACAGGATTACTTGTATTAAACACATGGTATAAATACAATAAAAGTCAAATTTACCTAAATTATTATTTTAAAGTTTGTAAAAACACCTGCATGGGGCCGGTTGTACGAAGTCCGTTTAGCCTATCCTGTGGATAACTCGAAAATATCAATCAAGTCTATACATTCATCGAACAATCAAGCTAAAATATTTCAACTTGAATAGAACAATTATATTTGCAACTACATAAGATTTAAGTTCAGTCATTCACCAAATGTGTGAAAGTGTGTTTTAATTTTGGCTTATCCACCGTTTAAGCTAAACGGCCTTCGAACAACCGGCCCCTGGTCTATAAATTAACATAAATACTGTTAGTTTCTCAAAACAATTTGTATAATCATGAAATTTGGCTACCATTACTGAGTGCACTACATGAATGATTGATAGTAAACACTGACATAATGATCTCATAACACTGTTTTGAATAAAGTTAGCACAATCGCCATACAAAATGTGTGCCCCTTTCCTCATGATTTGATGAGCTTACATAATGTTATATTATATTTCCAAAGACCCAAGATGATTAATAAGAGCCTTTTACTATACTTGACAGTGTTGTATCAACAACATGGAGGAATTTATCTGCAAGAAAAAACTGGCCAAAAACAGGGAAATTGTAAGGCAAACGTAGGCCAATATTGCTCAAAGTGTATTTGAAATCCAAGCAAAAGAAGAAAATGATATGCCAGTTACACTCCCAATAATTTTGTAAACAAAAAGCAGTAAGATATAAATCAATACCAAATTACTATAACATTCTCTTAAGGGGGACTGCAGTCGGTGATGGCTGACACACCCATATTCAGAGCTTAAAATTTATATTGCGCGCATTTTTCCCAGCATACCCACTAATTTTTCCATGAAGCTTGACTAATAAAGATAATTTTAAGCCATATTTCAGAGAAAGGCCAGGGTCAAAATCTTAAGATATGTTTTTTTATATGCCATATCATCACTGAATTTGACAAAGGAAGTACCCCTATATTTAAGACAGCCATAGATAAGACATTTAAACTCAAACAAATCAATGCGGCATTTCCTGACTCATAAAAACCAATGCTTGAGCGGGCTCAAGAAAGTTTTTGCAGCTATATTTACTTTATAACAAAGCAACACAGGAGCAATTTCATAAGCATGTGACATGACATTTTCACTGCATAAGTGCATTTGGCAATTACAACATCTAGAACATTTTTCTAATGAATGTTTCAAGTTTTAATAGAACAAAGTATGATTTAACTTTCATAAAATACCTTTTCTAGCTAAAGGCCACGTCCAGATTTTGGAAAATTTAATAAGGAACATGTGTCCTTTTCTTCAAAATGTGTATTTTAACACACTTATAATTCCTGATGAGGAAGGACAAACGGCAAATTATTGAACATACCTTTGGAAACAACAACAACTTAGCTTCCATTAACAGCAAAATAAGAACACTTGCTTATTTCCAGATTGCTATATCCTGCTTCTTAAATTCTGACAATGAGTGAAAAATTCCATTTTTCGCCTATTTGTAAAGAAAAATTATTCGCATGTTTTCGCGTTCTTAAGCCGTAATATCCTTCAGTATAAGCACCACAACTTAATCTTTCAAGAAACACTTTAATTTCCATGAACAAGCCGGTAAAAAGCACAACTTTTCAACGTTCGAACCATAACAAGGCGGTTGAAGAAACGCCCGCTATATTTTAAACACCGTCTGCAAAATGCCCACCTGCTACTTCCGAGGTAAAAATGGCAAATGTGTTGGCCTGGCGAAGCCGATTTTTGCAATTACAAGGCATTTGCAAGAGTTACATACTTGCACTAACCTCTTGGTGCGATCTTTGAAAGAAGGCGACGTTGTCATGTTTGGAGCGGAAATTGTACATATTACGCTGAATACTACAAACGACTACGCCAAATACTACAAAGCCTTTAATACCGCTATAGCTACGCATGCAGGCACACAACATATCACACAATATATAGTACCGCACAAAAGTCAAAACCTCAACAAACTTGCCGACAAATATCGTGGGACATATAGTCTCCTTTGCAGACGTGCTTATTATAGCTCCAACCCTCGCTAACGAATGTCTGCTGCTGAAACGAGCTGCATGCACTTTCCATTCCCTCCGATCGACCAATCACAGCAAACCTTCCAAATTTCGTAAAATAAAACTGTGAAAGTGAATTCAGAGCGGAGCAAATTTATAATTAAATATTTTGAAGGCAGTCGTCGGTTGTATTTTGGTCAAAATTTTGCCTAAATAGAATTTTAAGAAATGGATATTTCTCCAGGATAATAAAAGTGCCACTACCAGAAATATAATATAATGTAAACACAAACACGCGAAACTATTGCGGTGAGATGAATTTCGCCGAAACTCCCAAAAGTAAACGTCTAGCTTTGCAATACTTTTCACAAAGACGCCCAACATACAGTAAGAACGTCACCTTTTTGAATTTTTGTACAGGTCGAAGCCATAGGAAGCTAGTTAATGGTAAGAAGAAAATACATTTAGACATCCTCCTCGAGAGTTTTTCGATCGCTTCTTGACATTGTTAACAATATTTTAAATTTCCCTCATAACATGCGCTATTGCACTTTTACACCGATTGTTTGCAAATTATGCAAGAACATAATCAAAATAGTATTCTACGTAAATATCGTGACGTTCTAGGCTAAACTTTTCAAAATATTTCCTCGCGACTAAACAAATGTGGCTTCCGATTGGCTCTTACTCTATGAACCACTGGAAGATGATTGGCTCCTAAAACAACGGGAATGGAATGTGCAGCTCGTTTCAGCAGACGTTCGTTAGCGAGGGTTGAAGCTATAAGAACGTCTGCGAAGGAGACTACGTGGGACGATGCAGAATACAATACGCGGTTGCTAAAGCGAATCTAATTGGTCGAAAAGGAAACAAACTTGCGTTTGATTTCAACAATCAGAACGGAGAAAGTTAAAAATTAAAATTACCCAAACAAAGACGGGAAACGTGCGAAAAAGCACAACAATGTGTAAGAATATTTTATGAAAACATCGTTTTAAAATATTTTTATAGCAAACTAAAATGTAAACATTGTTGTTTAAAAAACACTTGTGAAAGTATGTAAAAACACTGAAAACTATGAGCTTGCTTGCACACTTAATGTACATTACTGTAAGTTAAGGTCCGGATGTTATTTCCTTAACTTATTTATACCTTCAGAAAGTGTATAGGATGTTTGTATACAATTATAAAATTGCCTTATAGCTGTTTATTACTAATATTGTTACATGTGCGCGTATACACCCCATCATCAAGTTTATATATTAAATAGAGCAAAGACTTAACAATGTGATTTTCAATTTCAGCGACACAAACGAGTGCCCCAAATACAAAGATTGGTGAAACAGGTAAAGTATTATTCTACGTAATATATAGTACATAGAGTATATGTTTGAGCAAATGATAGAAATTAGCTCTCATTTTGAATGCACCTAGCTATTTCACTTGGAAACTAACGGTACAAACTTTGTGCCTTTTGGTAGGTAACGGTTTCCCTTAAATGAAATAGTAAAATTCAGTTTCCAGTTTTGAAGAAAGCTAGATGAAATACTTGTGAAAGCAAAAACACTGAAAGCTTTACAGTCCAGGAAATACAATATTTTATAACGTTACTATTCACAATACAATATAATAACATGTTGTATAGTATATCTTTGCTAATCCACTGTGCTCTTTTTCATTTTGAGAAACAGTTTCCAGGAAATCAAATAATGGAACTGAATGGTATATATTTTTCATTATGTTGGTGTCTGGAATTATCATTGGGCTTTTCCTTGCATATGGTGTGATGTGTTTTCGTCGACGTTGGTTTAGAAACAGAAAACATGGACGAAACCCTCAACAACATACAACCGAAAATGCAACATATCAAGGAATAGATCTTACAAGTATGAAAATGGAAGACGATTATGAGCCAATGGGAGGTGCAGGAAACGAGGACGAGTCTGCTTATACAGAGTTAAATACAGTCAGGGATGCAGAGAATAATTATCAATCTTTAACCAACTAATGTATTTTTATACGCTTTGTCACAACTTAATTATTGCATAACATATAATAATGAAAATACATTATTTACAAAAATTGTGACAGGGTAATCACAACAGCTTTTGGCCAATTACGGTGATTTACAATTGCAATTACAGTTACAGTTACAGTATTATAATTCTAATTTAAAAACAGCATGCAAGAGGTTTGATCAAGTCCGAGCCTGGTTACATTTTACACAAATTGTTTTCCATGAACGACAATCATCTACATTATAATTAATTTCTAGAGCAGACAGGTAGTAGTCAAATAAATATTTTTAGAGAATTAAATTTATTTGTTATCGATCAGTTTTGGTAAGGCATTCCTGGTTCTTGTTGTTCTAACTGCGTACATTTGTTGGTATGTTGCGGTGTTACATTTCTTTGTTTGAAAATGTACACAGTTTGGTTCCACAGATCTTGTTTCTCTTTTGTTGACATGTTTGGGAAGAACTATATCCGACAGGTTCATGACACCACAATTTGCCTTAAAGAAGAAAGCCATGTCCAAATATTCATGCCAATAATTTAAATGAAGAAATTTCTATATTCCTATTCCTCACCAAGCCTTTGGTGATAGTTGGCTGCGCAAAGAAAAGGTAGACCAAGGATATATTTGGATGCACGTGTTTGTATGTGTCCGGGCGATTAACCCAACAGATTGCGGACACTGAACTTGTGTGGCGTAACCTATTTGCGATCGTAACCTATTTGTGATGTTTCTCGTTGACCGTTTTATAAATCCCAGCAATTTACTGGCTTTTGAGCATTGGTCCAGGACTTGCTTATGCCAGGTTAAATTGTTAGAAATGTAGAGCCGTAGGTAGCTTTTTCAGATTGGGGGGGGGGGGGGGGAGGGCCTGAAATTCACTAAAAATTTACCGACGACGCAGGGCAAATAAGCGATGTCAGTAACTAAACCTCAGCGAGCGCACAACGTTACTAGTCCGTCGCGCATTTTGGTGCAGTGCCATCGGCAGCATATTGTTATTGGGGGGCCGAACCTAGGGAGGTCTGGGGCTTGCTACCCCAGGAAAGATTTTTAAGAAAAATTGTGAAATTCCTAAACCTAAGAATTCAAGGTTTTAACGCACTTTTTAACTTTTTACAACCTCATGTGCTCCGTACACAATTACAAGCGTCAGCGATTTTTTTTATTCCTTTTGACATTATTATATACATGTGATATTTAAGAAATAGAAAACATTTTCCTTGTTTCTATATATACACTTATAGAAACACGCGTGGGAGTTTGGGAGAACGAGAAATAATCAGTGGGAAAACTATGATTTTAAATTTTGGCGGGAAGATTTCCGTGTTTCTGTACAGTTATAGACACACGATTCTCGACCAATCAGCACGCGCGTACTATAAATGTTATATTATAAATATAGATGTGAAAGTAACGACAAACTATTACAGATGAGTTGATTGTAGCTGGCTATGCAAAAAATAGATAGAGTATGAAAAGAAGTACAATCCTGGATGAGAAAATTACTGCCGACGGCCCTGTGGCTGTGGTTAAAATTTACCGATCAAGCTACTTTCAAATTCTACGTTTTAACTGACGAAGGTCAATTTACCGACATTGTTTCTAAAATTTGGGCTGTAATACCCCCTACGCTCCCGCTCGACACGCCACTGTCTATACTAGTCTTTCGAAGTACTAATTATAGTGACTTATTAAATCTGTTTTCCAAGAGTTACTGAAGTGTTTCTGCATGTTCAATAATTGTAAGTGAAACCGTTAACTGAAATCAATTTTAAATCTATATCACAAATTATTGCGGGGGGGGGGGGTGTGCTGCAGCCCCCCCCGCCATCTCCCCTCCTGGTTGCTAGACCATATCAAGACTTTTTGAAAGATTCGTGGCTTCATAAGGTTTTCTCCATCACTTCGGACAAACAAGATGTCTTCAATTTTTACCTTCAATTTTAGTGAATTCAGTGCGAGGTTCATTTTAAGAAAGTTTTTTTGTCGACTCGTAAACACAAGCATATTTCAAATTTGCCACAAATTAGACATGAGAAGAGAAATTTTTCTCTTTTTCAGGTTGACAGCCTGCCTTCATTAAAGGTTGGTAATACTTTGCCAACCCGAATTTTAGCTAATTCTGAGACCTGGCATGCATTAGAGCCTCACATAAAAGGAATGTTCAGTATTTAAAAACGAATATTTAAAAACGAATATTTAAAATCGAATATTTATGATATGAATGAATATCCAATATGAACAGTTCAGGCACAACCGTAATTAGTCAACATTAACAATTTATTGGATGTTTGCTGACAAAGTCAATGATTACACTTATTTGTATTGAACCTCTGCAGTGCAAAACGTATTATAATTTGACCCTTATGGTGTGTAAGTATATTTTATACCAATTAACCCATTAATGCTTAAAATTTTCTAATCGCAAGTAAAATGCCTTGTGTTAGACAAGTAGGCATATTGGGGCCCATTGTGGTTTAATGGGTTAATGCCTAAGAAGTCTACTTTGAAATGTAAAATCATCTGACATTAAACAGAATAAAAATATATGGTGCACTGTGCAGCACTGCATGGGAATTAGCAACGGCAAATGCTGTCGCACTTAACGCTTACAACGACAAAAAAATTGTTGAACATTTTGCGTGAAACTAAAATTTGGCGGGAACGACTCGTATAGAAACACTCATTTTGGACTAGCTTTCACGCACAATTCAGATGTAAGTATAGAATTGCATACACATACTCAGATGCCCGCAATTTTTCATTGTCTGTTAACATAAAACTTTCTACATGCTTGTCAACACATTAGGAGCCATTTATATGAGCGTAAGTGAAAGTCGCGGCCAAAATGGCCGAACAACTTGTATAAACGGTCAACTAGTTTGCAAGCCGCGCCTAAATAAGCCCAGGGTTGAAAGGTTGTATAAAGAACAAGACACATTTTTGCCATCGTAAATCTGAAAAATGCTGCCGTAATCACATTTGGCAATGGCAATTTAGTGCCGTCGCCCTTTTGTCCTAATTCCCAGCACTGACCACTGTTGTGACTAAAAGAGTTAACACACACTAAATCTCCAAGTGTTGTACTAACATCGCACTAAAAACGGTGTAACACATTCGCAAGTGTTTTTGCCTCTGTATTTACACCAAGAAGGTGTAAATTTACAATTGTGGTTGTAGTATGAAAATACTGCCCTGACTTGCGACTGTTGCTTTAAAACAAGTAATTCCTACTAGGTAAATGTAATATATAATTCAGTTAACACAAACAATATATTTACATATTCAAAATGACAGTTCTTAGCAAGAAGTAGAAAAACTAAGTTAAAGATGCGGTACAATCTGTGGTCAGCTTTGTTCATGTTTTTTCTTTCCAAAAATGGAGTTTATCAACAAAGTTGTGGCAACTTTATATATATCCCAGCTTAATAAATGATAAAGGTAGCACAAACACGCTTTCCAATAATGTACAACCCAGTTAAACTACTTATTTTATGATCAGGAGACTCTGTACGAATGCGCAAAACAAACTGTACTGCATCTTTGATTATTTATAAATTGGTAAATTATTAAATAAATAGACTAATGCACTTTACACAACACAGTGTTCATGTTTCCTACTGTGTTAATACATGCACTAGTATAAGTTAGCAAGTTCAAAAGGAGACATGGGCAGATACTTTGGCTTAAGCATTATATATAAGAAATATTTAGCTCTGAAAACCTAAAATACGATGAAGTTTTGCAATTGTGGAACAGGTTAAATGATATTTTTTGTAACATGGTTCAAAAAGTATAATTTAATTTGTGTTAGCAAATGATAGAAACTCTCTTTTCCAATGCATCTATTTTACTTGGAAAACAAACGGTAGCCTCACGCAAAATGGGGTAGCTTTGCCTACCTAAGTGAAATAGCGAAATTCAGTGTCCAGTTTTTGAAGAAACCTTGAAGAAACACTTGACGTGAAAGTATGTAAAAAAACTGAAAGCTATGAGCGTGCACTGCAGTTACTGTACATTACCCTCAGTAAAGGTCCGAATGTTATTTCGCTTTATTTTACCTTCAGAAAGTGTTGTATGTTTCATACAGTCCAAGAAATTAAATATTTTTACCTTTTTGACTTAATTCAGTATACAGTATAATAATAAATTGTTTAGAAAATTTACAAACCCATATCTATATGCCCTTCTTAATTTTCAGAAAAAACAGTTTCCAGCAAATCGAATAATGGAACTGAATGGTATATCGTTGTGGTAATATTGGTGTCTGGAATTATCATTGGGCTTTTTCTTGCATACATAGCCCCATGTTCTCGTCGTCGTTGGTTTAGAAACAGAAGACCTGAACGAAACCCTGAACCACAAACAACTGAAGTTGATGCAGCTTATCAAGAGCTATATCTTATGAAAATGAAAACAGAAGACAATTACGAGTCAATGGGAGCTGCAGGAAACGAGAATTATGGGTCAATGGGAGCTGCAGAAAACATGTCTATCAATCTTTAACTAACTAGTCTAGTTGCTTAAAGTGAATATGACACGAAACTTATATAAAGTATTGTGCTTTATAGAGATTTCGAGCACTGATAAAACTGATAATCTCACATGTGAGATTATTTATGATAATCTCACATGTGAAAATTATCGCTTTTGAAGTTTATGAAAATGGATATTTTATTTTATTTTGTTTGAAAAGACTGTCCTTATATAATAAACAGAAAAATACAACTGAAGTACAAGCTGTGGAACTGACTCGATGAACACTTAGCAGTGCAATATCACCGTAGCAGTGCAATATCACGCCATTGTTCAGTGTATATATTGTAGTATTTTCTATCCACATCTTTCTTTCTGCTGCGTTTTCCATTTCTGTAGCAGTCCCTAGAATAAAATCCATATTAGAAGAAGATATTATCGATATTGTTATATCTGCAGAAGACGCTACTTCGAATGGTTCAACATCGGGCAAGATGACCGATTGACGCGGTGAGAATCGAAACAGTGATCTTTGGTTTGCTGAGCTACCAGGTTAAGTCGGTTTGAATAGGTGATAATTCTGGACTGAAGCTAGCGCCTTCCATATATCTGTATATGAGTATAGTTGGTAGAGCGTTGGACTAACAATCTATTGATAGTACTATAGCAATCGTAGTACTTAATATATTAACACTATATATCTATTGATATATTTTCGTCGTTTACCCGATGTGTGGTTACCACCAAGATAACGTTGCATGGTTTCCATGAGAGACGTCAGGACTAGAAATGCATTTACAAAATTACTACGACTTACACCATTAAAATCCTATTTACAAGCATATATTTGGGAGACCTTTTTTCAGTTCAGAAATTCCTAGCTTCTGGGTGAGCTAAATCAATATTGCTATTTCTAAATTTATAATTTGCTTGCAATGAACTTATCCTATTGTCAACGACTCGTTCAAGTTGTGAGCAATATAAATATTTTAAGACTTTATACAAAAATATCGGCTATATTTTTTGTCTTCTTCTCTATAACATATATTCCAATTGGCAATTGTATTATAATGGTGCACGGAAAAGCATATACATACATGAGATCTCAATCAGCCGATCTTTGTGTTCTCATAGTTTCTCATTCTCTCGTGGGGAACAAAGAGCGGCTGCGAGGAAGACTAATATCCGTGATGAATATATGTAACTGGCAATCCAAATGTCATTATTGCATGCATGCTTTCTCATCGCTTGAGTTTAACTTTTACAAGATGACAAGCTTCGTCTTCATAACTGGCGTTTTATTTGCTCTAAAATTTGATCTCACACTTTTGTTTGTAAATCCACTATTTGGATACATCAGGAAGAGAAAAATTGCTAGTATTATAACCAGGCTAATAGGCTTAACCCATACACAAGAATCTCACCTTACAATTTATTAAAAAAGTCTGGTGCTATACAAAGTAAAATAATAATATAAGGCTCATTTATAGAGTATACTGATGTTTAATGTGTAAAATGACTAAATTAAACCATTATGCATGGTTGAAATAAATAAGAGTGTTTAGAAATTGCATCTTTTATTGTGCTAAGTATACTGTCAAAGATGCATGAGCTTTACCGCTTGCCATTTAACATAAAGGTTTAGTTAGTCTTGCTTCTTAAAAGTAAAATGTCTTTATATCTACAAAGCTGTCTACAAGGCTTGAGCGCACCTAGAACAGGAGACCTAGACATAGCTGGTGACCATTTGTATACACTATAGGAGAGGGGGGAATGGGACTACCTCTCCCCCCAATGTTTTCTTGCAACCTGAAATCCTTTTAATTGTGTCAAATATATTTAAGATTGAAATTGGTTGCAACAGCAGGTTGGGTACCCCCAATATTTTGTAAAGAGTCCACCACTGTACGTATTATAAGACATTTAATTACTTCCATGAAGCTCAATTTTCAAATGGCACTATTGATGATCATGATTATAATATATACCATTTGGTCTAGAGTATTCAACTGAAAATATAAATTTTGCCACATATTTAATTATCCATAACATCATTGCATAATTCTGTTTTTCGCCAACTTGTCAACATAAATGTCAAACACCATAATTCACAGTTCAATACCAGATCTTGTACAAAAATGTCAGTACACTTGTGAATCTTGTACACTTGAATTTCCTTTCTCTTCTTAATAACATAATAACATTTAAGACATACAAATATTTTTCAATTTATTAAAGATTACATAAATTCGCACCATCGGTAAGGTGAATTACATTATATATTACAGAGTGTAAAATGATATATTACATTCAATTGGTATGTAGTTAAAACTATTAAAAAATCTTAGTTAAAATATAGCATGCAATAATATATAGTTAAAATTTTAAAGGATCTCAGTTATTGCTGATTATAAACCACCGTCATAGTCGGAAAAAAACTATTTTTGAATCTATCTGTTCTACATTTATATAAAGACAAATTATTTCCACTACGCACCGATCGTCCATGCGATTCATACCTCGTACGAGGTATAAGGTAGGAAAGTTTCGAACTTGACTGGGTTTTAAGTTTATTAAAAAGTTTCAAACACAAACGTTGACGGTTGTCATCAAGTCTTGGACATCCAGTAAGAGCTAAACCTTCGCGGTAGGATAAATGTGGAAATATAATGCGCTTCTGTATGCGTTCGATCTTCTCAACAAGAAAAGAAGGGAGGCATGTATGCCACACAGCGCAGCCATACTCCAAAATGGAGCGGATAAGAGATGTATATATACTTATTAGGTCATCTTCAGGCACTCCATTACGCTTCAGAGTACGAATAATATATAAACGTCTTGCGGCTTTCTTCGTAATAATATCTACGTGATCATTCCATTTTAAGTCGTCTTGGATTTGAAGACCTAACAATTTATGGCTACTAATCGTTTCGAGCGGTATTCTATTGATGGTAAGCTGTGGTAAATCAGGCACATCACGTTGGAAATTAACTCTCAATTCTTTGCACTTTTTTGGATTGAGTTTCATAAAATTTTGGTCGGACCAGGTTGAAATATGGTCCAGTTCGTATTGCATGTTGGATTGGCCATGATTTGGGATGACTTCGGAGATAGTAAGATCGTCTACGTACTTCCATTGGTCTGACTCTAATGTTTTTAAGTCGTTGACCATTACCAAAAACAAGATGGGACCTAATTTTGTTCCCTGGGGAACACCGGCATTTACTTGTGCCCAATCGGAGATTGATTCCCCAAGTTTGACCCTCTGTCTGCGATCGGACAAAAAGTTACATAACCATGGAATAATAGATCTACGAAGTCCCATATCGATCAGCTTAGCAATCAGCACGTTCAAATTAATTCTGTCAAAGGCCTTGCTAAAATCCAGCAAGATAATCCGTAACGAACATCCATCAGCATCAAGTTTGGATAACCAAGAATGGAACATATCAAGTAGGCATAAAGTAGTGGATGAACCGCGGAGGCATCCAAATTGCTTAGGATCAATTTGATGTCCGATATCTTCAAGATCCATTCAACGACGAATTCCTCTAGGACTTTTGATATACACGACGTTAATGAGATTGGACGTAGATCGTTTTTTCTTTGGGAGGTGCCTCTTTTGGAATCGGGAAATATTTGCGGATTTCAGTGGGAAGGGACGGTAGCCGAAGATAAAGAGAGGTTGAAAATATCTGCAAGTGGGTCGGACAATTCGTAAGCAAATTCTTTAAGGATGCGAGGCGGGATGTTATCAGGGCCAGCGGTTTTAAAAGAGTTAAGACTGAGCAACTTTTTACACACTTGGTAAGGATAAATAGTGGGTACTTGATCAACAGCAGGTAAGTAGGCAGGTAACATACTCGTGTTAAGGGCTGGAATATCTTCATTTACGGAAAGGAAGAAATGGTTCAGAGTTGTCACCAATTCATCATCAGTAAGTAGGACATCATCCTCCTGGAGGTGGATCGGTGTGGTAGTATTTGATTTACCAGACAATTGGTTAATCATTTTCCACCAAGATCTACAGTCACTCTTTTTGAGGTGCCGTACTTTATCAGAATAAAAATTCTTTTTCCTGAGTTGGATTGCATAGTACAGTCAAAACTCCATTGAAATCAAATATACAGTCAAAACTCCATTGAAATCAGAGAAAGGTCACATATCAAACTCAGAGTCAAAAATAATTTCCCATTATTGCCATAAAGAAGTCCATTCTTTTCCTCAAATGACACGAAGTGTCTCATAAACAACTTCTTAATTCTATCACAACTATACTCGACGAATATCAACAAAAAATCGTGTTCACTTCAAAACAAAATATATTGGCCGCGCTAAGGATGGCCACAGGGGGTATGGATCCAATAGCTCTTAGATTGAACAATCAGATTCATTTCTCCAACTCATGTGGCCAAAGCCATTTACTCTATGGCTCTGGGTACGAGATTGCCCTATGATATGAACTTGACCAGGGTTTTCGGTGACGACGCAATGTCGCGACAAATTGCAGAATTGGTTTAACACAAAGAGTGAATGGAATTATATTAACTTTTCCCTGTTGTTGGTTGTGGCAGATTGATGTAGAACAGCCATGTTACATGACGTATATGCCATGATCCACTAACATAATAAACTGCAACTTTCTCGTTAGATATTTCTCCTCTTAGGAAGATATCTTGAACGTGGTCCTAAGGTGCCCTCTTAGAAAGCCCTATCAGAACCAGATTCCTCCCCCCCCGTGAATTCTATAATTTGACATAGCGGCGCTTCATGAAGCATCAAGAGAAGCAGAAACTGACCTGGGGGTCCACTAAAGTTTGGTTTGTTGGCTGTCTCCCTCCCTACCAATAACGATAATATTAGAACCAATAATCTAGAATGTTTGGTGTGGATTGAACAGCTTTTGAATGTTGATGAGTAGCCTTGGAACATTTGGTATGATGCTCCTTCCCCTGTAGATTTGGAAGGATTCAATAGAAGTCTTGGAGGGGAGTCCAGAGTTTTCAAGGCCTAGCCCTGCCAGTTTGGCCTGCATGAAGGTTTTATTTGAACCCAGTAATGTGAAGATTTTACCTTGCTCCCACAGCACCTTAGTCACTAGCAAGCAGGCAGTCATGGGCTGCAGCCACTAGCCTTCAGGATGTCTTGAGACTACCCGCAGGCTACTCATCACTGTTCAAACATTGTTGTATATTTTTTGCTGCAACCGACACTAGGCCCCAAGGTTACAGATTTATATAAAACAATATATGAAGCAATCTCGGTATGGCCATAGCAAGCATAGTTCTTATGAACACAATTATAGGAGCACTATATCATGGGACAAAGGGCACAGGGTGCAGAGGAGTCAATTTCGACTAGCAAAATAACTCCTTACCTTGTTACTTATAATCTTTGATGGTATTCATAAAATTAGTGAAATATAACGCATAAAACATGTATTAATATACACTTGTCGTAGAAATGGTAAACCGTACTTCATCTAACATCAACCAAAATAATATACTCCGCTGCCTTGCATTACTTCATCGAATGATTGGCTTACAATAAATAATAGAGTAAAGGGAAGAAACAGCCGTCGTCATGATCATATTGTAGAATTGCTTAATATTTCATAAAAAGCCACAATTTTTGGTGTGCATGCTAGAAATCATGTGTTCTAACTACCTTATCAAATAAATTTCAATAAAAGGACGTTAAACCTACATATTTGACGACCGATATTCATGGATTAATTTCGTACGATGTGTACCGCAACACCTTATGACGGAAGTGACGTATGATGCAAAGACGTGATGTGAGTTATAGCAAATATGTCAATATTATCCAAAATATAACAACCCCAAACTAATTTAATGACAAACAGAACATCAGAAATGTGCAGTTCGTCTACTCTCAAAGTATTTAATAACTTGAAATTTTATATTCTTCAAAACCTTAGCATACAATCCATACATGTACGCAGTGTTTTGCAAATATTATATAAAATCACCTTGTATTTGTTTATTTCATAAACGGTAAATAATTACATCACTGAAACATTTTAATCAAATTCGTCAAATGCAAGGTTAGATAAATTTTATAAAAACATGACTGTCTCAAAGACTCAAATATGCTATGGCAAAAAAAAATGTACTGAGTTAAACCATAGTCCCTATAATACAGTGTCTGGAAACGCGGCAAACTTGAAAGTTTATAGCCATGTGCACGGGCTGATGTTGAGGCCTGAAGGTGATGTTGGGGGTGTACTGAGAATGCACGTTTTCTTTGTTTTACAAATGTTAATATTCAGCTGCACGGATTTCAATGGCTGCTTCCTTCATTATGCTAAGAGAACAATGTGTTTACTGAGCGTGAAGGTGCACAAACATGAACAAAAACATAGAACAAAAGGTTTAGAAGCGTTTCCAGACGCTGTGTTATAGGGACTATGGTTAAACAGGGCAAAACATCGGACGATAACAGTTAAAATTTTAGTCATGTTTACGTTTTTATCGCTAACCTTACGTACATGTCTCTCGCCAAACTCAAACGGTCGAAGATTTAAAATGATCTGGAATCTTGATCAAAATACGGCATTAATTCATGCAAGTTTATACTTTCCGAATATTTTGAAACTCTATAGATGCGACGGTTAAGTGAGGTCATAGCGAATGATCTTCCGGTTTTATTCCCTTCCGTCATAGGGTGTTGCGGTGCACATGCGACGAAAGATCTTAAAAGTTTCCTCCCTTTCTCAATTTATTATTCGTCATCCTCTCGGGCTGTTGTCGTGACCTTCCCGGAAAATGCGAGTCCACAGTAATGCAGACAGCGGAGTATATTGGCCGGTACTTCATTTTCGGTTGATTTTAATTTCACGAATTAAAGATATGTATTGAATTTATGCATTTGTTGGACTAATTTGATGATTTTTACTACAAAAACGTAGTCGACATTGACGCCTCTGCCCCCTGTGAAAGGGCTGTCAATTAACAACTTTCAGCAATCACTCATCAACCAAAACTTCTTGTGATTTCAATGTCTGCAGTAGTGGGCAGACAAAGAGCTTCGCATATAATATATTTTCAGTTATTTTAATGAAGGGCTGCTTAAAAATACAACTTTTTGCATACAAACAGCAACCAAGACACTAATTTTTGCAATTATTCTATAAACACATGTCACCACAAGGCATAACCAAAACTATAGCCAAACGAAAGTCGACAGCAAAGCAAAAGTATTTTAAAGTCAATATTGTTCGGAACTAACGACAAAGTTGCTAGTAAACCGGGTTTGTTTTCGCTTCAAACCATTTCAAAGTGAAGCCATGCCTCTGGGACATGTTGACAAAATGTCGGCTAAAACATTTTGACTTTTAACTGCCTGTAGCTGTACGTAGAAATCAAGCAGTCACAATAAATCTAGATTCCTTAGTTAGAGAGCTCCATTTGAAGGGGTAAATTGCCTACAGTGCTCTTACCGATCACTTTATTTACTTCGAAACGTGCGACAGAGTAGTTTTCGATGCCAGCCTTTTGCCAAATGGATTTTGCTCAAACTTACGTTAAAGAGTCCTGCTAACCTCTGCTAAAAATAAGACTTTTAAACCAGTCTTTGGAGCGAAACATAAAGGAATAAAATAAAAAAATATAGGGTCGTGCAAAATCCACATTTTCCTACCGCTATTTGTTGAGAAATGGAAGAATAACCAGCATGCATTGCTGTAGCTGGAATTGCCTATTATTGTTGGATGGTAGAAAATTGCCAACCTATACAAGTTTGCAGGTGATGGGAATTTAGAGCGAAAGAGAAAAGCAGATGAAGTAATAACCTATGCGTTATAATAACAAATATTCTGCGAGGCCCGCAGAGGAAACTGGACAAACTAAAAATGTCTAAATTATTTTTTCGATTCATTCAACGTTAATGAAGAACGGCAGTGAGTATTTTTTCCATTAAACCATTCCGAAGTAACTGCGGTTCTATTATGAAAATTATCTGTCTGGCTCTATATTCAAATGTGAAAACAGGATTGTGAATGCAAAAATATCGTACCCATGAGGTCTCGATTAGTGGCGGAAATTCACTTTCTGGGGGGGAACTCGTGAGGAACAAAGAGCGGCTGCAAGAGAAGCTAGTATCGATGTTAAATATATGAAACTGTCTGCCAGTCCAAATATCATTATTGCATGCTTTCTCGTCGTTAAGTTCAACTTTAACAAGATGACAAGATTCGTTTTCATAACTGGCGTTATATTTGCTCTAAATTTTGTTTCATACCAATGTGAAGGTGAGTCGTTATCTATACTATCTTTTGATGAAAATTTCAATGGACTTGGTTGCTTATAAAGCTTGTTGATATGATCCCGGACAACCGGGAAATTCACGTTAGTGAAATCCGCATGTCATCGTTATAAGGAAAAATAGAAATCATTGTGTGTTCATATATGAGAGACCAATCTCGTACCCCAGTTGATGTAACTAACCAAATAAGGTAACCAGTCTGGCTACGTGAGATCTAATGTAACGCTTGATGGGATTCCAATCAAGAGAGATAAAAGTTTCCATATAATTCTTCATCCTACCTGATGGGCATTTGAAGAAAGTACCTTATAGACGAATACATTTTTAAATGATTTAGTTCGAAACCAATTATTTTGCTTTTGTAGAAATTAAAACATTTCGATTAATTTCAGTTATTTTTTAAACATTTGAGGAAGAGGCAAATGCCGCTAGCTGAGATCTCACCTAATGCTGGGATGAAATTTTTCATATAATTCTTCATCCTTTCTGATGGGGATGGGTATTGGAAGAAAATATTTAATAGAGGAATAAATTATTCAGTTCGAAACTAGTTCTGTTGCCTTGGTATATAGAAAAATTCTTTAATTTCTCTTTTCAACATTCGAGGAAGTGTAAGATTTTTGCACCTCAAGGTTCTAAGTACTTCCAGACATCGATTCGTTTGTTTGAAAATGTGTGTATCGCATAATTATTTCTTGTAAGATTTGTGAAGCTGAGATTATGGACCAGTATACAACAGAATTACTAGTTGAGTCAAACCGCGCCCACATGTAGCGTATATATCGAAATCATTTTCGACCGTGCATACGATATTAAACTGCATAAAAGCTAGACTTGCTCCAAGTTTGTCTCTTAACAGGGGTTTTAATTGGGGAGTTATAAAGAATTGGGGAGTTCATTCATCATCATTTCATTAAAGGATTGAGAGTTATAAAGGGCGCACGAAAATGCGTGCGCGAGGAAGTGAAGGCGGGCGGGGGCGAGAACATTTGGCGAGGAGAGACAGACTTGTTTCCCTTGCAGCGCGCCAAATTTACCAGTTGATTTTTCCACCGGAGGCGGGGCAAGTAACCTGCTGCTCATTCGGAAATATATTAAATATAAGCTGTCATCTGTAGCTTCGGTTGTGAGGAAATAATCACAGATTGTGGCGAACTGAAACTGTTTGTTTTCGTCTGAGGCTGCCCTTTTTGCTTAATATAAGTTTTGCCTTCGAAGACTCAAATATTTCTCTCACTTTGACAATTTTTTAAACTAATGTTTCGTTACGTTCAAAACAGTTGCGGCAAAGGATCAAGTGACCAATTTCCGACTCGCGCTTTCGTTGAATTGGGCTTAACTGCGCGTCTGGGCTTTACCGCGCGTCAATGGAGTCGACTTGTAGCAAGTCTAATGATATCTGTCAAAAGCGTGTTACGAAACAAATAGTTTTCTTCTCGCGTCGGCTTTCTTTGAGTTTGGTGAGATATCCAAACGGTATAAGCTTTCGTTGGAGTGGTATTATACCTTGCATTATTCATTCTTATTCTTCATTATTCCCTTGCATTCTTGCATTCTTATTCTTCATTTAACCAAATTTAAACAAGGCCAAATTGGGGTAAACAAAAAGTTGAAGGGTGGCACCAGCTTGTATATAGCGTCTATACAATGAACGCAGAGTCTTTACTCGAAACGTCGAAATTCTTGTTGAATTTTTCAGGTAGTTTGATCCTAAAGGCTTCAGCCAGGCGGCCACTTTATCCCCTTTCAAACACCTCTGAAGTTTGTATTGTTTACAAATCAACAATAATACAAACTAATTAAATATTCATTTCGCTTTCCTACCTTTGGTTTACACAGTACATACTCCTAAAAAGCACCATTGGACGGGGATTTCCAATCCCTTTAGTTTGATACCATTTTTATAATCAGGGGATTTCCAATCCCTTTAGTTTGTACCATTTTTATATTCATAGGACATTTTTATAATCATAGGACATAATTTGTCCTATGATTATAAGACATAATCTAGCCCTTTCACGGCAATTCTCGTGAAAATGCTCTATTTTTTGCGAAAGCAGGTGTTGTCGGCGCACGCTCGGACAATTTCGGAACTTCAAATCCCCTAGCGTATTGAAAGTACCCGCAATCGATTCCTCGTGAGGTCATTGCATAGATGGCGAATTTTCATTGGTTTATAGCAAGCAGCATTGACCTTATATCAGAGGAGGTTGGACAGCAGGCCGCAAAGCATCATGGGTAATGAGCGTATGTTTCCACGTGCGGCCTCATTTATGCGTTGACTGCCGTGAAGTCAACATCTCTGGCCATAGCAAATTCTGCGAAAATGGACGCTATTGATCCAGCGACTCAATGCCATCATTATGGATGTGTTTAGTGTTTGTGTATGGATGTATAACAAGACTCTTTGAGTCCGTTTAATGGATTTATTTGTGCAGAAATCTCAAAGGCTGCGTGTGATCAACTGGTCTTGTGGTCAATATAAATGTTCATGTGTTGAAAATTCTATATGTATTTGTGGACACTTTATTCAGTGTTGCACGTATTGCATTTTATATACTTAAGTAAATGATTTCATAAGATGACCCATTGGCACTGCCTGTATCGTCTGTATTTGTAATGTACATAGTGCAACTAGTGAGGAGTGTAATACAGACAGTTAACTAAATATTTATTGGCCAGATTGATCTTTTGCAACAGAAATTACTGGTGAAATGTAGACAAAACAAACTTTACAGTAATATACAGTTCCATTTTTATTGAAAATACATAGCACATGCATAAAATATAATATAAAATGCTCATTCTCTACATATATAAAGAAATATTAAAGAAAGCAAATATCCACCAAGAAGGCAAATTAACAACACAATGATAGAATTCAAACCAAAATACAAATCTGTAAATAAACAACAAATTTTACTTCTAAAATTTTCTTCTAAAACTCAGCGCTTATTTTAAACAGTAAAGTCCACTTCTTCAGAAAAATAGGAGCAATCACTGCGTCAATTGTGGAAATTCGAGATGTTCAACTTCAAAGATTGTTGACAGAAATGGCATCGGATTAATACAATATGACGACGTACAACCTACATAAAAGATCAAAATAACGTTTACCTTACAAAATACTGCTCACATAGGTAGATCAATAGTTATTGAAATAGCATGGATGCATTCGAGGAAAAAATTGAATAACAATGACAAAATATTCGATATTTGCGAGTCGAGTGGGCCGTCAGACAACAAAATTGCAGACAGAGCCAGACACTAGCCCAGATATAAAATCTCTAAACAACACGCAAATAACTCCCAAATCTCCTAAAATTCATTCAAAAGTACTTTAACGCTTACTCTAAAGAACAACGCTCTTTATATTAAAGAAGTTTCAAGATTCATTGGGAAAAACAAGCTTTGGTGTCAGGCGCAATAAGGTGCCATTTTGGCAAAAGTTGAAATGACTATGGTCACTTCAATGTCGAATATCTCAAAAACTGATGGGGGATCCCCGGGATCCCTCCAGCAGATTTTTAGTATATACATTTATCTTGATTGTTTTGCAAAAATTACGAAAATCGAACCATGGGAACTCCAGATATTTTAGTTTGAAAGTTGTAAACAGACGCGTCCTCGAGTCATCACGTTGCGATGACACGATGAACTTTAATCATCAAAATAAGTTAAACAATAATACTTACCTCAGTTTTTTTTACAGATACCACAAGTTCTTGTATAATATCAAGGCCACTCTTGCTTTTTTACAGAATTTTTTAAATATTAGTATGTATTTTTCAAGTGTTTCTGCGTCCAATGCAAATTAGGCAGCCTAAAATCTTCACAAACATGATGGAAAAATAGCGCGATTTCATTGGTCGAGAAATTCACGTGACAGCTGTCCAACCTCCTCTGACCTTATATGGCATTTCGTAATCTATTTCGCGTGCTGGAATTAAATTTTAACGATTTCGGCATTTTGTATGCGATATTCAAAAAAATAAATAAAATGAATAGTTCTACTTCTTCAAATGCAATGAAACTTTCCAATATTCCTTTTTACATGAGCTACAATCTGTGTGGTAACACTTGCTCGAAAATAATAAATCATGCTCTGGTAATTCCGATTTATTTCAACAATAATTGTAAAATGTTTAGATAATTTATGAAAATGTATGCAAATTAATTTGGATATGTAATATGAACCGGGACAAACTAAATATAATTTTAAAGAGGAAGTCATAAGCTATCGAATGACGTGTGTCCTGTTGCCAGAGAATAAACACGTCTGGAAATATTTACATTTGAAACAACTGATCGTAAATACCATGCGTCGGGGTACAACGATTTAAACCGTCCTTAGTTTTACAACTGATTCTACCTCAATTGTTTTCGGAATTGACAGATTCCCCTTTTCAGTCTCATACCGTTTTTTGGCTCGTTCACAATTTTACGCTTTACTCTTTGTCAATTCTCTACTTCCTCATTCAATTCCTCTTAACCCATCGGGAATTCTCTGTTTTCAGTTAGCGTAGTTGTATGTAGAGTGAAATAAGATGACTCTTAATTTTACAGATTGTAATTAGAATTTAGGCTATTTATAGCTACTATCATTGATCTCATACACTCATATATTATTTTAAGATTTTGCAGCTATGCCTGTGTCACTCAGATTACAAGGGCCATTAAGTGAAAATGGTACTGGTCGTGTTGAAGTATTCTATAATGGACAATGGGGAACAATCTGTGATAATGGATGGGATATAAAAGATGCTAGGGTTGTATGTCGTCAACTTGGTTATCTAGATGCTGTTAGAGCTCTTCGAGGGTCCCAGGTTCCTTTTGGTTCTGGACCTATATGGTTAAATTATGTCGCTTGTGTTGGGAGAGAACAAAATATAACCAGTTGCTATCATAATCCTTGGGGAAATAATAATTGTAGGCATTACAGAGACGCTGGAGTTGAATGTGCTTCAACAGGTAAAGTTAATCAATGTACTAACGTACACTCATAAAAAATATTGTTAATGCGATTTCAATGCCACAATGAAGTTTCATGTGGTGCACATTTTGGCTTGAAACATTTTAACACAACTTCATAAACTTTCCCTTAAACATATTTAATTATTTGGAAGATAATAAAGAATTCCCCATGCACCTATTATTCCAATTGATGTAAACGAGACTATTCATATGATATGTCAATGTGTCATTGACTTACTGTATAACTTATTAAACCATCCTTAGTTTTACAAATTCTACCTCAAAATTTTTCCGGAATTGACAGATTCCCTTTTTCAGTCTCATACCAGTTTTTTGGCTTTACTCTTTGTCAATTCTCTACTTCGTCATTCAATTCCTCTTAATCCATCGGGAATTCTCTGTTTTCAGTTAGCGTAGTTGTAAGTAGGGTGAATAAGATGACTCTTAACTTAATTTTACCGATTGTATAATTAGAATTTAGGCTATTTATAGCTACTACCATTGATCTCATACACTCATATATTCTTTTAAGATTTTGCAGCTATGCCTGTGCCACTCAGATTACAAGGGCCATTGAGTGCAAATGGTACTGGTCGTGTTGAAGTATTCTTCAATGGACAATGGGGAACAATCTGTGATGATGGATGGGATATAAATGATGCTAGGGTAGTTTGTCATCAACTTGGCTATCAAGATGCTGTTAGAACTTTTCGACCGTTCCATGTTCCTTCTGGCTCTGTCCCTATATGGTTAGTTGACGTCGCTTGTACAGGGAGAGAGCAAAGTTTGACCAACTGTTCTCATGCCGGATGGGGAAATAATTATTGCTACCATAAAAAAGACGCTGGAGTTGAATGTGCTTCAACAGGTAAAGTTAATCAATATACTAACGTACACTCATAAAAAATATTGTTAATGCGATTTCAATGGCCACAATGAAGTTTCATGTGGTGCAAATTTGGCTTATAGCTACTATCATTGATCTCATACACTCGTATATTTTCTTAAGATTTTGAAGCTATGCCTGTGCCACTCAGATTACAAGGCCCATTGAGTGAAAATGGTACTGGTCGTGTTGAAGTATTCTACAATGGACAATGGGGAACAATCTGTGATAATTATTGGGATATAAGAGATGCTAGGGTTGTATGTCGTCAACTTGGTTTTCTAGATGCTGTTGGAGCTCCCAAAGGAGGCCAGTTTCCTTCTGGTTCTGGACCTATATGGTTATCTCACGTTGCTTGTATAGGCAGTGAGCCAAGTTTGACAAATTGTTCTCATTACAGATGGGGAAAACATTATTGCTCGCATTTCGAAGACGCTGGAGTTGAATGTACTTCAACAGGTAAAGTTATCGAAGAAATCAATATAGTAAGGTATACTCATAAAGATACTGTCAGTGCAATTTCAATGGCCGGAATGACGTTTTATAAGTGGCGAACATCTTGAAACCTTTTAACGCAAGTTCATAAATTTTCAGTCTAATACCTGTTTTTGAACCTTGTTCAGGATTTTACAAATTCAGGCTTTTTTCTTTCCTCGTTCCCCATTCGGCAATACTTTTTTTCAGTTAACGCAGTTATAAGGTGAAGTGGAATCAGATGTGTAGCTTTTCTCAATTTTTTATTCTTTAATTTTCCCGTTTGTAATTAGAAATTCTGCTATTTATAGCTACTATCATTGACCTCACACACTCAGATATGCCTGTGTCGGTCAGGTTACAAGGGCCATTAAGTCAAAATGGTGCTGGTCGTGTTGAAGTATTCTACAATGGGCAATGGGGAACAATCTGTGATGATTATTGGGATATAAGACATGCTAGGGTTGTATGTCGCCAACTTGGTTATCTAGATGCTGTTGGAGCTCTTAAATGGTACCAGGTTCCTTCTGGTTCTGGACGCATATGGTTAGATGACGTCGCTTGCACAGGCAATGAGCAAAGTTTGACTAATTGTTCTCATGCAGGATGGGGCAATAATAATTGCGGGCATTCCGAAGACGCTGGAGTTGAATGTTCTTCAACAGGTAAAGTTATCGAAGAAATCAATATACTAAGGTATACTCATTAAATACGGTTAATGCCATTTCAATAGCCAAAATGACGTTTTATTTATTATTGGCGAACAGTTTGGCTTGAAACTTTTTAACACAACTTCATCAATTTCGACGTTTCATTTTACCAATAGCGATTTGAATTTTGGCTAATTATACCTACTATCATTGACCTCATGCATACACACAGATATTCTTTGGTAATTTTACAGCTATAGCTGTGTCGCTCAGGTTACAAGGACCATTAAGTGCAAATGGTACTGGTCGTGTTGAAGTATTCTACAATGGAAAATGGGGAACAATCTGTGATTATGATTGGGATATAAGAGATGCTAGGGTTGCATGTCGTCAACTTGGTTATCTAGATGCTGTTGGAATTTCCAAAGAAAGACGCGTGATTTATTCTCGTTCTAGACTTGCATGGTTATCTGACGTCGTTTGTACAGGGAAAGAGCAAAGTTTGACAAATTGTTTTCATGACGGATTGGGGTATAAATATTGCTGGGGTTTCGGCGACGTTGGAGTTGAATGTTCTTCAAAAGGTAAATTTATCGAAGAAATCAATATACTAAGGTGTACTCATAAAATACTGTTAATGCCGTTTCAACTGCCAAAATTACGTTTTATTAGTGGCAAACATTTTGGCGTGAAACTTTTTAACACAACTTCATCAATTTCAATCTGATACCTGGTTTTAGCCTCGTTTAGGATTTTACAGATTCAGGTTTATCTCTTTCCCAGTTCTCTCGTTCTTCATTCCATTCAACGTTTAATTTTACCAATTGAAATTTGAATTTAGGCCAATTATAGCTACTATCATTGACCACATGCACACAGATATTCTTTGACACTGATTTTTACAGTTATAACTGTGTCACTGTTTTCAGTTACCGTAGCTATATTTTGGAGTGGAATCAGATGCAACTTTTCATTATTTGGGACTCTTTAATTTTACCGATTGCAATTTGAGTTGAGGCTAATTATAGCTACTACTAGAAATACATGCTTGCAGTAACCCCTCGTCCCATGCGGCATGCACCCGAACATTGACAGACACTACATTCCAAAACATTACTGTTACTAAGCTTTTTCATCACAAAATCTGCTATGCAAAAGTGGTAGACGAGTCAGATATCTGGGTTCAAAGCAAAATTTTGGCTTGGAAAATTGAATTGGATCTCTGGGCCTCTGGCTCACACCCCTCTTCACGACGCACTCAAAGGCTATCGCCATATGAAATGTTTTACTTGACGTAATCATTGTGTTTCCCTTCATTTTAAATGTGCCATTAAAATTTTGATCATTACTGTAATAGTTTGGAAAGAAGAGTGGAAGGAAACAATAATATTTTGGGAAATCTATTTTGGGTTGAGAATTTTTGAAAGAATAAAAAATGGAAATTTTGTTTCAAGAAGAGGAAGCACAGTAGCCATGGCAACTCGATTAATAATATAAATTTCTTTTCTGGAGTACAAAACAGTTTACAAAAGCTGCAAAAATAATTAAAATATTAGTTGTTTTAGCCATAGAAGCTTCAAATTAATGTTTTAATGCAACCTTCCGTTCACTAAAAGTTTCGAAAAGTTTGTAAAACTAAACTGCCTTTTACTCTATATTTCTTTTCTTTTCTGCACAAACTGTGATAATATTTTTACTTTTAACAATAAAATTACCATTTGCCCAACTATATAAAGTAGGTATGTTATTTTGTTCTTTTTTGGCTTTGATTTACTGTACCAAACGTTTCGAAATTGCCATAAAACTTCAACTGTTTTTTGAACAGTATTTTTATACTATGAAGTTTTTTAGATAAAATATGTTTTTCTTTTCTATATAACGCATTTGGATTAACACTAAAACAATGTTGTGTTGACCACACATGCAGGATGAACTGTGCAATTTCAAAACCACAAACTATAGTTGCTGCCAATTGACGGCAAAACTGAAAAAACAAGTATGCAAAATAAACACTTACCGTGTAATTTAAAACGCTATAAAACTCGAAAATTCTGTCCTTTCTCGGCTTTTCGACTGCTTTATTTTCTTATTGACTTTAGTAAATGAAAGTCCTCTAAAATATTTTCACTTCTCTTGTTTTGGAGACTTAATATTTGTCTGAATTAATATGTCCCGACTCCAGAGTACAATTTTGAAAAAAGTTTTCATATAAATGCATTATAAATTAAGGTGGCTCCCTACAGTTCTGTAAAACTATGTGTAGTTTTCAGTAACTTTCGCTTTCAACCAAATTTTTATTAGATACACTTCTGACAGGGCAAAATGAACATTTCCACGAATGTAAAGAGGTCTTTGGCTGTCCATTTATGGACAAACAGGAATAGTGTTGGTGTTGCTATGGCAACCATAGTGTCTTATCTTTTGCGCTTATATTATTCTGAACTTTTTTTGGAAGATTTATGGTTCACAAAGGAATAACATATCAAAATTTGAAGGGTAGTTTACAAATAAGTTTTCGAGATATTTTGGAATTTCGATTACAGAGAAACTTATCTGTAGAATTTTTTGAAATTTGGATATATTTTTCTTCTTGCCTTGTTTAACAATTGTGCAAAGTATTAAAAATTTTCACCGAAGGAAACACGAGAAAAACAGCTCGAAATTCCAGTTAAAGTTGCTGACGTCAAAAAAAATCGACTCGACATGATCGCATTTTGCGCATGCGTCTGAATTATAATGCGTGAACAACACGAATTGAAACAAAATCAAACGAGTGTATAGTTTTGTGCTTGGTTCTTTGTTGTGTATTTTTATTCCTATTTCTTGGCTTGTGCCAAATATTCTTTACTTGTTTGAGAGATGCAAATGCATGATTAATTACCATGGAAATAGAAATACTATTAATCCAACGTTTCTTCAATTTTTTGGTTGTTAAAATCGATATCGGTGTGACAACTTTTCAAACATTCAAACATGTATTTTTCATAAGACAACTCGTATTATTAAACTGTCTGTATTGTAGTTTTTAATATGTCAAACACTACAGGAATAACATAAGTTTCAAACTTTCAATTGCTTTGAAGACTATTATATTACTTTGACAGTCCTATACTGCCTTGAAGAGAATATAATTAAAATATAATTTCAGATTTTTTAAGTCAATGCAAGTTTTTTTAAGTCGAAGATTTTGAACATTATAAAGGATAATACTGAACATATATAGGTAAAAACACACTAAAAGAAAGCTTACAAACTGGTTAAAAACATACGTACTGTTTAAATTTCAAAGATTTACGATTATAATGAAAAACTTGTGGTTTCTTCGCTATAAAGTCTCCGAAAATAACTTCCCGCGGCTTTGTTTCAAAATTTCTGCCGGGTCACGAAGATTCCACGCGTGGAACGCGAGGAGACGTCTGATCTATATAGATCGTGTTTCAAACTGTACTATAACTGTAGGGAGCCACCTTAAATGCCAAAAATAAAATGCCAAAATGACAGTTATTTTTCTGACGTTTGCATATAAAAACAAAATCGTTGTCTTAGCCAATCATGATGCAGCTAGTTACCAGTTTTCTCTCGGCTTTAACTCGCGCATGCGCATAACTTAAAAAACCGTCCATGACAAAAAAAAATGGTGGACGACTTTGCATTCCACAATGTTTTCACATACCCGGGTGTAAATATCCGAGCGGAATTAGTACCCTCGCACGGCGCTTCGCGCCGGCTCGGGGATCATTGATGTCATAGACGCAGATATTTTTTGGTATTTTTGCAGTTTTGCCTGTGCCACTCAGGTTACAAGGGCCATTAAGTGCAAATGGCACTGGTCGTGTTGATGTATTCTACAATGGACAATGGGGAACAATCTGTGATAATGAATGGGATATAAGAGATGCTACAGTTGTATGTCGTCAACTTGGTTATCTAGATGCTGTTAGTGCTCTTCAGGGAAGCGAGGTTCCTTCCGGTTCTGGGCGAATATGGTTAGATAACGTCGCTTGTACTGGAATTGAACAAAATATAGCAAGTTGTTATCATAATAGTTGGGGAAATAGCGATTGCAAACATTCCAAAGACGCTGGAGTAGAATGCACTAAAACAGGTGAAGTTATCATAGATCGATATAGAGAGATACTTTTTATATATTGTGCTTTCATATACCAAGTTTTTATGTGATATAGTACATGTTGTAAGCTTGGAAAGATAATAAACATAGCATTACTCTCTGAAACCCTATAGTCTAGTGGTAAAATACCTAGACCGGCAACCGCGAAACATGGGTTCGATTTCCGTTTGGAGTTCAGATAATGAATACAAAGATTGAGAACAATCCTTAGTTAATATATTAAAAAGGAAGTAAATTATAATAATAACGGAAGCGCATGTTGTTGTATGTAACTTTATGCATATTTTACTACTGAAATTATACAACAAAACAATTATTTACTTCAGTCTCGGTGATTATCTGTGAATATCCACCTCGACTTCGTCTCGCTGAATATTCACCGATAATCACCTCGACTTCGGTAAATAATTGTTATATATACACATACGTATATATATAGGCCTATATATATATATATATATATATATATATATATATATATATAGATTTTCGCTTACCTCAAAACTTGTCTGCAACAGGCTGTTTCATCTGTAACAGGCTGATTCTTTTACAGATGAAACAGCCTGTTGCAGACAAGTTTTGAGGTAAGCGAAAATCTATAATTTGCTCTAACTATATGTTGTCGAGCACTCTTTGCGTTTCGTAGACCTAAACCTACACGTCGTATATATATATATATATATATATATATATATATATATAATTGGTGGCTAATAAGCTATAATGCAAAAGCTCACTACCCTTGTGGTCGTTTGAGCACTCTGGCCCCAAGACACTTCACGCATGTCTGGATGCGCATGTGTCTGAGTATTGTACCACATGCGCTTGGTGAGGGCAAGAGTATGGTGTATAAATACGAAGTCACTCGCATCTAGACTGCGTTACAAGCTGCACTGACGAGCCGTTGAACGGCGAAACATGCATGTCTGCAGATTTGACTATATATATATATATATATATATATATATATATATAGTTTTTCGCTTACCTCAAAACTTGTCTGCAACAGGCTGTTTCATCTGTAAAAGAATCATGAAACAGCTTGTTGCAGACAGGTTTTGAGGTAAGCGAAAATCTATAATTTGCTCTAACTATATGTTGTCGAGCACTCTTTGCGTTTCGTATACCTAAACCTACATGTATATATATATATATATATATATATATATATATATATATATATATATAGTTTTCGCTTACCTCAAAACTTGTCTGCAACAGGCTGTTTCATCTGTAAAAGAATCATCAGGCAATCATGTTTTACAGATGAAACAGCCTGTTGCAGACAAGTTTTGAGGTAAGCGAAAAACTATAATTTGCTCTAACTATATCTTGTCGTATATATGTTTGCTCGACAACATATAGTTAGAGCAAATTATAGATTTTCGCTTACCTCAAAACTTGTCTGGAACAAGTTTTGAGGTAAGCGAAAATCTATATGTAATATATACAAACCGCACAAGAGGTCTTTATCAGATTTAAAACATCGAGGCGCAGCCGAGTGTGAGGTTTGTATATGACTTCTAAAATGACTCGTTTTGTACGCTCACTGGCGTTGGAATTTTGAAGATTGATGTTATCTACGATGTAAAAATTGAAGGAGAAAATTTGAGCAAGTCTATATCAAATATATAGATCCGCTACGGGTCATGAGTTTCCTTTGTATTTTGCCTCTGAATAATTAATGAATTTTAGAAATATATATATATATATATATATTTACAAATGATGGAAATATGGTAACACCTCTCTTAGTACATTTTGTACTATAAGTCATCATGCATGCAAGCGGGCTGTTTATCCATCCAAACAATCAACTCTCAGGCATGCCTGAGCAAACATTGGTTTTAGTTGTTGTGGGTTACTCTAGTTTAGTGAGATAAATCGAAATATAAATATATCTTTGTTAATATTAGAATGTTTGCTGCACAACAACGTCAAGTCATCAAGGAATCAACAAACAAGAATTTAGTTTTAAACACACATGTTATTTCTTTAAACTTTTTACAAAGTTAGTCTTTATCTTCCTTATCTTTATCTTCCTTATCTTTATCTTCCTTATCTTTATCTTCCTGATCTTTATCTTCCATATCTTTATCCTTCTTATCTTTATCTTCCTTACCTTTATCTTCCTTATCTTTACCTTCCTTATATTTATCTACCTTACCTAAATCTAACACTAACGCTAACCCTAGCTTTAACACCAAGGTTAAGTTGTGAGATTAAATCCTTGAATCCTAATATTGAATCCTTGAATCCTACGATTGAATCTTTGAATCCCAATATTGACTTTATTGCAGGCAAGTCGTTCACATTTAATTAACCCTTTATTATCTGACTTTTCTCTCAATTCTTTACTTCTGGACATAATACGTTTAAGGCAAATGGTAGGACCTTGTCAAAACTTGCTACTTATGCAGATTTCATTATTTTAATGTGTACTTTTTGTAAGATACGCACGACTTTCTCTATCCTTTCGGACAACTTTCAATTTTAATTAATTGTGCAAGAGCTTCGTATTAACAAAGTTTCTTTGTCGACTCGTAAACACAAGCATACTTCAAATTTGCCACGAATTATACATGTATACGAGCAGAGAAATAATCTTCTTGTGTAACTGGGGATTAAAACTTTGCTTGTTTTCATTACATTTCAGAGAAACCGAATGTGACAGTCAGTTGCTCCAGTCCCATCACAGTAAATGAAGGTGATAATGTCACATGTGTATGTAAAGACCAAGGTGGCAACCCTCCTGCCAATGTTACATGGTATAAAGAAGGCGTCCAGATTGGTGACACAGGAAAGGAACAAAATGTGCTAACTCTCAGTAATGTTGATAAAACATCCAGTGGAACATACAAATGTGTAGCCCAAAGCCACACTCTCACCGATGAAAAATCAATTGAAGTATTGTTTTATGGCAAGTACATTAATTGTTAATAATATTTAACATGGAAACGAAACGTTTTCACAACGTCTGGGCATACGTACTCCGCATGTTCGAAATATTCAAAATCATAACCATATCTTAACTGGGCCCAAAGGTTACGGATTTATATAAAACTATATATGAAGCAATCTTGGTACGGGCATAGCAAGCATAGTTCTTATGAACAACCTCTAAACAATTATAGGAGCACTATATCATGGGACAAAGGGCTGTTAATTAACAACTTTCAGCAATCACTGGACCAAAACTTCTTGTGATTTCAATGTCTGCAGTAGTGGACAGACTTTGGGCTTTGCATATAATATATTTTCATTTATTTTAATGAAGGGTTGCTTAAAAATACAACCTTTTGCATACAAACAGCAACGAAAACACTAATTTTTGCAACTACTCTATAAACACATGTCACCACAAGGTACAACCAAAAATATAGCCAAACCAAAGTAAATTGTTCGGAAATAACGAGAACGTTGCTAGTTAACCGGGTTTGTTTTCGCGACAAACCATATCAAAGTGAAGCCATGCCTCTGGGACATGTTGACAAAATATCGGCTAAAACATTTTGATTTTTACTGTCTGCAGCTGTACGTAGAAATCAAGCAGCCAGAAATACCTACATTGCCTACAGTAATGCCTACAGTTCTCTTACCGATAACTTTATTTACTTCAAAACGTGCGACAGAGTAGTTTTCGATGGCAGATTTTGCCAAATTTGCTTCACTTCTGTGTCAAATCGAAAGCAATTTTCTCGTGAATTATCGAATGGATTTCGCTTAAACTTACGTTATAGAGTGCTGATAACCGCTGCTAAAAAAAATATTTTAAACCAGTCTTTGGAAGGAAACATAAAGCAGTAAAATTAAAAATATAGCGTCGTGTTAAATTCACATTTTCCGATCGCCATTTGTTGAGAAATGGAAGAATAACCAGCATGCATTGCTGTATCTGGAATTGCCTATTATTGTTGGACGGTAGAAAATTGCCAACCGATACAAGTTTGCATGTGATGGGAATTAAGAGCAAAAGAGAAAAGCAGATGAAGCAATAGCCTATGCATTATAATAACACATATTCTGCGAGGCCTGCATGCAGAGAAAAACTGACAAACTAAAAATGTCTAAATTATTTCTTCGATTCATTCAACGTTAATGAAGAACGGCAGTGAGTATTTTTTCCATTAAACCATTCCGAAGTAACTGCGGTTCTATTATGAAAATGATCTGTCTGGCTCTATATTCAAATGTTAAAACAGGACTGTGAATGTAAAAATATCGTACCCATGAGGTCTCGATTATTAAGTGGCGGAAATTCACTTTTCTGAGACGGAACTCGTGAGGAACAGAGAGCGGCTGCAAGAGAAGCTAGTATCGATGTTAAATATATGAAACTGTCTGCCAGTCCAAATATCATTATTGCATGCTTTCTCATCGTTAAGTTCAACTTTAACAAAATGACAAGATTCGTTTTCATAACTGGCGTTATATTTGCTCTAAATTTTGTTTCATACCAATGTGAAGGTGAGTCGTTATCTATACTATATTTTGATGAAAATTTCAATGGACTTGCTTTCTTATAAAGCTTGTTGATATGATCCCGGACAACCGGAAAATTCACGTTAGTGAGATCCGCATGTCATCGTTATAAGGAAAAATAGAAATCATTGTGTGTTCATATATGAGAGACCAATCTCGTACCCCAGTTGATGTAACTAACCAATTAGGTAACCAGCCTGGCTAGGTGAGATCTAATCTAACGCTTGATGGGATTTCAATCAAGAGGGATAAAATTTTCCATATAATTCTTCATCCTACCTGATGGTCATTTGAAGAAAGTACCTTATAGACGAATAAATTTTTAAATGATTTAGTTAGAAACCAATTATTTTGCCTTTGTAGAAATTAAAACATTTCAATTAATTTCTTTTTTAAACATTTGAGGAAGAGTCAAATGCCGCTAGGTGAGATCTCACCTTAGGCTTGGGAGTTCATTCATCATCATTTCATTAAAGGATTGAGAGTTATAAAGGGCGCACGAAAATGCGTGCGGGAGGAAGTGAAGGCGGGCGGGGACGAGAACATTTGGCGAAGAGAGACAGACTTGTTTCCCTTGCAGCGCGCCAAATTTACCAGTTGATTTTTCCACCGGAGGCGGGGCAAGTAACCTGCTGCTCATTCGGAAATATATTAATATAAGCTGTCATCTGTAGCTTCGGTTGTGAGGAAATAATCACAGATTGTGGCGAACTGAAACTGTTTGTTTTCGTCTGAGGCTGCCCTTTTTGCTTAATATAAGTTTTGCCTTCGAAGACTCAAATATTTCTCTCACTTTGACAATTTTTTAAACTAATGTTTCGTTACGTTCAAAACAATTTCCGACTCGCGCTTTCGTTGAATTGGGCTTAACTGCGCGTCTGGGCTTTACCGCGGGTCAATGGAGTCGACTTGTAGCAAATCTAATGATATCTGTCAAAAGCCTGTTACGAAACAAATAGTTTTCTTCTCACGTCGGCTTTCTTTGAGTTTGGTGAGATATCCAAACGGTATAAGCTTTCGTTGGAGTGGTATTATTCGTTGGAGTGGTATTATTCCTTGCATTATTCATTCTTATTCTTCATTATTCCCTTGCATTCTTGCATTCTTATTCTTCATTTAACCAAATTGGTGTAAACAAAAAGTTGAAGGGTGGCACCAGCTTGTATATAGCGTCTATACAATGAACGCAGAGTCTTTACTCGAAACGTCGAAATTCTTGTTGAATTTTTCAGGTAGTTTGATCCTAAAGGCTTCAGCCAGGCGGCCACTTTATCCCCTTTCAAACACCTCTGAAGTTTGTATTGTTTACAAATCAACAATAATACAAACTAATTAAATATTCATTTCGCTTTCCTACCTTTGGTTTACACAGTATATACTCTTAAAAAGCACCATTGGACGGGGATTTCTAATCCCTTTAGTTTGATACCATTTTTATACACAGGGGATTTCCAATCCCTTTAGTTTGTACCATTTTTATAATCATAGGACATTTTTATAATCATAGGACATAATTTGTCCTATGATTATAAGACATAATCTAGCCCTTTCACGGCAATTTTCGTGAAAATGCTCTATTTTTTGCGAAAGCAGGTTTTGTCGGCGCACGCTCGGACAATTTCGGAACTTAAAATCTCCGCGACTTTGCCCCTAGCGTATTGAAGGTACCGGCAATCGATTTCTCGTGAGGTCATTGCCTAGATGGCGGATTTTCATTGGTTTATAGGAAGCAACACTGACCTTATATGGCATTTCGTAATCTATTTCGCGTGCTGGAATTAAATTTTAACGATTTCGGCATTTTGTATGCGATATTCAAAAAAAAATAAAAATGAAATAGTTCTACTTCTTCAAATGCAATGAAACTTTCCAATATTCCTTTTTGCATGAGCTACAATCTGTGTGGTAACACTTGCTCGAAAATAATAAATCTTGCTCTGGTAATTCCGATTTATTTCAACAATAATTGTAAAATGTTTAGATAATTTATGAAAATGTATGCAAATTAATTTGGATATGTAATATAAACCGGGACAAACTCAATATAATTTTAAAGAGGAGATCATAAGCTATCGAATGACGTGTGTCCTGTTGCCAGAGAATAAACACGTCTGGAGATATTTACATTTGAAACAACTGATCGTAAATACCGTGCGTCGGGGTACAACGATTTAAACCGTCCTTAGTTTTACAACTGATTCTACCTCAATTGTTTTCGGAATTGACAGATTCCCCTTTTCAGTCTCATACCGTTTTTTGGCTCGTTCACAATTTTACGCTTTACTCTTTGTCAATTCTCTACTTCCTCATTCAATTCCTCTTAACCCATCGGGAATTCTCTGTTTTCAATTAGCGTAGTTGTAAGTAGAATGAATAAGATGACTCTTAATTTTACGGATTGTAATTAGAATTTAGGCTATTTATAGCTACTATCATTGATCTCATACACTCATATATTCTTTTAAGATTTTGCAGCTATGCCTGTGTCACTCAGATTACAAGGGCCATTAAGTGAAAATGGTACTGGTCGTGTTGAAGTATTCTATAATGGACAATGGGGAACAATCTGTGATAATGGATGGGATATAAAAGATGCTAGGGTTGTATGTCGTCAACTTGGTTATCTAGATGCTGTTAGAGCTCTTCGAGGGTCCCAGGTTCCTTTTGGTTCTGGACCTATATGGTTAAATTATGTCGCCTGTGTTGGGAGAGAACAAAATATAACCAGTTGCTATCATAATCCTTGGGGAAATAATAATTGTAGGCATTACAGAGACGCTGGAGTTGAATGTACTTCAACAGGTAAAGTTAATCAATATACTAACGTACACTCATAAAAAATATTGTTAATGCGATTTCAATGGCGACAATGAAGTTTTATGTGGTGCACATTTTGGCTTGAAACATTTTAACACAACTTCATAAACTTTCCCTTAAACATATTTAATTATTTGGAAGATAATAAAGAATTCCCCATGCACCTATTATTCCAATTGATGTAAACGAGACTATTCATATGATATGTCAATGTGTCATTGACTTACTGTATAACTTATTAAACCGTCCTTAGTTTTACAAATTCTACCTCAAAATTTTTCCGGAATTGACAGATTCCCTTTTTCAGTCTCATACCAGTTTTTTGGCTCGTTCACAATATTACGCTTCACTCTTTGTCAATTCTCTACTTCGTCATTCAATTCCTCTTAACCCATCGGGAATTCTCTGTTTTCAGTTAGCGTAGTTGTAAGTAGGGTGAATAAGATGATTCTTAACTTAATTTTACCGATTGTATAATTAGAATTTAGGCTATTTATAGCTACTACCATTGATCTCATACACGCATATATTATTTTAAGATTTTGCAGCTATGCCTGTGCCACTCAGATTACAAGGGCCATTGAGTGCAAATGGTACTGGTCGTGTTGAAGTATTCTTCAATGGACAATGGGGAACAATCTGTGATGATGGATGGGATATAAATGATGCTAGGGTAGTTTGTCATCAACTTGGCTATCAAGATGCTGTTAGAACTTTTCGACCGTTCCATGTTCCTTCTGGCTCTGTCCCTATATGGTTAGTTGACGTCGCTTGTACAGGGAGAGAACAAAGTTTGACCAACTGTTCTCATGCCGGATGGGGAAATAATTATTGCTACCATAAAAAAGACGCTGGAGTTGAATGTGCTTCAACAGGTAAAGTTAAACAATATACTAACGTATAATATAAAAAATATTGTTAATGCGATTTCAATGGCCACAATGAAGTTTCATGTGGTGCAAATTTGGCTTATAGCTACTATCATTGATCTCATACACTCGTATATTTTCTTAAGATTTTGAAGCTATGCCTGTGCCACTCAGATTACAAGGCCCATTGAGTGAAAATGGTACTGGTCGTGTTGAAGTATTCTACAATGGACAATGGGGAACAATCTGTGATAATTATTGGGATATAAGAGATGCTAGGGTTGCATGTCGTCAACTTGGTTTTCTAGATGCTGTTGGAGCTCCCAAAGGAGGCCAGTTTCCTTCTGGTTCTGGACCTATATGGTTATCTCACGTTGCTTGTATAGGCAGTGAGCCAAGTTTGACAAATTGTTCTCATTACAGATGGGGAAAACATTATTGCGGGCATTTCGAAGACGCTGGAGTTGAATGTACTTCAACAGGTAAAGTTATCGAAGAAATCAATATAGTAAGGTATACTCATAAAGATACTGTCAGTGCAATTTCAATGGCCGGAATGACGTTTTATAAGTGGCGAACATCTTGAAACCTTTTAACGCAAGTTCATAAATTTTCAGTCTAATACCTGTTTTTGAACCTTGTTCAGGATTTTACAAATTCAGGCTTTTTTCTTTCCTCGTTCCCCATTCGGCAATACTTTTTTTCAGTTAACGCAGTTATAAGGTGAAGTGGAATCAGATGTGTAGCTTTTCTCAATTTTTTATTCTTTAATTTTCCCGTTTGTAATTAGAAATTCTGCTATTTATAGCTACTATCATTGACCTCACACACTCAGATATGCCTGTGTCGGTCAGGTTACAAGGGCCATTAAGTCAAAATGGTACTGGTCGTGTTGAAGTATTCTACAATGGACAATGGGGAACAATCTGTGATGATGATTGGGATATAAGACATGCCAGGGTTGTATGTCGCCAACTTGGTTATCTAGATACTGTTGGAGCTCTTAAATGGTACGAGGTTCCTTCTGGTTCTGGACGGATATGGTTAGATGACGTCGCTTGTACAGGGAGAGAGCAAAGTTTGACCAACTGTTCTCATGCCGGATGGGGCAGTAATAATTGCAGGCATTCCGAAGACGCTGGAGTTGAATGTTCTTCAACAGGTAAAGTTATCGAAGAAAGCAATATGCTAAGGTGTACTCATAAAATACTGTTAATCCAATTTCAATAGTCAAAATGACGTTTTATTAGTGACGAACATTTTGGCTTGAAACGTTTTAACACGACTTCATAAATTTCAACGTTTAATTTTACCAATAGCGATTTGAATTTAGGCTAATTATAGCTACGATCATTGACCTCAGTCACACAGATATTCGTTGGTATTTTTGCAGCCATAACTGTGTCGCTCAGGTTACAAGGGCCATTAAGTGAAAATGGTACTGGTCGTGTTGAAGTATTCTACAATGGACAATGGGGAACAATCTGTAGTTATAGCTGGGATATAAGAGATGCTAGGGTTGTATGTCGTCAACTTGGTTATCTAGATGCTGTTGGAAGTTCCAAAAGAAGACGCATGGTTTATTCTCGTTCTAGACTTGCATGGTTATCTGGCGTCGTTTGCACAGGGAAAGAGCAAAGTTTAACAAATTGTTTTCATCATGGATGGGGATATAAATATTGCGGGCGTTTGGGCGACGTTGGAGTTGAATGTTCTTCACCAGGTAAAGTTATCGAAGAAATCAATATACTAAGGTGAACTCATAAAATACTGTTAATGCCGTAATTTTTTCAATTGCCAAAATTACGTTTTATGATAGTGGCAAACATTTTGGCTTGAAACTTTTTAACACAACTTCATAAATTTTCAGTCTGATACCTGGTTTTAGCCTCGTTCAGGATTTTACACGTTCAGTTTTTTACAGATTCAGGTTTTTCTCTTTCCCAGTTCTCTCGTTCTTCATTCCATTCAACGTTTAATTTGACCAATTCAAATTTGAATTTAGGCCAATTATAGCTATACATAGGCGTACGGGACGTGGGGGCAGGGGGGGCACCTGCCCCCCCAAAAATTTGGAGATTGAAGTAATTCGGGCAAATGGTTCGCGAATATTCGGGCGAAATAGATTTATTTAGTCTGAATTTAAACAAAAACATAATTTTATAATTTACACTACTGTTTATTTACATTGTTTGCGTCTTGTTGACAAAATTATGGTTTATAAGATAAAAATCCGAGTTTTGGACTTAAAAAGAGATGGTAAAGTTAAGAGTTTCCGGGAAAATTTTTAACACCCCCCCGTCGACAAAAAAAAAGATATTTAATTCGTTAAATACAATTAAAAGTGGTTATTATTGTTATCAAGATGTTGTTATCGAAATTCGGGCAATTTGGCTAAGCTTTAAAATTCGGGCAAAATTTTGGCTGCCCCCCCAAAGAATGTTGTGCCCGTACGCCTATGTAGCTATACTATCATTGACCTCATTCACACAGATATTCTTTGACATTTTTACAGCTATAACTGTGTCACTGTCGGCTTTCCTTGTTTTCAGTTAGCGTAGCTAACAATATGTAGTAGCTATTCTGATGTGTAGCTATTCTGGAGTGGAATCAGATACAGCTTTTCATTATTTTAGACTCTTTAATTTTACAGATTGCAATTTGAATTTAGGCTAATTATAACTACTACCATTGGCGTCATAGACACAGATATTTTTTGGGATTTTTGCAGTTTTGCCTGTGTCACTCAGGTTACAAGGGCCATTACGTGAAAATGGTACTGGTCGTGTTGATGTATTCTACAATGAACAATGGGGAACAATCTGTGATAATGGACGGGATATAAGAGATGCTAGGGGTTGTTTGTCGTCAACTTGGTTATCTAGATGCATACAAACAGCAACCAAACAGCATACAAACAGCAACCAAAACACTAATTTTTGCAACTATTCTATAAACACATGTCACCACAAGGTACAACCAAAAATATAGCCAAACCAAAGTCAACAGCAAAGCAAAAGTATTTTACAATCAATATTGTTCGGAAATAACGAGAAAGTTGCTAGTTAACCGGGTTTGTTTTCGCGACAAACCATATCAAAGTGAAGCCATGCCTCTGGGACATGTTGACAAAATATCGGCTAAAACATTTTGATTTTTACTGTCTGCAGCTGTACGTAGAAATCAAGCAGCCAGAAATACCTACATTGCCTACAGTAATGCCTACAGTTCTCTTACCGATAACTTTATTTACTTCAAAACGTGCGACAGAGTAGTTTTCGATGGCAGATTTTGCCATCACTTCTGTATCAAATCGAAAGCAATTTTCTCGCGAATTATCGAATGGATTTCGCTTAAACTTACGTTAAAGAGTGCTGATAACTGCTGCTAAAACAAAATTTTAAACCAGTCTTTGGAAGGAAACATAAAGCAGTAAAATTAAAAGATATAGCGTCGTGTTAAATTCACATTTTCCGATCGCCATTTGTTGAGAAATGGAAGAATAACCAGCATGCATTGCTGTAGCTGGAATTGCCTATTATTGTTGGATGGTAGAAAATTGCCAACCGATACAAGTTTGCAGGTGATGGGAACTAAGAGCAAAAGAGAAAAGCAGATGAAGCAATAGCCTATACATAATCATAACACTTATTATATACACAAGCTCTGGATATGAGGTATTCTGCAATCTGATTGGTTCTCTACTAGCAGGATATTAGCTCTTATAATATAGCCAGCCACAATGCTGCAATCTGATTGGTTGTCTACTAGCAGGATATTTTGTGATATCCTACTAGTAGAGCAATATCCTACTAGTAGGGAAAAAAACAAAATGGCTTCCAGATTTGTAAGCATGAATGATGAAGAAATTGGAGTTTTGCTTCAAAATAGCACGCTTAAGAACACAAAAAAGGCAACACAATTTGGAATGAAGATTTTTGACGGTAAGCCAAATGTAAATGTGTATAAAATTTATACTTAAAAAGAAATTACGAAAAGTAAACATGTATCGCAAAATAATCGCTTTTTAATTTGCATTTGCCTGATTTGGCCATAAAAACAAAACAAAACATGAAAACATCTTTTATTTTTCGTTTAATTTTATAGAATGGTTTACCAGCTCAAGGCTATATTATAAGTGGAATATTATATTCGCTCTCGTCGGATATTGGCTGATAGCCAACTCGGCGAAGCGCCTCGTTGGCTATCAGCCAATATCCGACTCGAGCTCATATAATATTTCTTACATATCCTGCTAGTAGAGAAAAGTAGAAAAATGGCTGGCAGATTTGGACAATTAAATGAAGAGGAAATTCAAGTTATACTTGAAAAAAGCACGCCAAAATGTTCTGTTCATATCCAGAGCTTGTGTATATAATAAAACAGTTATTCTACTCACTCTCGTCGTATATGACTAATAGGCTATCAGCTCATATTCGACTCGAGGTCGTGGAATAACTGTTAAATATTCTGCGAGGCCTGCATGCAGAGAAAAACTGACAAACTAAAAATGTCTAAATTATTTCTTCGATTCATTTAACGTTAAAGAAGAACGGCAGTGAGTATTTTTTTCCATTAAACCATTCCGAAGTTACTGCGGTTCTATTATGAAAATGATCTGTCTGGCTCTACATTCAAATGTGAAAACAGAACTGTGAATGTGAAAATATCGTGCCCACGAGGTTTCGATTAGTGGCGGAAACTCACTTATTGGGGGGGGGGGCTCGTGAGGAACAAAGAGCGGCTGCGAGAGAAGCTAGTATCGATGTTAAATATGAAACTGTCTGCCAGTCCAAATATCATTATTGCATGCTTTCTCATCGTTAAATTCAACTTTAACAAGATGACAAGATTCGTTTTCATAACTAGCGTTATATATGCTCTAAATTTTGTTTCATACCAATGCATGTGTGAAGGTGAGTCGTTCTATACTATCTTTTGATGAAAATTTCAATGGACTTGGTTTCTTATAGAGCTTGTTGACATAAGCTCGAATAACCGGGAAATTTACGTTAGTGAGATCCGCATGTCATCGTTATAATGTATATAGAAATCACTGTGTGTTCATATACGAGAGACCAATCTCGTACGCAGTTGATGAGACTAACCAGCCTGGCTAGGTGAGTCCCATCTAACGTTCGATGAGATTTCAATCGAGATAAAATTTTCCATATAATTCTTCATCCTACCTGATGGTCATTTGAAGAAAGTACCTTGTAGACGAAAAAATTATTAAATAATTTAGTTCGAAATTAAGTATTTTGTCTTTGTAGAAATTAAAGCATTTAATTTAATTTCTATATTAAACATTTGAGGAAGAGTCAAATGCCGCTAGATGAGATCTCACTTTACGCTAGCTGATGGGATCTCATGCAGTCAAGTGGAATAAAAATTCCATATAATTCTTCATCCTATATGATGGGGATTGGTATTGGGAGAGAGTATTTTAAAGAGGTTTTTAGTTTGCCTTTGTGTATAGAAAACATTCTTTAATTTCTCTTTTCTTTTGCTTTATATAATGACCTAGGAAACGGTCTAAAGCTTCCAATGCCTGCTGTTTTCATTACATTTCAGAGAAACCAAATGTGACAGTCAGTTGCTCCAATCCCATCACAGTAAATGAAGGTGATAATGTCACATGTGTATGTAAAGAACAAGGTAGTAACCCTCCTGCCAATGTTACATGGTATAAAGAGGGCGTCCAGATGGGTGACACAGAAAAAGAACAAAATGTGCTAACTCTCAGTAATGTTGATAAAACATCCAGTGGAACATACAAATGTGTAGCCCAAAGCCACACTCTTACAGATGAAAAATCAATTGAAGTATTGTTTTATGGCAAGTACATTAATTGTTAATAATATTTGACATGGAAACGAAACGGCCACACCTTTTTACAACATGGGCATACGTACTCCGCATGTTCGAAATATTCAAAATCATAACTATATCTTAAAGACGATTTTGTTTCTTTACAGACCCAGTTCCACCTGCAGTAATAAGTCGTACACCTTCGCCAAGTTATACCATAAACCACAATGATACTGAGGTCGCCAGTGCTTACAAAACATCTATTAAAACAATTTTGAGATACAGTCATACTGGGTCTTCAATATCTATTGCAACAGATCAACTTAAAAATAGTTTAAAGGCCTTCAGTTTGTCTGTCGTCGGTAAGATATGTAATTTATTACTTACTATAAATATACTGGTGATTTTTCCGCAAGCACAACATTATATTATCAGTTATATTGTTTTAATAATAATTATTATATCAAGGATACCCACGTCAATTGGGTGTTTTTCAGTGTCCTGCATCAATTTACGATATTTCTATAAAACATAAATAGACAAATATACATGTACGGGTAACCTTTTTGAATTGTTGTAAAGGTCAGAGTCATATATAGCTAGTAAGCTATTTAATGGCAAGAACAAAATACATTTAGACGTTTTCCTCTAGAGTTTTTCGATCGCTTCTTGACATTGTTAACAATATTTTAAATTTCCCTCAAAACATACGCTATTGCACTTTACACCGATTGTTTGCAAAGTATGCAAGAACATAATCAAAATAGTATTCTACGTAAATATCGTGACGTTCTAGGCTAAAGTTTTCAAAATATTTCCTCGCAACTAAACAAATGCGGCTTCCGTTCGTTAGCGAGGGTTGAAGCTATAAAAACATCTGCGAAGGAGACCAGGTGCGACGATGCAGAATAAAATACGCGGTTGCTAAAGCGAATCTGAATTGTCAAAAGAGTAAACAAACTTGCGTGTGATTTCAACAATCAGAAGGGAGAAAGTTAAAAATTAAAATTACCCAAACAAAAACGGGAAAAGTATGAAAAAGCACAACAATGTATAAGATCATTTTATGAAAACATTGTTTAAAAATATTTTTATAGCAAACTAAAATGTAAATATTCTTGTTTAAAAAACGCTTGTGAAAGTATGTAAAACACTGAAAACTGTCTATGAGCTCGCACACTTAATGCACATTACTGTAAGTTAAGGTCCGGATGTTATTTCCTTACCTTATTTATACCTGCAGAAAGTGTTGTATGTTTTTATACAATTATAAAATTGCCTTATTGCCTTATGATTTCCGCGTATACACCCCATCATCAAGTTCATATTAAATAGAGCAAAGACTTAACAATGTGATTTTCAATTTCAGCGACACAAACGAGTGCCCTGAATACAAAGATTGGTGAAATAGGTAAAGTATTATTCTTCGTAATATAGTACATAGAGTATAATTTTTGTTTGAGCAAATGATAGAAATTAGCTCTCATTTTGAATGCACCTATTTCACTTGGAAACCAACGGTACAAACTTTGTGCATTTTGGTAGGTAACCGTTTCCCTTGAATGAAATAGTAAAATCCAGTTTCCAGTTTTGAAGAAACCTAGATGAAACACTTGTGAAAGCAAAAACACTGAAAGCTATACAGTCCAGGAAATATAATATTTTATAACGTTACTTCATTCACAATACAATATAATAACAGATTGTATAGTATATCTATGCTAATCCACTGTGCTCTTTTTCATTTTGAGAAACAGTTTCCAGGAAATCAAATAATGGAACTGAATGGTATATATTTTTCATTATGTTGGTGTCTGGAATTATCATTGGACTTTTCCTTTCATATGGTGTGATGTGTTCTCGTCGTCGTTGGCTTAGAAACAGAAAACATGGACGAAATCCTGCACAACATACAACCGAAAATACAACATATCAAGAAACAGATCTTGCAAGTATGAATACGGAAGACGATTATGAGCCAATGGGAGGTGCAGGAAACGAGGACGAGTCTACTTATACAGAGTTAAATACAGTCAGGGATGAAGAGAATAATTATCAATCTTTAACCAACTAATCTAGTTGCTTAAAGTGATTATAACAATAAGCTCTTTGGTTGAAAGAAATAACTCATTAAACTGTAAAGCAATTTCTTTTAAAGATTTGTATCCCCATAAAGAGGCAGTCCTTTTCAATATCGCGTATTTGCGATGAAAAGTATTAAAAACCTACATAATCTTTTTGGCGTACCTACCAAAATTAAGTTTTTTAGCTTGAATTTCTAGTTCATACAGTTAGCTAAATGCTAAGTTTTCTAAATTTATCTGGCCGTTGAGAAGGATATAGCATAATAAATTAAAATACAATTATATTATTCAATAATTCATATATTAACAGCAATATAAGCAAAGCTTACTAAACTTTAAACAACGTTTCTTCTTGCGCATATACCATCTAAAATCTCTTTATTTGCATTTTTAATCTCTATATTTTACAAATAATACAATAAGCACATTTTTTTCGTTTGTTAGCCAGTTGAGAATTTAAACGTATCATCAATCAATAATTTTGAATGCATTCATATTAATATAATTAAGTGGCATTATAGTTATACACATAGGGTCATAGTTTTGAGCGTTTGTTGCGTACTCAACCAAAATGATACTTATCGACTTGTATTTAAAAATTAGGGTCACGCCATGCAGGGTATTGTGGTCTCAAATTCCTGCTGGCGGTCAATTTTTGGGCCGACATGATGAGAGAATCTCGGAAAGGCTTTTACAATCCGTCGTATATTTAAACCATCCCTTGATAATCATTGCTCTTTCTAGCTGATTCTTATTGGAAATGTACAAAACAAGGTATCTTAATTGTATTTGTTGCTGTTGGGTAAGATAAGAACAATAAAAAAGCCCGCAATGCATGACCCTGACATCACGTGGACAAGCTACGTTCTTTTCCAAATTAACGCGAAAAACTTAGGTTATTAAAAGCAATATATATAGTATCATATTATTAAATAGAATACAGTTATGCGTCACAAACACGCCTTTCCTTGAGCATTTGTTTTTTGGCCGCCATGTTGGATGGCAGATGGATGGCAGATTTATTGTTGTAAATACTTTAAATAATGCCACACAAAACATGTCAAACTTCCAGATTTATATAGATTCCACGTTAAAGATTTAAGTTATTTTGTCCCGTGACGGTGCAAAGCCTCTGTTTTGATTTCAAAAAGGATATAGATTTTCGGAATATAGATTAAAAAGCCAAAGATCTTAGATTATTCTCATAGAAGTTAGGGGCTAAGTCCAACAACCCCTAAAAATCAGACTGGGAGAACTTAATATGAAGGGACGTTTCTGCACGTAAAATGTTACCCAGAACACATCAGAAACTCTATAGTTCAAAATTTCGCAGGGGCGCATTCCTAAGCCCCCCCCCACCCATAGTTTGTCTAGCCCCCACAACCAAACCTATCTCATAAATACATAGATAAATACTATACATATAAAAGCTCACATACCTTATTTCTTTGCTCTATCTGTATAACAAATAATAGATCAACAACCTTGTAAAAGATCAAAAGTATCAAGAGAATCTGGTTCTAAAGTGTTTAATGTTGATGGCAGGCCTACGTCGAACGTGAAAGAGGTTGCGAACGGTTTCTGTAAATTCTTCACCAGTATTGGAAAAAGGCTACAGGACGTCCTACCAAAGCTGACTGATATAGCCTGGACGCATCATGATTATTTCAATTCCAAACGCAAACTGAACCTTCAAAACTGCACTTTTACATTTCAGAAGGTCAGCAGTAAAGAGATCAAGGATGTTATGAAGAAATTGAACAGAAAGAGAGCCCAAGGACATGACGAAATCCCAACATAATTTATAAAAGATGGTGCTGATATATTGGCTGAACCACTAGCAAGCCTGATCGACCGATGCTTAGAAAATTCCCTCTTCCCATTGCAGAAAAACGCGCGAAAATTACACCAATATACAAGTCTGAAGAAAGATCACTTCTAGACAACTACCGGCCTATTTCCGTCCTGCCGGCGCTTTCCAAAGTGTTCGAGCGTGTGGTCCACCGACAACTATATGCATATCTTGAAGAAAATAATCTCCTTTCAAAAATCAATTTGGCTTTCGAACCAAATTATCGACTCAACATGCAGTGACAAAATGCAGTGACAAAGACAAAACATGGATAAAGTTTTAATGACTGGTGCAATATTTATCGACCTACGAAAGGCGTTCGATACCGTAGACCATGCTCGCTTGCTGTCGAAACTGACCATTTACGGCATCAGGAACAAAGAACTTATGTGGTTCGAAGACTATCTCTTTAACAGAACACAATTTGTTGCATTCGAGGGTGTTGAATCATCGGTTCAGACAATTTCCTGTGGTGTGCCTCAGGGCTCAATCCTGGGTCCACTGTTGTTTGTCCTTCTAATCAATGATATTGATATTCATCTAAAACGAAGTGAAATTATCCTGTATGCTGATGATACTGCCATTTATTGTGCCGACAGAACTTGTGAAAGAATCGAAGAACACCTTAACATTGACATGGAACAGATTCCAAACTGGTTTGTCCAAAACAACTTGGTAATTAACCTCAAACGTTCAAAGACGGAGTGTGTTCTCTATGGTACCCACCAAAACACTTCTAAATCAAGATCAATGGAAATAAAAGTCGGTGGAATCAACATTGTGCAATCGCAAGTGTATGAATATCTGGGTGTTAGGATGGACAAGAACTTAAATTATATTGAACATCTGGAAAAGACAATTAAGAAAGCAACATCGAGAGTTAAACTTCTGTATCGCATAAGACAGAATGTCAGCCCTACGACAGCAGAAACAATCTACAAAATGATGATCTTACCAATAATGTTATACTGTAACACCGTTTACCTGAAGCTATCTACCACCAACCAGGAAAAGTTTGAAAGAATCCAGAATCGAGCATTAAGAGTAATAAATAGTCAACGAAGTTCCGTAAGGCTGCCAAGTGTGAACGAAATTAGAAATAGGTCCTGTGCTCTTGAGGTTTTTAAATGTTTAAATGGCATAGCGCCAAAAGCCTTTCAAGATTATTTCAAAAGAGTTGCACATGCTAAATGTATACGTGCGAATAACACGATGATCTTTCAGCTTTTTCCTTTTTAATTTTCTCTTTCTGCAACGAATATTGCTTCTGTAGTTGCGAAGGCTTGTGAAATAAGAACTCGTTTTCGAAAGGCGGGAACGGCTTGAGGTCCTATCCCCCCCGGCAACATCACGGCGAAGGGAACCTCTGCTAGCAGGGATATCTATATGTAGTTGACTGCCCTCGGGGGGCTGACGACACTTCATCTTCGTAGGATCGTATCAGACAACAGGTGTCACAGCAGACCATACGGTACACAATGCCTTGAATAGTAGGGACATCGTGGGATGTGCGCATACATATCCCTTGTCTTGGAAAACTAGGATGGTAACAAAACCAGTACTATAATTCCAATAAAGATCCCACCAAACACCATTCCTAAAGCTGCTACAATACGTGAAGCCACCATCGTAAGACGCAAGCTATCCAACAACCAAACGCCCACCATGTCATCTTGCCTAACGCAACGAAAATAATCGCAGTTTTAAACAAACATGCAATGGCAATTGTGCTACGATTTTGAGATGCAATAATTGGTTATCGCTGTATCGGTCACTCGGTGATCACTGAGGCGAAATAAATATATTGTAAAATGTAAATTTGCGCTAGGGTTAAGGCACTGTTACGTGACTAGAAGTTTGTACTCGCTTCATGAAATGAAGTAATTTAAGGTCTAATAATCTAAGTATTTAGTATTTCGACATAACCATTTTCTCAGCTGGAACAACTTACGTATCTTTAAAAGAGCCGATAAATATGAACATTTATTTTGTACACTTTTTTGCGACAAAGCATTCGCCCCCGGTTTATATGGAGTTTACAATCACTCAACTTTGTTGATTTTATACACTAACACTAATAGTAGTAATACAGATAGATCGCTCACCCTTCACCTATTTTTCTCAAATTCATGAATAATTAATGAGCGGTCAAAACAAAGGAAATCAGTACTGTAACGGCAACTGGATATTAGCATTAAATTTCGTCAATATTAAACTCAAATTTCTCTTAAAATAGCTGGTTTGGAACCAATCCCTATGGATTCAAAGAACAAAAAGATTTTCGCCGCGTTGGACAAAATTTGCATCACAAGCAAGAGAAATCCTTTGTCAAGTTTATCCAACATGTCGACGATGACCTCAGGTGAAAACGACCTATACTGATTTGAGATGTCATACTTATTGCGGCGACAGGACATACGATAAAGTCCTCATTGTCGGAATTGACATATTACATATAGCATGCTGGCATACTTTGGATTGTTTACATTTTACTGTTAAGAGACGTGCGCTTTTTTTACAAGCGCCCAACTGAATCAGTGAATTGAAGGTGTCTCCCCTCCCCTTCCCACCCCCTAACAATAGGCGTAAATTACCTTTATTATCAGACGCATCGCGAAGGGCCTTGGACTAGAAGACGATTGACGTTGACAATGATAGGAGCGAAAAACACGCGGAGATTACTGTCAGCCAATGGGTCATTTTCTTTATCGAAATGTCTGCTATATGCCAGGATATACAACTGAAGTACAAGCTGTGGAGCTGACTCGATGAACACTTCAAACAACCGTGACATTGCAATATCACGCCATTGTTTGCTGCTGCGTTTGCCATTTCTGTAGCAGTCCCAGTACCTGAAATATTTCAATACATTATTAGAAAAAATCCATATTAGAAGAAGCTATTATCGATATTGTTATATGAGAAGACGCTACTTCGAATGGTTCAACATCGGGCAAGATGACCGATTGACGCGCAGTGAGAATCGAACCAGCGATCTTTGGTTTGCTGAGCTACCAGGTCAAGCCGGTTTTAATAGGTGATAATTCTGGACTGAAGCTAGCACCTTCCATATATCTGTATATGAGTATAGTTGGTAGTCGAAATATGATATGATGTTAGGTGCAAAGTTCACGATCGGTAGTTTACATGAGCCCGGGTCAAGCCAACCCGGGTTTACATGAAGAATTAAGAAAAATTTTCACGCCTTCACACCTCGCCAACCCGGGTCGACCTGGTCTCGAGAACATTGCTCCGGGTTAGCGAGTTGAAGCGGCTATCGTGTAAACGCTAATAGAAATTTATTAGTAGACGGGTTGATCCGGGCTGACAAGCCAAGTCGGGTTGATAGTCAACCCGGACTCGTGTAAATGGGGCCTTAGTTTTTTTATTTGAGTGGCATACAGTTGCCGGCCTTTCATAAAGCAGCAAGAGAGGCAGAAACTGACCTGAGGGTCTACTAAAGTTTGGTTTGTTGGCTAACCCCCTTCCTCCCAATAACGACTTGCAATCTAGAATGTTTGGTGTGGATTGAACAGCTATTGAATGTTGTTATGTTGGATGAGCACTCTTGGGAACATTTGTTATTATGCTCCTTCCTGTGTAGATTTGGAAGGATGGCAATAGAAGTCTTAGAGGGGACTTCAGACCTTTTCCAAGGCCTAGCCCTGCCAGTTTCACAGTTTGCCCTAGCTTGCCAGAACGGTTTACCCTTATGAACCCAGTAATGTGGGAGATCTTGCCTTGCTCCAACAGCACCGGCCTTAGTCACTAGAAAACGGGCAATCATGGGCTGCAGCCACTACGCCTCCAGGATGTCGTTAGGAATACCCGCAGCCCCTAAACAATTATAGAAGCGCTATATCATTGGACAAAGGGCTGTTTATTAACAACCTTCAGCAATCACTGGACCAAAACTTCTTGTGATTTCCAATATCTGGAGTAGTGGGCAGACAAAGGGCTTTATTTCCTCATATAATATATTTTCAGTTATTTTAATGGAAAGACTGCATAAAAATACAACCTTTGCATACATCGCAGCAATATATCTATAAACACATGTGGCCACAATAAAAAATATAAGCGAAAGTCAAGTTAACAGCAAAGTAAAGTACTTTGACAGTTAACACTGTTTCGAAAATAACGCAGAAAGTTGCTAGTAAACCGGGTTTGTTTTCGCGACAAGCCATATCAAAGTGAAGCCATGCCTCTGAAGTCTGGAACATGTTGACAAAATGTCAGCTAAAAAATTTCGATATTCAACTGCTTCACACGTAGGAATCAGGCAGTCAGAAATACATAAAAACAATAAATCTAGATTCCTTGGTTATAGAGCTCTATTTGAGAAGAAGAGGGAAATTGTCCTACAGTGCTCTTACCGATCACTTTGAGTTGCACTTCAAAAACTGATGCGACAGAGTAATTTTCGAAGCCAGCTTTATTACCAAATTTTGCTTAACTCCCCTTGTGTCAAATCGAAAGCAATTTTCGCGAATTATCAATGGATTTCGCTTAAATTCACGTTAAAGAGCCTGATAACCTTTCCTAAAATAAAACTTTTAAACCAGTCGTTGGAGCGAAACATAAAGCAGTAAAATTAAAAAATATAGCGTCGTGTAAAATCATATTTTCCGACCGCCATTTGATTGAGAAATGGAAGAATAACCACTTTCCCAGCATGCATTGCCATAGCTGGAATTGCCTATTATTGTTGAATGGCAGAAAATTGCCCAGAACCAATACAAGTTTGCAAGTGATGCGAATGTAGAGCAAAAAAGAAAAGCAGATGAAGCAATAACCTATGCGTTATAATAACAAATATTCTGCGAGACCTGCAGAGGAAACCTGATAAGCTAAAAATATCCAAATTATTTACTCGATTCATTTAACGTTAATGAAGAACGGCAGTGGAAGTATTATTTTCCATGAAACCATTCCAAAGTAACTGCCAGTTCTATGTATGAAAATTATCTCTCTGGCTTGACACCATATTCCAACCCCTGGGGTCCAAGTTGCTAGTAAACCGGGTTTGTTTTCGCGACAAGCCATATCAAAGTGAAGCCATGCCTCTGGGGAGTCTGGAACATGTTGAAAAAATGTCGGCTAAAAAATTTCGATATTCAACTGCTTGTACGTAGAAATCAGGCAGTCAGAAATACATAAAAACAATAAATCTAGATTCCTTGGTTATAGAGCTCTATTTGAAGAGGTAAATTGTCTACAGTGCTCTTACCGATCACTTTAGTTACTTCAAAACGTGCGACAGAGTAATTTTCGAAGCCAGCTTTTTGCCAAATTTGCTTAACTCCTGTGTCAAATCGAAAGCAATTTTTTCGCGAATTATCCAATGGATTTCGCTTAAACTCACGTTAAAGAGCCTGATAACCTTTCCTAAAATAAAACTTTTAAACCAGTCTTTGGAGCGAAACATAAAGCAGTAAAATATAGCGTCGTGTAAAATCCATATTTTTCGACCGCCATTTGTTGAGAAATGGAAGAATAACCAGCATGCATTGCTATAGCTGGAATTGCCTATTATTGTTGAATGGCAGAAAATTGCCGACCAATACAAGTTCGCAAGTGATGCGAATGTAGAGCAAAAAAGAAAAGCAGATGAAGCAATAACCTATGCGTTATAATAACAAATATTCTGCGAGACCTGCAGAGGAAACCTGATAAGCTAAAAATATCCAAATTATTTTCTCGATTCATTTAACGTTGATGAAGAACGGCAGTGAGTATTTTTTCCATGAAACCATTCCAAAGTAACTGCGGTTCTATTATGAAAATTATCTGTCTGGCTTGACACCATATTCAACCCCTGGGGTCTCGATTAGTGGCGGAATTAGGGGGGGTAGGAAGGAGGGGGTCAAAGCCTCCTAAATGTTCGACAAGACTGAAGTTCTAATTTCTGACAAACCCCCCATTTACACTTAAAATTGGCCGTTTTTATAGCCATATTTAGTTCAAAATTTTCGACAAATTCCTTATTTAAATCCTGCTCTACTAACTCCTAAAAAGGGACTTATACTCCTCCCACTATCTAATATCGATGTTAAATATATGAAACTGCCAGTCCAAATATCATTATTGCATGCTTTCTCATCGTTAAGTTCAACTTTAACAAGATGACAAACTTCGTCTTCATAACTAGCGTTATATTTGCTCTAAATTTTGTTTCATACCAATGTGAAGGTGAGTCGTTATCTATACTCTATTTCGATGAAAATTTCAATGGACTTGGTTTCTTATAGATAGGCTAGTTGATATGAGCCCGGTTAACTGGGAAATTCACGTTAGTGAGATCCTGACGTCATCGTTATAATGTATATAGAAATCATTGTGTGTTCATATATATGAGAGACCAATCTCGTACCCAGTTGATGAGACTAACCAAGGTAACCAGCCTGGCTAGGTGAGATCTCATGTAACGCTCGATGGGATCTCAATCAAGTGAGATAAAATTTTCCCTATAATTCTTCATCCTACCGGATGGGCATTTGAAGAAAGTACCTTATAGACGAAAAAATTATTAAATGATTTAGTTTGAAATTAATTATTTTGCCTTTGTAGAAATTAAAGCATTTAATTTAATTTCTATATTAAACATTTGAGGAAGAGTCAAATATAAAATGCCGCTAGGTGAGATCCCACTTTACGCTAGCTGATGGGATCTCATGCAGTCAAGTGGGATAAAAGTTTCCATATAATCCTATCTGATGGGGATGGATGGGTATTGGAAGAAAGTATTTTATAGAGGAATATTAAATTGTTTAGTTCGAAACTAGTTCTGTTGCCTTTGTATATAGAAAACATTTTTTAATTTATCTTTTAAACATTCGAGGAAGTGTAATAAGATCCTAAGTACTTCCACACATCGATTCGTTTGTTTGAAAATGTGTATCGCATAATTAGTTCTTATAAGATTTGTGAAGCTGAGATTATGGACCATGCATGGTAGGCTATGCATCAGAATTACTAGTTGAGCCAAATTGTATGCATAGGGCCAACAGCTCATAATAATCTATTATTTCTCAATGGCTAGCAGCCAACGGTGAATTGGTTGTAGGCCAAATTGGGGTAAACAAATATAGCGTCTATACAATTAACTTTTTGTCTTTACGTCGAAATTCTTCCCGACGCGTATTAAACAAAAAGTTACAATTAAACAAAGACTATAAATAACTTGGAGTATGACTGCCAAAGTACAATTTAAATCGAAACAATATATATTTATAAGCCTATACGATATACTGTTTACTTACGCTTTTAAACTTTCAAGTTTTTCAATATATTAGCATGCGTTGATATATACAGGATATTATAGTAGAATAATATAGGTAAGACAAGATAAGATATATGGTAATTTCCACCTTGTACACACGGCCGCACAGAGACATTTGGGGGTTCGGGGCAAAAATAGCTTTAGGAGTTTAGGGCCCTGGCTAGTGATTTAACTGATTTTCAGTCTTCAAAGATATTTGGCGTCTTGCATTTGCTTGTTTAGAAAACTGATTTCCATACCTTTGAACTACTGTATGGATTACATTCTGTAGTCTTTTATGTGTAAAAAAGCAATTCTCAATCTGCATCCAGTACTAAAATAGTATAGCATTCTACCCCGGGAAAATTTGAAATCTAGAGTCTCAGGAATGCAAAATTCTGCATTCTAAGAGACTATTTACAGTGATCTATCCATATTTTACTTCTATTTGGGGGCCCCCTTTAGTTGGGGTCCAGGACAAATTGCCACCTACGCAACCTCCTCCATCTGGGATGCCCTGACTTATATATAAGTTATATCTAATCTTGTGCATGAGGGCCATTCTGAAAACCACTTCATATCGCTTACTGCGCATGCCCTGATGAATACATGAGATTTTGCCCGTTAACACAAACTTGGTTATTAAGAATTGGCAGAGTATACGCAGGCATCGCAAAACGATGTAACGGATTGCGCAACGACGACGGAAAGCTTGCTAGGCGAAGGCCGAAATATGGTCGAAGAGCAGTGTGTAAATTTCTTAAAACTGTTTGTGTCACAAAGCGTAAATGTCGAATAAATGTCGAAATGTTAGGAGATTTGTGAGATGGAGGCCGTAATCTCGTCCATAACAACGGCCTCGTAATTGTATCCGAATGTATCAGCGCATCCGCCCATACCTGGGGGGCGTTTAAATGCGGGGGGATAGGATATTTCAAATATTCCAGTCTCAGCTACATGTCTCTCTTCTCCGCAGAGGTTTCCAACTTTTTGTAAATTCCGTATATATATATATATATATTTGTGGTTGTTTTCATATATACTAAGTATGTATGTTACATAGTGCATGTTGTAAGCTTGGATATATATTAAGGAAAGATTGTTCTCAAGCTTTTAGTATTCAAAAAAATCATCTGAACTCCCAACGGGATTCGAATCCGTGTCTCCCGATTGCCGGTTCGGTTGTTTTACCACTAGACTATAGAGTTTCAGACGGCAATCTGATGTTATTTAGAGACCTGGTTCCTACTAATGATATGCGTGCTTTGTGCTTAAAGTCTCAACATATCTGTAATGTGATATTGTTTGTGGTTGTTTTCATATACTAAGTATGTATGTGATATAGTACATGTTGTAAGCTTGGATATATATTAAGGAAAGATTGTTCTCAAGCTTTTAGTATGCAGAAAAATCATCTGAACTCCCAACGGGATTCGAACTCGTGTCTCCCGATTGCCGGTTCGGTTGTTTTACCACTAGACCATGAAGTTTCAGACGGCAATCTGATGTTATTTAGAGACCTGGTTCCTACTTGAGAACAAGCTTTCCTTAATATATATCCAAGCTTACAACATGTACTATATCACATACATATACTTGGTATATGAAAACAACCACAAACAATATCACATTACAGATATGTTGAGACTTTAAGCACAAAGCACGCATATCATTAGTAGGAACCAGGTCTCTAAATAACATCACATTGCCGTCTGAAACCCTTTAGTCTAGTGGTAAAACAACCGAACTGGCAATCGGGAGACACGGGTTCGATTCCCGTTGGGAGTTCAGATGATTTTTCTGAATACTAAAAGCTTGAGAACAATCTTTACTTAATATATATCCCAGCTTACAACATGTACTATATCACATATTACATACTTAGTATATGAAAACAACCATTTTCTCTCGCGCAAATTTGGAAACAATCACTCGAGAACATTTCAACTTATGATATTACCGAGTGAACCATAACATTGAGCGCGCAAGGGATGATGGGTAACTTCCTATTTAGAGTCTTTAACTGGGGAAATTTGCTAATTGCAACAATGCAAGGCCATATAATAAACACTTACGATATTGGGATGTTTGGTTTACTAAACTAATGTCCAAACTAAGGCTCCAAATAAATAACACCCGCAGGCTTTCTGGCAGACATACGTAAAAAAGTAGGATAAAAGTAGGACTAAAATTTTAGGAAAAGTAGGAATAAAGTAGGAAAATATACAAAAAAGTAGGACAAAAGTAGGAATATTTGGTGATTAATTTGCATGAAAATATCACAGAAATATTATGTGATATCTCTTTTCGCTGGTAATCCTCGACTGGAGGAGTGTTTTTGAATTGAAGAAAATGTTTGATATTTCCCATGAGATATTTGGGATTTCAAGGAGATCTTTGGAATTTCCAAGGAGATCGATGAATTTACAAGGAGGTTTTGGGGATTTTCCAAGAGATTTTTGGAATTTCCAAGGAGATTTTTGGGATTTCAAAGAGATTTTTGGAATTTCCAAGCTGACTTTTGGGATTTTCAAGGAGATTGGTGGGATTTCGAAGGAGATTTTTGGGATTTCCAAGGAGATTTTTGGGATTTGCAAGGAGATTTTTCGGATTTCCAAGAAGATTTGTGGGGTTTCCAGGGAGATTTTTGGGATTTCCAACGAGGTTTTCGGGATTTCCAACGAGATTTTTGGGATTTCCAACAAGATTTTTGCGATTTTCAATGGACTCAATGAGATCATTAGATTTTTTAGATTTATGCGGGAATTGTTAAGATTCTTAAAAAAGTAGGATTTCAGTAAGAAAATCAATCAATTTTTAATAAAAAGTAGGCAAAGTAGCAGTGTGAAAAAAAGTAGGAAAAGTTGGATGGCAAGAAAGCCATTCACACACCTTTTGCCGTATATTTATACACACCTTAAGGTGTGTATTTGTGGGGGAAAAGTGTGTATTTATACACACCTATTTACGACAAAAGGTGTGTATAATTACACACCTTAAGGTGTGTAATCTGCTTGTCGCCAAATTCACGCAGCTTAAGCCCTGTTTTTAGTAAGGTTTGTATTTATACACACCTTCTCGCGTGCTTTTATACACACCTTGTAAGGTGTGTATAAATACATACCTCGTAAAGTTATACACACCTTTTCATGCTAGCTACACATCTTGCAAATACACACTGTAAGGCATGCCCGTAGCTGGGGCTGGGCAAAGCCCCCCAACCGAATATTTGTGCCCCCCCAAGCATAATTGTGCCCCCACAAAAAAAAAAATGAATGTAAGTTTTGGTGTGGAATAGGTGATTTTTGTACCAAAATTCTGGCTTATACGATAAATTTTAAGGTTTTGGACATAAAAACAAATTTAATAGTTAAATGTTTCCGGGAAAATTTTTTAGTTCCTTCCCCCCCCGTTTACAGATCTAAAAAAAGCTAAAAAATAGCGGATTCACTATACCATTCACAACTTTAAAATATTTAATGTAGCCTACATGTAATAAACATACATTCGCATAATTATGTAGATACGCTATTTACAATGAACAAAACTAATTACTACGCATTTTTAAATTTCAGCCAAAAAGCTCTATATTTAGAACTCTGATAGACATCATCTATGTAAAACTAAGGATGTCTCAAGGAAGCTAAAAACAGCATGAGGACAAACTGTCCAGATACTGTAGGAAAAATCAAAACATAATAGCATGTAATGACATACGCTTAGGCATCTGATAGTTCATTATTGGTTGCGCATTTCACGTGCCAACAGTAAGACTTTGAATGATATCACCTTTCGTTCCATGTTGTAAAAACCACGCGTAATTTCATAGTCTGGCACCATTTGAAACAAACAACAAATAGTAAATAGATTGTCAATTCTCTGTTAAGTCCGCCCCCATGAGGGGTCTGAGATATAGGAATACAAGAGGGGATATTGATTTGGAGGACCATCCATGGCCAATTTATACGGTAGTGTAGATGTTGTTAGAAATCAATCGAACGGAACGACGAACACGACGAATTTAACCCATTGTAATATAAAACCTCACAATATAAAACTAGAACAGTTGTTTGTACAAGAACAAGAACATGTGGTCAAGTCACGCCATGTGACCACGTGATAACTTATCGCTAATTTATGCAGTTGACCATTATTATATTAACTTATTATATTCTCAACACTCCCACTTAATGATCAACTAAGTACTAATAAATATGAACTTCAATGTATCTGAATGTCACTTGACTACTTAATGTCTTTTAAAAGTTACCTTCGGCAAAGCTTTCGTCATTATATCAGCTAGAATAGTTTCAGTTGTTGATTTGAGACAGATGTTTGCCTTTTACTACACCAACTAATCGTATTACTTTGTATCTGGAACACATATCCTGATGTCGAACGTCGAGTTTCCACATCACCTCCCCAATCAGCATCAGCATAATCATACAATGTAGGATCATTACCATTCGCAGTAAACATGAGACCATAGTTAAGTGTCCCTTTGATGTATCGTAGAACTCTCTTTACTCCTTGCCAATGATCCTTTCCCGGTTTAGACATGTACTTTGAAAGAATTCCAACTGCAGCAGCTAAGTCTGGACGAGTAGCAGTAGTTGCATACGTTAGACAACCTATTGCCATCTGATAACCTTGAACATCTACTGGTGTATCAATCTCGGATAATGATTCAAATTTCTTTCCTGGTTCCAGTGGTGTTGAAACAGGTTTACACTCCTCCATTCCAAATCTCTTGAGTACTCCTTCTAAGTACTTTGGCTGGTTAACAGTAAGTGTCCTTGCTTCACGGTCTCGCTTCACAGACATACCAAGAACATAACTTACTTCTCCCATATCATCTACCATGAATCTCTTAGCAAGTGCTTCTTTCTCCTTCTTTAGCATCTCTGTGTTGTTGGAAAACAACAGTGTATCATCAACATAAAGAGCTAGTATAACAAAATCGATTTTTCCATCATTACGCTTAACCGACTTGATGTAAATACATGGATCTGCACTGCACTTCCTGTAACCATTTGATTTCACAAAAGTGTCAGTAGCAAAGTTCCAACATCGTGCCGCTTGTTTTAGGCCATAAATACTCTTATTTAACTTGCACACATAATCAGGCCTTTCTTGATCTACGTAGCCTTCAGGCTGTTTCATATAGATTTCTTCCTCCAGTTCACCTTGTAAGAAAGCCGTCTTGACATCCATTTGGTGAACTTCCCAATCACAAATATTTGCTACAGCTAATAGAGATGTAATTGAAGTATAACGCACCACAGGTGAAAAGATTTCTTGATAGTCGACTCCTTGAGATTGCGAATATCCTTGTGCGACTAATCGAGCCTTAAATCGTTCAACCGAACCATCTGCTGTATGTTTAACCTTGAACACCCAACGATTTCCGACAATGTTCTTTCCCTCTGGGGGTGGTACAAGTTCCCAAGTTTGATTATTCATGAGTGATTTATATTCAGAATTTGTTGCATGTTTCCAATCAACAGAATGTTCTCCTGTCCATGCTTCTTGAATATTTACAGGTTCATTTATATCAGCTGTAAGATTATCTGCAACATAAGATTCCTCGTCAAATCTTGTAGGAGGTCTGCGCTGTCTCTTCGTACCAAGATTTTCAGTCTCTTTAATGAAGTTTTCCTCGTATGTTGCTCCCACTGGTTGAGTATTGACTACTTCCTGTTCATCACGTGGTTTATTATGATCACCTACAACATCAACAGTTGGCACATTTTGAATTTCTACTTCAGGATTATCATCTACTGGGATATAGAAATCAGTACATGTTTTCACAGCACAACTATCTTCAGAATTATTGAATTTCCCTTCCACAAATAGGACATCTCGGCTGCGGATAAACTTTCGAGTTGAAGAATCATAAAGTTTATAACCCTTTGTCCCTTCAGGGTAGCCAACAAACATAACTCTCCGAGATTTCTCATCAAGTTTCTTGCGTTGCTTTTCTGGAATGTGGGCAAATGCTACACAGCCAAAAACGCTCAGGTTAGAAACATTTGGCTTTCGATTAAATAAACACTCATAAGGTGTACTTTCTTTAAGAGATGTAGTGGGACTACGATTTCTAAGATATACTGCAGTGTTGATAGCTTCAGCCCAAAATTCAAGTTATGCTGAAATAATTCGTTTGGTAAATTCTTTCCAAAGATATTTAATATTTTAGTTTGATAATCTGTTCAGTGTACAGTACTGTAATTGGTTACTGTATTATTCGGTTTAGTATTCAGTTTATTCTTCCCAGAAGTAGTTCAGAATTTCTCTGTTCAGTGTCCCACACTCTCTATTATTGTGTTAGATCAATCTATTTGCACTACTGTGGATCCAGAACATCTGGCTAATACAACACCCTAGTAGATCCTGAAATACACAAGGCCCAGAGCTTTTGAGTTTTTATTTGGAGAGTTAATCATGCTTTGACTTGAAATGATGGGAAATACCCTAACGGCATTGGCAGACACCAGAAGAGAGGCAAAGGGCCGGGAGCAACCCCATCCCAATAATTTCTCAAAGCATTTGGATGATAGCTGATCAGATTAACTGTGTAACAAAGCTGTATAATTTATATGATTTTATAACCACAAAAGCCTTGATAGACTATAATTTAAGTAAATCGTAAGGCAAAATGGTTTTGAGACCTCACATTCGCAGCAACAACGGGTGGCTATTCTGTTAGTTGGAAACCACTGCCTAACGGTCTACCATAATTTAATTGGTAAACATACATGGTTAATAAAGACTTGTTAATTAACCCATTAATTGGCAGTACGCTACCACTGAAGAGTAAAATCAGCTGGCGTTAGACAGGGTAAAATGCTAATCAGCTAATGTATGGTGCATTGCAAGCTAATGGGTTAATATAGTACATAGCCAAATTCACATTTTGCCAATGCAGCAAAGTATGCAAACCTATGTTGCATCCATCCCAACTCACTAATGTTGAGCCATATGAAGTTTGGGAGGGGGAATAATTTGTTATAAATATTGTGATTTCTTGATTTCTAGTTGAATACACGTAAGTTAAACATGTCATAATTTTTCACATCCATGAACAAGTATGTAAGCTAAGGAAGCATATACGTACGCTAGGTATGCTAACTATAAAGGGATTTTGTTAACGATCAGGTGTTGCTTGTTCCAAATCTGAATTGGAAGGTTAGATAAGCGACAACGCATTTACGCAAATGGATCTTTCCCGAAGTTCCGAACGTAGTCTAGATATATCAAAGACGAAGTCATGTCCTGATCATTTCGTGATTCACCTCGTTTTGGTACGATCGGTAGATTTCGTAGTGTTGGTACGATCGGTAGATTTCGTGACAGCGTTCCTAAATCTTTGCCTGAAAGTACATATTTTTACAAATTTTTCGATGGCATGATCTCCATACCCCCTAAAGATCTCACACCTTCAGCATTGGATTCTAGTGCCACTGGGCTCTCTTAGATGTTTACACCCCTCTCTCTTATAGAAAGGTGTGTATATAATCCAACGGTGTGTAATGTGCGAGGTGTGTAAAATTGGTCAAGGTGTGTATGGTTGAAAGGTGTGTAATTAGCAAAGGTGTGTATTTGCCAAAAAGGTGTGTATAATAGTAACTATAATTAGAAGGTGTGTAAGGCAAAGGTGTGTAATTGTATCAATACAAGGTGTGTAATTTTGTAAACAAGGTGTGTATACACACCTTATCATCAATATTGCAAAATATGTGTAATTATATGCACCTTTTCCCCAAAAGATGTGTATATGTACACACCTTAGGTGTGTATAATTGCACACTAGTTTTTAGAGTGTATAAATATGGACTTTTAGAGTGTATAAATATGGAAATACCAAGCTGTACTGACCAGGCGTTGGACGCCGAAACATGCATGTCTGCAGATTGTACCATTTACGCTCCTTCACTTTCGTATTGTTGAGCACTCTGGCAAAGCTAATGGATGTCTACTAGCAATAACGCAAAGCTCACTTCCCTTGTGCTGGTTTGATCACTCTGACTCCATGATACTTTGCGCATGTCTAGAGGCGTTGATGTCACCGTGTTGTACCACATGCGCTTGGTGAGAGTAAGCTCATGACCACAAGTCACACACTCCGCAAGGTAGACAACATTTTTAGATCCACATGTATCAATTTTCTTGGTGACCGGTATTCTTGATCCCCGGTATTCTTGTTCCTATACGGATTAGATGGTGCTAATAATTCTTTTAAATTGGCATTCCGCTTGTATGCAACACGAAGAGCTTTTTCCAGCAAAATCTCTTTGGCATGCGAATCATTATCTATAATAGATCTATGTTTCTTAAACAATCCACGAATATCAGGCGCTCTAGGATTAAACTTGGCACTAAAACACAATGCCCACTGTCAACCTTTCTTCTACTACTATACGGGCTTCTTCCAGAGTCATGTCTGCAATCTCTTTAAATTTCTCTAAAACATGTGTTTTGTCATGCCCGCACTCAACTAAATATTGCATAGATTCCTTACTTTTGTCCTTGAAATCATTTTCATTGGAGCATATCCTACGTAATTGTAAGCTACACCCTTGGCAATGCCACGTTTTTGCGAATCAGGATGACACGAATTGGCGTTGAGATATATGTGTGGGTCAGCGGGCTTACTGTACACCGATGTTTCCAAGCGGTTATTAGAAATAGAAATCAAAAGATCCAAAAAATGCAGAGAACTTCCCCCAACGTCCATAGTAAGTTGTAAATGAGCGTTAAAGGAATTCAAAGCATAAAAAATAATTAAGCCGCGACACTGTACCCCGCCAAAGTAAAAACGTGTCATCCCGAAATCGGAATCAAGACTTCAACTCAGGATACGAAGTCTTAGATTCCAACACCTTTTTGTCTACATTTTCCGCGACAATATCGGCATACGAACAGGAATTCTTAGGTCCCATAGCTGTTCCATTAGTTTGCAACCAATATTGTCCCCGGAACGCCGAACAATTTCTCTTGACGCATATTTCTAGGGCTTCAATAATGCATTCTACTGGTATATCTAATTTATCTGAAAGTTCGATAAGCTTGCGACGTACTCGTTCTACTCCTATTTCGTCATCAATAGATGGGAACATGTTGATTATATCACAGCTAACCAACACGTCCCCATCAGAAACTCCTATATCATTAAGCTGGTCTATAATTTCAAGCATGTGTGAAGTATCCGTTACCCGCCTCGAAATGGAATCAACCACAACTTTACAATACTTTTCAACAAAATAAGACAAACTCTCCGTGGGAGTACCACAACCTAACGTAATTACTCTAGCTGGATTATCGGTTTTATGAGTTTTAATTAAAGGATAATTCACACCTGGATGAACTTTACTATTACTGGTTATACATGTATATCTAATCCACTTATCTGAAAGCCCATGGGGTTTCCACTTATTCACCCAATCATCAATTTCTTTTATCGTATCTATAAGGTAGGATCCTCGTTCAAAACCTCGAAGGAACCTCTATTCATTTGCTCTTTAACGTTATGTTGGTCTAAATCATTATCAAGGAAGACATTGTAATGTGTAGAGCGGGATATGTTTGAGAAACCGGTGTTTAAGTACATGAAGGATAATCTATTGCCAGAAGAAAGAACTATTTTGAAAGATTTCGAACAACGCCCACGGATGAACGGAATTTAGTTATTAGACTACAAGACAAGGGAAATAACTTTGTCTTCCTTGATAATGATTTAGACTATTAATACGACTATTACGAAACGACTATTACGCTGCCTAGTCTATAAATGTTACTTATACTTCACGGAATGGTCTATTTCTCAGACCCTGTGAACAATAAAAACCTAATGAATCACCATCTGTATCATATAGGTACAGAAATAATACACCACTAATTCCAATGTAGGTTGAACTATATTACTAGTGAATCTGATCTAGTTTATGTATTTCACAGCATGGCCCATATTTCGGACCCTGTGAATAAAATATATATACACCAAACAAACCACACCTACATGCAGTAACTACCAACAATACACAATCTATATAAGACCTGTTATTTTAAGGCTTTATGTTATACAGTGCAGGCTGTTCACATACCTTTTCGACTTTCTACAGCACGGTCTAGTTTTCAGACCCTCATGATTGTTTGAAAGCCATTTACATCATTCATTATATAATATGGTACATACATGCATACACAATTACATAAAGGACATAACAAACCAATTATTTAACGCCAGTGGAGGTTCTATTACCTATTCTTACAATACAATATGAATAACGTATATATACACCAAACAAAGCACACCTATACATGCAGTAACTACCAACAATACACAATCTATAAGACCTGTTATTTTAAGGCTGTATGATATACAGTGCAGGCTATTCACATGCCTTTTGGACTTTCTACAGCACGGTCTAGTTTTCAGACCCTCATGATTGTTTAAAAGCCATTTACACCATTCATTATATAATAGGGGACATACATACATACATACATACACAATTACATAAAGGACATAACATACCAATTATTTAACGCCAGTGGAGGTTCTATTACCTATTCTTATAATACAATATCAAATTTTCAGATAAATTCGATATCAGGGGGACTTAACTGCCATCATGATTTCGTGCAACAATAGTACTAAAGCAATTAGTTTTACCATCTTATAATTAATAATTTAAATTAGTTTACACTAGGATACATAAGAGACTTGGATTTACATGCAGTCGAAAATTTAATAAAATGTAATTAAAATTGCTTTTAGTCGTCGAAAGTTTATACAGATTTATGTGACTTTCAGCTCAAAGTGTTAACGACATTTGATACAATCAGTTCATGTTCATTGACTTAGTTGAGATTTTAAGACGAAAAGGAGGGAGCAAGCAAAAATGTCAATATATAATAATTCAACTGCTGGTATCTGTGGTATCTTGTTTAATATATCATATATATGGCAAAAAAATTATTAGGGGATTTACCATGAAATCAGTAGAGCTTTGTCTAATATTGTGGGATATATTGTGTAATTAGTCACTACGAATTGGCATCAGTATCAGTGTATCATTGGTGAAAATGTCTTAAACCTGGTTTAGGGACCATAAGACCTGTTTATATGACTGTCAACGTTGGCTTGGGCGTGTTGAGTCATTGGGAAAAACAAACCCTGTGATTATATATGGAAATTACTTATCAGTGATTTGCACAAGGATAGGAATTTACATTGTTTTATGGACTATAATTTTCCAAATATTTCAAGACACGATGAAAAAGGTATTCATGTTTATTCAATTTTTGTTTATGTGCGGTGTTTCATCATTAAAACTTGCTAAAACGGTCCGAGTAGGGATTCGACTTTACTCTGTCGAAAAACATTTGTTGTTTTTTTGTGCAATTGAAACGCTGTTTAAGATGAAAAAACATGTTCACACTGCTGTTTTATCTTGTTTTCTTGGAGGAAATTAAACTGAGTAAGTTTAATATAATCCAAGGGTATTTTGGGAGGATTTTGTTTTGTTTTCAAATGTTTTTCACTCAAAGTATTTCAAAAAATAACTCTTTGGACCACGGTCAAATATCGTAAAAAGCTGTCCTCTCATGCAGCCAATCAGATTGCAGGAAATCAAATTAAAAATATCAATTAGCTGTACACAAATAAAAAATAAATATAAATTAATACAACGTAATACAATACATTGGCACTTGCAGGTGATGCGAATTTAGAGTACAAGAGAAAAGCAGATGAAGCAATTACCTATGCGTTATAATGAAAAACATTCTGCGAGGCCTGCAGAGGAAAGCTGACGAGCTAAAAATGTCTAAACTACTTTTTCGATTCATTGAACGTTAATGAAGAACGGCAGTGAGTATTATTTCCATTAAGCCATTCCGAAGTTACTGCGGTTCTATTATGATATTTATCTGTCTGGCTCTACATTCAAATGTGAAAACAGAACTGCGAATGTGAAATTATCGTACCCACGAGGTCTCGATTATAAAAGTGGCGGAAATTCACTTTTCTGAGAGGGGGGGGGAGGAAATAAGGAATTTTCGACAAGATCTTCTAAATTTCTGACAAACCCCCCATTTACACTTAAAATTGGCCGTTCTTATAGCCATATTTAGGTCAACATTTTTGAAAAATTGCTTATTTAATTCCTGTATATACTAACTCCTAAGAAAGGGACTTATACTCCTCCCACTATCTCGTGGGGAACAAAGAGCGGCTGCGAGGGAGGCTAATATCCAGGTTATATAAATATATGAAACTGCCAGTCCAAATATCATTATTGCATGCTTTCTCATCGTTAAGACCAAGTTCAATTTTAAAAAGATGACAAGCTTCGTCTTCATAACTAGCGTTATATTTGCTCTAAATTTTGTTTCATACCAATGCGAAGGTAAGTCGTTATCTATATATTTTGAAAATTTCAATGGACTTGGTTTCTATAGAGCTTGTTCATATGAGCCCGGATAACCGGGAAAGAGGAATATATTATTTAGTTCGAAACTATAGTTCAGTTGCCTTTGTATATAGAAAACATTCCTTAATTTCTCTTTTAGACATTCGAGGAAGTGTAATATTTTTGCACATTCAGGTTCTAAGTATTTCTTAGCCTGCGTGGCAGGCGTTCTATTGTAGGAGAGGGAGTTTTGTTTAGAGCGCGCTCTTTTTTTCGAGAGCGCGCGCTAGGTGGGAAGTTAGGGGGGGGGAGGAAAAGCGAAGGGTATACATCAGAATTACTAGTTGAGTCAAATTGTATGTAGGCCAACAGCTTATAATAATCTATTATTTCTGAATGGCTAGCAGCCAACGGTGAATTGGTTGTATTAACCAGAAATGGCAGTCGCATATTATGTTTTATGTCAATAATCCGCGCCCATGCATGCACATGTAGCGTATATATCGAAATCGTTTTCGACCGTGCATACGATACAAAACTGCATGAAAGTATACGAATACATTATATATGTTATTAGTATATATAATATAGTAGTATCTAAAATTATTCTTGATTTACCCAAATTAAAAGAAGGCTTTCAAATTGGGGTAAACAAAAAGTTGAATGGTGGTTCCAGTATATATAGCGTCTATATAATGAACGCAGAGTTTTTTACTCGAAACGTCGAAATTTTTGTTGAATTTTTCAGGTAGTTTGATCCTAAAGGTATTAAAAAAAATTTACCTATCACATACATGACCATAACAAATACTTAGTTAAATACTTAGAGTTAGTACTTACAACAATTTCACAATTTAAATCAAACAATTTAGCAAATATATAATATAATGCACGATGTACTGTTGTTCTACACTGTCTTTTTTACTCTTTTAAGTTTCAATATATTTGCATGCATTTATATATAATGATAATAATATTATATAAATATAATATAGGTAAATACAAGAATAAATATATGGTGATTTTCTGATTGGTACACGGCCGCACAGAGACATTAGTGATTTTTAGTCCTCGACGATATTTGGCGTCATGTGCTTGTTTAGAAACCTAATTCCCATACCTTTGAACTGCTGCATGAATTACATTCTGTAGTCTTTAACGTTTAAAAAAACATTCTCAATCTGCATCCAGTACTAACATAGTATAGCATTCTTCCCTGGAAAAATTGGAAATCCTGCATTCTGAGAGACTATTTACAGTAATACATCCATATTTTAGTTCTATTTGAGGTCTGTGGCAAATTGCCCCCTTCGTCCCCCCCCCCCCCCACCATCTGGGAGGCCCTGACCTTGCTACCTTATTACCCCTTAATATTGGCAAAAGTGAATATATGGTCATCTTGCTTGACAGTTTAGGTACACTTTCAGTGAGACGTATTCATATTATTAGTTATATCTTCATTATAACAAGTGTTTGGTTGCCAGTTTCAGTTATAAATTGGATATTTGTAGTTTTATAAACTCTTACACGGCTAATTAATTTATATCGGTTTCTACATCTATATTATATATTTTTTGGTCTTAGAGATTGATGTTTTTTCATGCCTCATGAAAATCATTGGGTACTGTCGAACCGCTTTTTTATTTATTTATTTACAAGCTTTGTCATAAATGACTGGTGATCCCGACAGGGCCAGTGGCGTGCTGGCAGGGGGGGCCGGGGGGCCATGGCCCCCCCAGCGAAGATTTTTTAGGGGGCGCCAAAACATAAATGGGGCGCCGAAATTGCACAAAATCACACAAAAGCGCACACAAGCCTACCTACAACTACAAGCATTACTGTCCAGTCTGTAATATCTCAAAGGATGTAAATTGTTAATTGTGAAATGTGAAGTGATTTGGCTTACGATCACTGGTAAGTTCGCCGTCTACTTCATGAATGTTCGCCGTCTATTTTTCTTTGTTTAAGAAAAAAACTATATATTTATTCAAACTCTTGAATGTGTTGTTTCTTGCGCATTTTTATTTTTACGATGTTTGTAATTCTCAGAATTCCGTCAAATCGCCTCCCAAAACGCAAGAAATGGCATTTCAGGGACTCTAAATTTCAAAATTTTCCCGGGGGGCATGCCCCCGGACCCCCCTAGAGGTCTCGCGTCTACGACGCTCAACCATACACAAATTACAAGGGGGCGCCAAATTTGCAGCTGGCCTCCCCTGGCGAACACAAGCCAGCACGCCACTGGACAGGGCGTAATTGCTCCAATCACGGGGTCCCTTAAAACATACATCTACATTAATTACAACACATTTTGTCCACAAGACTGGACAAAAGACGACATGAGTGACATTTAACAAAGGCAGTTTTAAACGTTTGTGGGACATTAATATCATATATTAGTCATTGCGTGATAATATTTCAACAAGTACGGTAGAGGATCATTCGAACGCGGCTAGATTTACTGAACCGTCAAAGACAAACCGTAACTTCGACACGATGTTTTACGCGATTACTCGTATATTTTGTTGCCCTTCGACAGTACGTAAAAACTATACAAATGCAACATACAAATAACTATTTACATGAACTTCATTGTGAACTATGGCGATACTAAATTCCAAATACTATACTAAATAAAAAACGTACCTCTGTCCAAGCAGATCCTTTGAACGTTAATACGTTATATCAATTTATAGTTGTATTATCCAAAGCTCTTATCATGTTCATGAGCTAAACTATACTAAAATAAAACCTAAATGTTCTGCCAGATATATGACAACGTGGCATGCAAATAAAAACGTACTAATTATGTGCCAACCCACGCAAATTAGCAAAACCCACTTGCCCACGCAAACAAGACCAAATCACAATAAGCAAGCTGGACTAACTTTCCTGGCCAGTAAACTTCATAGTTTTGCATAAAAAGCCGGCTACATGTTGCATCGTCGAGTGGCCCTACTGGTCGTCTCTATACTGTGACCAAATTAAGTATTTAACAAGTACGATTTAAATTGGCCAATGGTAATGTCAGCTTCGCGGATATGTGGTGGTAAGCAATTATAGGTTCTGGCAGTTCTATTGAAAAAACTATTTTCCTTAGGTAGTCGTGATAATTCATTGCCTGTTTGACTTTTCGGATATACCATGAGGCATACTATATACTCCTGACTCGTCTAGTCCTCATAGGGGCGTGAATATCGGTAACGTATACTTATTTAAAGCATCTCTAAATTGATTACCATAAAGCCACGCATAAAAGAACCAGTGAGTTAAGAACCACCAGCCTAAAATTAGGGCAATTAAGCACTCAAAATACAAGAACCACTTCAGGCTGACAAATGAAACTGGTTCTTAAAACCTTATTAAATTTTTAGCTGAATTAGTAAGCAGGTACTAGGAAGAAAACAAAATAGTGTATGGAATTATGTCATTCAACCACATCATGCATTCATTTATTTTATCAAAACAGCAATCCATTCACAACATAATTCAACTTGCATAACTATATTCAAAACACTTACATCATGATGGTCCTTTGCTCACAATAAGAGGTTTAAAATTCTAAACCAGGAACAATTGTTTTTGACAGGAAATAAGAACCAGTTAAGAACCACTTCAGCCTGATTTCTTTCTAAGTACCCGTTATATAAGAACCACTTCAGCCTGAAGTCAAAATTCACTGGTTCTTCAATGCGAGGCTTTACTGTACTCAATACATTTCGTTCATCAGATAGCCAGTCGCACATATTATGTTAGATATTCCGATTTATGTCCTTTTTGAAGGCAAAGATAGGACTTAAAATTAAAAATTTCTATATTTCACAATTTTTGGAAGTGATGTAAATAATGCGATTTTTCAACATTCATAAACGCTAGTTCAAGGACATTGCAGATACGCATCTGCAATTCCGCTATCTATATAGCTATTGAGCTTTTTACCAAGATATTCTTATAATTTTTACAGCAACGTCGCTTAGGTTACAAGGACCATTAAGTGAAAATGGTACTGGTCGTGTTGAAGTATTCTACAATGGACAATGGGGAACAATCTGTGATGATGGATGGAATATAAGAGAAGCTTGGGTTGTATGTCGTCAACTTGGTTATCTAGATGCTGTTAGAGCTCTTCAAGGGCTCCAGGTTCCTTCCGGTTCTGGACGAATATGGTTAGATAATGTCCATTGTAGAGGGAGAGAGCAAAATATAGCAAGTTGTTATCATAATAGTTGGGGAAATAGTGATTGCGGGCATTCCGAAGACGCTGGAGTAGAATGTACTACAAAAGGTAGTTATTGAAAAATCAATATTGTAAGGTATACTCATAAAATATTGTTAATGCTATTTCAATGACCACAATCAAGTTTCATGTGGTGCACATTTAAACTTTTCAGCACAACTTAAAGTTTCTTCTAAATATATTTCAATTTTGGAAGATAATAAAAATTATCCACTTACTTTTTCAATTGATGTAAACAAGACTATTCATAATAGATGTCATTGACTTACTGACCAGAGTGTATAATTTATTAAACCGTTCTTAATTTTACAAATTCTATCTTTCAAAATCTTTTCGGGTTTTACAGATTCCAGCTATTTTCGTTCCGGGTTTAACAGTTTTATACCCGTTTTTTAGCTCGTTCAGGATTTTACAGATTCCGACGTTCCTCTTTCCCAGTTCTCTCGTACCTCATTCCATTCCTCGTCCCCCCATTTGAAATTGCTTGTTTTCAGTTAGCGTTGTTGAAAAGTATTAAGAGAAATAAAATATAGCTTTTCTAAATTTTAGCCTCTTTAATTTTACCAATTGTAATTAGAATTTAGGCTATTTATAGCCACTATTATTGACCTCATACACTCAGATATTCTTTGGTATTTTTGCAGATATGCCTGTGTCACTCAGATTACAAGGGCCATTAAGTGAAAATGGTACTGGTCGTGTTGAAGTACTCTTCAATGGAAAATGGGGAACAATCTGTGATAATGGATGGGATATAAGAGATGCTAGTGTTGTATGTCGTCAACTTGGTTATCTAGATGCTGTTAGAGCTCTTCGAGGGTCCCAGGTTCCTTCTGGTTCTGGACCTATATGGTTAAATTACGTCGCTTGTGTTGGGAGAGAACAAAATATAACCAGTTGCTATCATAATCCTTGGGGAAATAATAATTGTGGGCATTACAGAGACGCTGGAGTTGAATGTACTTCAACAGGTAAAGTTAAACAAAAAAAACGTACTCACAAAAAATATTGTTAATGCCATTTCAATGGCCACAATGAAGTTTCATGTGGTGCAAATTTTGGCTTGAATCAATTTAACACAACTTCATAAACTTTCCCCTAAATATATTTCATTATTTGGAAGATAATAAAGAATATTCCATACACCTATTATTATTCCAATTGATGTAAACCAAGCTATTCATATGAGGTGTCAATGTGTCATTGACTTACTGTAAAACTTAGTACACCACCTTAGTTTTCCAAATTCTAACTTTCAATTTTTTTTCTGGTTTACAGATTCCAGCTATTTTCGTTCCGGGTTTAACAGATTCTCTCTTTCAGTCTCATACCCATTCTTTTGGCTCGTTCAGGATTTTACAGATTCCGGCTTATTCTTTCCCTGTTCTCTCGTTCCTCATTCCATTTCTTGTTCCCCAATTCGGCATTCTCTGTTTTATTTTAGTTAGGGTAGTTATAAGTAGAGTGGAATTAGATGACTCTCTACTTTCTTTTACTAACTCTCTAATTTTATTCATTGTAATTAGAAATTCTGTTATTTATAGCTACTTTCATTGACCTCATACACTCATATATTCTTTCAAGTTTTTGCAGCTATGCCTGTGTCACTCAGGTTACAAGGGCCATTAAGTGAAAATGGTACTGGTCGTGTTGAAATATTCCACAATGGACTATGGGGAACAATCTGTGATAATGGATGGGATATAACAGATGCTAGGGTTGTTTGTCGTGAACTTGGTTATCTACATGTTGTTAGAGCTCTTAAGGGAAGCTCGGTTCCTTCTGGTACTGGACCTATATGGTTAGCTTACGTCGCTTGTACAGGGATAGAGCAAAATATAACAAGATGTTCTCATGACAGATGGGGAAATAATAATTGTGATCATTCCGAAGACGCTGGAGTAGAATGTACTACATTAGGTAAAGTTATCGACCAAATCAATATACTAACGTACACTCATAAAAGATATTGTTAATGCCCTTTCAATGGCCACAATGAAGTTTCATGTGGTTCATATTTTCGCTTAAAACATTTTAACACAACTTCTCAAATTCATTAATAATTCATAAGCCAAACACAAAGGAAACCATAACCGTGTAGTGTATTTGGAAATCGGAGGAAGAAATTACATAAATTAAAGGAACTTTCTACTCGGTTTTCTCGCAAAATACACGTTCGTTTGAGAAGATAGTTCAAACACTCGTAAGGAGGACTTCCTCCGATTTCAAAACACCTCGAAATTCGTTAAAAAATACTCGGCTTCGCCTCGTATTTTCAACTCTTCTCGATGTTTAGAAATCGGAGGAACTACTCCTAATCGTATTTGAACTATTACTTCATAAACTTGCCCCTAAACACACTTCATTATTTGGAATATAACAACGCCCCCCCAATATTTTACAGAATGGGTTTCTAGATTCGTCCAAATCTGGTGACAAAAAAGGGGGGGGGGTGACAGGGTGTATAGTGATTTATTAAAACCTTTATATTTCTCTCCAAGTGCCTCCAAAACGCTGGAAATGCCATTTTAGATACCCAAAATTCAAAATGTTCCCGGAGGAGCATGCCCCAGGACCCCCTATAATTTGTTTGCCTCCCCAAAAATAAATCCTGGCGGCGCCACTGCTCGTTCCCCCATCCGGAATTCTCTGTTTTCAGTTAGCGCAGTTATAAGTAGAGTGCAATAAGAGGACTCTTAATTTTACCAATTGTAATTAGAATTTAGGCTATAAATAGCTACTGTCATTGACCTCTTATACTCAGGTATTATTTTAAGTTTTTGCAGCTATGCCTGTGTCACTCAGGTTACAAGGGCCATTAAGTGAAAATGGTACTGGTCGTGTTGAAGTATTCTACAATGGACAATGGGGAACAGTCTGTGATGATGGATGGGATATAAAAGATGCTAGGGTTGTATGTCGTCAACTTGGTTATCTAGATGCTGTTGGAACTCTTAAAAGTAGCCAGGTTCCTTCTGGTTCTGGACCTATATGGCTAGATAATGTCGCTTGTACAGGAAATGAGCAAAATATAACAAGTTGTTCTCACAATGGTTTTGGAATTCATAATTGCGGGCATTCTGAAGACGCTGGAGTTAAATGTACCTCAACAGGTATTTTCAAGTTGTGTTTCTGAAAAGAATGCGGTTTGATATCAAGATAGCTTGTATTGCTCTGCTGGTGTTGTGCTTCGTAGCAGAGAGCCACTCGTCTTTCTTGCCATGCATTGGCATGGGATACAGGTATGATGTAGTGTAAAATAGTACTTTTTATCGAAGAAATCAATATACTAAGGTATACTCATAGAGATACTGTTAATGCCATTTCAATGGCCAGAATGACGTTTCATAAGTGGCGAACATTTCGGCTAGAAACCTTTTAACATAACTTCATAAATTTTCAGTCTAATACTTGTTTTTGAGCCTCGTTCAGGATTTTACTGATTTAGGGCTTTTTCTTTCCTCGTTCACCCATTCGGGATTACTTGTTTTCAGTTAGCGTAGTTATAAAGTGGAGTGGAATCAGATGTATAGCTTTTCTCAATTTTAGACTCTTCAATTATACCGTTTGTAATTAAAAATTCTGCTATCTATAGCTACTATCATCGACCTCATGCACTCAGATATGCCTGTGTCGCTCAGGTTACAAGGGCCATTAAGTGAAAATGGTACTGGTCGTGTTGAAGTATTCTACAGTGGACAATGGGGAACAATCTGTGACGATTCTTGGGATTTCAGTGATGCTAGGGTTGTATGTCGTCAACTTGGTTATCTAGATGCTGTTAGAGCTCTTCAAGGGAACAACGTTCCTTCTGGTTCTGGACCTATATGGTTAGATGACGTCGCTTGTACTGGGAGAGAGCAAGGTTTGACCAGCTGTCCTCATGGCAGATGGGGCAATAATAATTGCGGGCATTCCGAAGACGCTGGAGTTGAATGTTCTTCAACAGGTAAAGTTATCGATAAATCAATATACTAAGGTGTACTCATAAAATACTGTTAATGCCGTTTCAATGGCCAACATGATTAGTGGCGAACATTTTGGCTTGAAACTTTTTAACCCAACTTCATAAATTTTCAGTCTGATTCTCTGGTTTTAGCCTGGTTCAGGATTTTACAGATTTAGGCATTTCTCTTTCTCAGTTCTCTCTTTCTTCAATCCATTCAAATTTTACCAATTGCGATTTGAATTTAGGCTAATTATAGCTACTATCATTGACCTCATTCACACAGATATTCTTTGGTATTTTTGCAGCTATAACTGTGTTGCTCAGGTTACAAGGGCCATTAAGTGAAAATGGTACTGGTCGTGTTGAAGTATTCTACAATGGACAATGGGGAACAATCTGTGATAATAGATGGGATATAAAAGATGCTAGGGTTGTATGTCGTCAACTTGGTTATCTAGATGCTGTTGGAACTCTTAAAAGGAACCAGGTTCCTTCTGGTTCTGGACCTATATGGTTAGATGACGTCGCTTGTACAGGAAGTGAGCAAAATATAACAAGTTGTTCTCACAATGGTTTTGGAATTCATAATTGCGGGCATTCTGAAGACGCTGGAGTTAAATGTACCTCAACAGGTAAAGTTATCAAATAAATCAATATACTAAGGTATACTCACAGAGATACTGTTAATGCCATTTCAATGGCCAGAATGACGTTTTATAAGTGGCGAAAATTTTAGCTTGAAACTTTTTAACGCAAGTTCATCAATTTTCAGTCTAATACCTGTTTTTGAGCCTCGTTCAAGATTTTACAGATTCAAGCTTTTTTCTTTCCTCGTTCACTAATTCGGCAATTCGCTAATTCGGCAACTATAACAATCTGATGTAACTTTTCTCTATCTTAGACTCTTCCATTTTACCGTTTGTAATTAGAAATTCTGCTTTTTATAGCTACTATCACTGACCTCATACACTCAGATATGCCTGTGTCGCTCAGATTACAAGGGCCATTAAGTGAAAATGGTACTGGTCGTGTCGAAGTATTCTATAATGGACAATGGGGAACAATCTGTGATGATAGATGGGATATAAGAGAAGCTAGGGTTGCATGTAATCAACTTGGTTATCTAGATGCTGTTGGAGCTCTTAAAGGGAACCACGTTCCTTCTGGTTCTGGACCTATATGGTTACATGATGTCGTTTGCACGGGGAGAGAACAAAGTTTGACCTACTGTTCTTATAACGGAGGGGGCAATAATAATTGCTTGCATTCCGAAGACGCTGGAGTTGAATGTTTTTCACCAGGTAAAGTTATCGAAGAAATCAATATACTAAGATGTACTCATAAAATACTCTTAATGCCGTTTCAATGGCCAAAGTTACGTTCTATTAGTGGGGAATATTTTGGCTTGAAACTTTTTAACACAATTTCATAAATTTTCAGTCTGATGCCTGGTTTTAGCCTCGTTCAGTATTTTACAGATTCAGGCTTTTCTCTTTCCCAGTTCTCTCGTTCTTCATTCCACTCAACGTTCCCCCATTCCGATTTCCTTGTTTTCAGTTAGCGTAGTTATATGGTGGAGTGGAATCAGTGCAGCTTTTCATTATTTTTGACCCTTTAATTTTAATTTTAATTGTAATTTGAATTTAGGCTAATTATAGCTACTATCATTGACCTCATACACACAGATATTCTTTGGTATTTTTACAGCTATGCCTGTGTCACTCAGGTTGCAAGGGCCATTGAGTGCAAATGGTACTGGTCGTGTTGATGTATTCTACAATGGACAATGGGGAACAATCTGTGATAATGGATGGGATATAAATGATGCTAGGGTTGTATGTCGTCAACTTGGTTATCTAGATGCTGTTAGAGCTCTTAACGGGAGCCTGGTTCCTTCTGGTTCTGGACCTACATGGTTAGGTTCCGTCGCTTGTACAGGGAAAGAGCAAAGTTTGACCAAATGTTCCCATGCTGGATGGGGAATTATTTATTGCAGGCATTACAAAGATGCTGGAGTAGAATGTACTACAACAGGTACAGTTATCATAGATCGATAGAGAAAGATAGTTATTATATATTGTGTATATATGCAATGCAATGCAATGCAATGCAATGCAATGCAATGCAATGCAATGCAATGCAATGCAATGCAATGCAATGCAATGCAATGCAATGCAATGCAATGCAATGCAATGCAATGCAATGCAATGCAATGCAATGCAATGCAATGCAATGCAATGCAATGCAATGCAATGCAATGCAATGCAATGCAAATTTATTGTGACAATACGCTTAGCTACAGGTGTGACCTATAAGAGGCAGACAAGCTAGTTTACAGGTATTTCATATTGGAATACAATCTAATATTATTTAAACTAAGCTACCTAGGTCTAATTGTTTAATTTGTGTTTTAAATTCTTTGAAGCTACTGGCGGTCCTAATTCGGAAGAGCATTCCAGTTAATTTAATTTAATTTAACTTAATAGCTTAGCCCTTGTACAAATATAATCTATTAGCACATGGCAGGGAATCCGCAACAGCGCAAGCCAATTACTGCGGCCCCTTTAACAACAACAAACATAATGATAATATAATAACAAGTTGTTTCCTTGTCCTCAGAGCCAAGTCGTAAGATACTATTTCAAAACTAAACCAACTTTTAAACTCATATAATAACGAGAGAAACGATTAACCAAAGAATACTGCTTTGAGGACAACAAACTAACTCTTTCCAAACATGCAACAAACGAAAACACAATATCTACACGCAACACGGGATCGGATAGGTATAAGACTACGAACACAATTACACTTTAGACAGATTTTCCAGAGTTTGGGGCCAAATTATTTCCATGATTTAAGGCCATATTTGGTAGTACATGTTGTAAGCTTTGAAAGATACTAAGGATTGTTCTCAAACTTTGTATTCAGAATCATTAGTAGGAATCAGGTCTGAAACTCTATAGTCTAGTGGTAAAATACCCGGAGAACATGCAATCCAAGCTTATAACATGCACTACAGACTTAGTATATGAAAACACAAACAAATACAATATCGCATTACAGATATGTCGAGACTTTAAGTACAAAGCACGCATATCATTAGTAGAAGCCAGGTCCCTAGTTAGCATCTAGTTAATATCATTGGTAGAAGCCAGGTCTCTAGTTTAGGTAAAACACCCGGACCGGTAGTCGGGAGACACGGGTTCGATTCCCGTTGGGAGTTCAGATGTTTTTTTCTGAATACGAAGATTGAGAACAATCCTTAGTTAATATATTAAAAAGGAAGTAAATTATATTCATAACGGAAGCGCATGTTATCGTATTTAACTTTATGCATATTTTACTACTGTTCGCCTCGGTGAATATTCACCGATAATCACCTTGACGTCGGTAAATAATTGAAAAATATACATATATATATATATTCACAAATGATGGAAATATGGTAACACCTCTCTTAATGGAATAAAAGCTTCGAAAGCTTCAAGCTGTAAAAAGCAGGGAAAGATGAGACATATTTAGAACAGAGAGCTTCCACAATTCTACGCAATGCTATATGCGTTGTAGGGTGAACTAATTAAAGATTAACTTAACAGCGAATATGCATAGTACATTTTGTACTATAACTCATCATGAAAACGGGCTGTTTATCCACCCAAACAATCAACTCCCAGGCCTGCCTGAGCGAACATGGGTTTTAATTATTGTGGGTCACCCTATTTTAGTGAGATGAATCGAAATATAAATATATCTTTGTTAAGAAAGTGTGCTGCACAACGACGTCAAGTCATCAAGGAATCAACACACAAGAATTTAGTTTTTAAACACATGTTATTTCTTTAAACGTTTTACAAAGTTAGTCGTTATCTTCCTTATCTTTATCTTTATCTTCTTTATCTTTTTCTTCCTTATCTTTTTCTTCCTTATATTTTTCTTCCTTATCTTTTTCTTCCTTATCTTTTTCTTCCTTATATTTTTCTTCCTTATCTTTATCTTCTTTATCTTTTTCTTCCTTATCTTTATCGTTTTCTTCCTTATCTTTAGCTTCCTTATCTTTTTCTTCCTTATCTTTATCTTCCTTATCTTGATCTTCCATATCTTTATCTTTCTGATCTTTATCTTCTTTACCTAACTCCAACGCTAACCCTAGTTCTAACACCAAGGTTAAGTTGTGAGATTAAATCCTTGAATCCTAATATTGAATCCTTGAATCTTACGATTGAATCTTTGAATCCTAATATTGACTTTATTGCAGGCAAGTCGTTCACATTCAATTAATCCTTTATTATCGGACTTTTCTCTCAATTCTTTATTAACTACATATAAGGCAAATGGCAGGACTTTGTCAAGACTTGCTACTTATGCAGCTTTCATTATTTTAATGTGTACTTTTTGTAAGATACACACGCTCTTCTCAATCCCCTCGGACAAAAAATATGTCGACTGGTAAACACAAGCATATTTCAAATTTGCTACGAATTATACAGGTATACGAGCAGATAAATAATCTTCTTGTGTAACTGGGGATTAAAACTTTGAATGTGTTCATTACATTTCAGAGAAACCAAACGTGACAGTCAGTTGTTCCAGTCCCATCACAGTAAATGAAGGTGATAATATCACATGTGTTTGTAAAGAACAAGGTGGTAACCCTCCTGCCAATGTTACATGGTATAAAGAAGGCGTCCAGATAGGTGACACAGGAAAGGAACAAAATGTGCTAACTCTCAGTAATGTTGATAAAACATCCAGTGGAACATACAAATGTGTAGCCCAAAGACACACTCTCACAGATGAAAAATCAATTGAAGTGATGTTTTATGGCAAGTATAATCGTAGTTAATAATAATTGACATTGAAACGAAACGACCACACCTTTTTAGACCGTTTTCAAAGAATTCGGGCATACGTACTCCGCATGTTCGAAATATGAGAAATCTGGACTATATACACACCTAGTTCCACCTGCAGTGATAAGTCCTACACCTTCACCAAGTTATACCATAACCCACAACGATACTGAGGTCGTCAATACTTACAAGACGCCTATTATTACAATTTTGAGATACAGTCATACTGGGTCATCAGTATCTATTGCAACAGATCAACTTACAAGTAGTTTAAAGGGCTTCAGTTTGTTTGTCGTCGGTAAGATATGTAATTGATTACTTACTATATATACTGGTGATCTTTTCCGCAAGCACATTATATTATCAGTTATATTGTTTTAATATAATTATTATATCAAGGATACCCACATCAATTGGGTGTTTTTTTATGTTCTGCATCAATTTTACAATTATTTACGATATTTCTATAACATAAATAGACGAATATACATGTACGGTACAAGAGTCATGAAAAACAAACAATAAATTAGTCAAACAATCAAGCTAAAATATTTCAACTTGAATATTAAGGGCATAAGATTTAAGTTCAGTCATTCACCAAATGTGTGAAAGTGTTTTTTAATTTTGGCTTATCCACCGTTTAAGCTAAACGGCCTTCGAACAACCGGCCTCTGGTCTATAAATTAACATAAATACTGTTAGTTTCTCAAAACAATTTGTATAATCATGAAATTTGGCTACCATTACTGAGTGCACTAAATGAATGATTGATAGTAAGTGTTGTATGTTTTTATACAATTATAAAATTGCCTTATTGCCTTATGAGTAGTACCTATTAACTACTAATATTGTTACACGTGCGCGTGTACACCCCATCATCAAGCTTATATTAATTAAATAGAGCACAGACTTAACAATGTTATTTTCAATTTCAGCAACACAAACGAGTGCCCCAGATACAACGAATGGAGGAACAGGTAAAGTGTTATTTTTCTTAATATAGTTCACAGAGTATATAATTTTGTTTGAGCAAATGATATAAATTAGCTCTCATTTTTAATGCACCTATTTCACTTGAAAGGGTACAAATTTTGTGCATTTTGGTAGGTAGCCATTTCCCTTAATTGAAATAGTAAAATTCAGTTTCCAGTTTTGAAGAAACCTAGATGAAACACTTGTGAAAGCAAAAACACTGAAAGCTATACAGTCCAGGAAATAGAATATTTTATAACGTTACTTCATTCACAATACAATATAATAACAAATTGTATAGTATAGCTGTGCTAATCCACTCTGCTCTTTTTCATTTTGAGAAACAGTTTCCAGGAAATCAAATAATGGAACTGAATGGTATATATGTTTCATAATGTTGGTGTCTGGAATTATCATTGGGCTTTTCCTTGCATATATTGTGAGGTGTTCTCGTCGTCGTTGGTTTAGAAACAGAAAACATGGAGGAAACCCTGAACAACATACAACCGAAAATACAACATATCAAGAAACAGATCTTACAAATATGAATACGGAAGACGATTATGAGCCAATGGGAGGTGCAGGAAACGAGGACGAGTCTGCTTATACAGAGCTAAATACAGTCAGGGATGAAGAGAATAATTATCAATCTTTAACCAACTAATATATATGTACAGTTGCTTAAGAGATTATGACAATAAACTCATTACACTGTAAAGCAAGTCCTTTTAAAGAGGCGACCTTTTCAATATCGCGCGGTATTTGCGATGAAAAGTGTTCAAAACCTAATTGATTATTTTTGTAGCGTATCTCTCAAAATTACTTTGTTTTAGCTTGAATTTCTAGTCCATCAAGTTAGCTACCTTTCTAAATGCATTTGGCCGTTGAGAAACATACAGAATATTAAATTAAAATACAGCACGGGTGGCAGATAGCGTATAGCACCCTGCCCCTTACCTCTGAGTTAAGCTGGCTATGCAGCAGATCGACGGCAGGATTTAAGTTGATTGGGTAACGTACGTCCCTGTGGTTGATAAATTCATGTAAGTAGAGTTTTGTTGGTTCTCTCCTGTGCTTCGAGGGTTTTTCTCCGGGTACTCCGGTTTTCCTCCCTCACCAAAAACTAACTCTTAGGCCTTAGTTGTCGAGCACGTGTATCATGAGCTTCTGGTTCGGGTGAATTGGGCAACCACATCCTGTGTAGTCGACATTAAGTAAACCATTATTATCATTATCATTATCATCAACTATTAATCAATGATGCTCTAAAATTGCCGGATGCCATATTTACAGCAATATAAGCAAAACATACTGAAATTCAAACATCGTTTTCTCTTGGGCATATACCATCTAAATCTCTCTATTTCAGCATTATTTTACAAATAATGCAATAAGCACATTTTAAGTTTGTTTGCCAGTTGAGAACTTAAACTTATCAAAAATAAATAATTTTGAATGCATTCATAACCAAGTGGCATTATGCTTACATAGAGTTCTGAGCGTTTGTGTAATGATATTTATTCACTTGTACTTAAAACATTAGTGTCACACCAGGGTATTGTGGGCTCAAATTCTTGCTGGCGGCTAATTTTTGTGCCGACTAGGTGAGAGGATCTCGGAATAGTTTTTACAATACGTCATATATTTAAACCATCCCTTGTAATCTTTGCTCCTTCTATCTGATTCTTATTGGAAATGTACAAAACAAGGTATTTTAATTGTATTTTTTGCTGTTGGTTAAGAACAATAAAAAAGCCCGCAATGCACGACCGTGACATCACTTGAACAAGCTACGTTCTTTTCCAAATTTAACGCGAAAAACATAGGTTAGCTATTAAAAGCAATATATAGTATCATATTATTAAATAGAATGCAGACATGTGTCATAAAACACGCCTTTCCTTGAACATTTGTTTTTTGGCCGCCATGTTGGATGGCAGATGGATTGGCGAGTTATGTCGACTTGAAATTTGTTGTAAATACTTGTAATAATGACATACAAACTCCTCACTAGGGAGAATAGAATAATTTTTGTAATAGTGTTACCCTCATTAAATAAAGTTTATTGATTGATGTTAAACTGCCAGATTTATATAGGTTCCACGCTAAAGATTTAAGAATTTTGTCACGTGACGGTGCAAAACCTCTGTTTTGATTTTAGAAAGAATATGGATTTTAAAAATGTAGATTAAAAAACCAAATATACTTAGATTATTTTCATAGAAGTTAGGGGCTAAGTACCCCCTCCCCCCCCCCAAAAAAAAAGATCAGACTGGGAGAATTTAACGTGAAGGTGTCAGATTCTTCGCTGCCTGAAATGCAAAATGAACAAATGATCTGGTTTCTGCACATAAAATTTTATCCAGAACGCAGGAAATGCCATCTCAGAAACTCTATAGTTCAGAATTTCCCAGGGGCGCATTCCTAAGCCCCTCCTCCATAGTTTGTCTAGCCCCCACAACCAAACCTAGCTATCTTCCGCCGCCTATGCCGTACGGAGATCTTTCTACATGAATACATAGATAAATACTATACATATAAAAGCTCACATACTTTATTTCTTTGCTCTATCTGTATAACAAATAATAGATCAACAACCCTATAAAAGAACAAAAGAACAGAAAAGAGGTTCGTGCTAACTTGCATCTGTGACACTGTATATAATTACTGACATATATATAGGTTCCTATAGCGATGGTTTTAGAATAACTGAACTAACAAGTATATTAAACTAACCATGAACAAACTATTCACTACTACTAGCAACCTGGACATAACTTGTTAATAAAATTCCAAGGTGCGTCTGTCAGAGTATAAATTCTACTATAATTTCTGTATCTGACCTTGGATATCCCCCCTTTCCCCTGGACAATGTTGTTATGTTGCGTTTTAAGTCTGGGGATAATAATAGCAACATTGTTTGGGGGAGAGGGGGGCGAAAGCCTAATGAAGTTAGTCGAATGTGTGTTCCGGAAAATTTAAGCAATTTTATCAACTGTTATGTCCACGATTGTCTGTGATACATTGCAGTTTTCGAAGTGACACGCAATCAGTTACCGATAACCTTAAGGTCCATTTTACACATTTGTTTAAGGACAGACCACTAAGCTTTCAAATGATGTTAACCTTTAAGTTTTTGAACTATTTTTAATGTTTAAGAAAAAGCCAATGCTGATAAAGACTATATATGTGAATTTGACAGAATATTGCTCACGAGCGTCTTTAGTGCAAGTAGGCTACATGCGTATGCAGTACATAAACCTAAAGGTTAAGAATACTTTGCAAGAAATGTATCAGGGGAATTTAATATCTGAGTTTTGCGGTTAATTGGGTGCTTTGTAAATATAAAGTGAACATAAATCGCAGTTTGGGGCGAATAAGACCTACTGGTATCCAGTGGCGCCGAACGGTTAACCACAGTTAACTCACGGTTAACCATAAGCAATAATGAGAATTTTTTACTTTGTTGCGATAAATGTGCCTGCATTTTAGCATATTGTGCTGTTTCTAAACATAGTGTTAACCATCGGAAAGAATCAAGTGTTCACAACTATGAATTGTTCAGAACTACGACGGTTAACCACGGTTAACCACTGTAATTTAAATATACTAAAGACTCAATTATATATACAAAATAGTGGTTAACCGTGGTTAACCGTTGGAATACGCCAATGGTAACAGTAATTGCTCCTAAAACGTTTCTTAGGGGTTCCTTTATATCTAATAAAAGAATCAAGTCCCGAAAGGTATAAATTTATAACATTGCTTTAAATATAATTAAGATTTAGCTATGGTTAACCGTGCGGTTAACCGTCGAGTTATTATCCATTGAGTCTCAATCAAGTGCGCATCATATTACATTCGACTTTTGCTACTGATATATGTTCGCACACACTCATATATCCTAAGTTATTCGAATTGATAATGCACTAGTACATAACAAGTTCTGTTTTATATCCTATAAATGCTTTTAAACTCTCGTTATATGCTTATTATAAACGCTGTATATAACGGTATAAACTAAGACATGGTGATTTCGACCAAGATTTAACGGGCTATAATGCAAATTACTTCAGTTTCCTGTCAGCAATGTCGGTAAAAATGCTTAAAATTGACTTTAAATTATAGTGGCTTACACTGAAAGATGATAATTGCCAAATAAGGACAGATCATACATTCTATGTACGATATTGGCAATAGTTACCCTGCACGCTCATTACCTTGACAGTAGAATTGTTATGCGCGCAATTAATTGCAACAGTCAATTTCGCGTATTATATGTTTATGCAACACTTAAGAAATAAATAATCGCACAATCCCTTCTAAATCTTTAAAACACGGTCTGTTTTATAACAATCTAATGCTTAGCAGAGTAATTCAGACGTTAAATCGTCAATATAACTCTACATATTCTCGCTATTTCAAGGTCCGTTCTCAGACAGTCTGTGATACATTGCAGTTTTCGAAGTGACACGCAATCAGTTACCGATAACCTTAAGGTCCATTTTACACATTTGTTTAAGGACAGACCACTAAGCTTTCAAATGATGTTAACCTTTAAGTTTTTGAACTATTTTTAATGTTTAAGAAAAAGCCAATGCTGATAAAGACTATATATGTGAATTTGACAGAATATTGCTCACGAGCGTCTTTAGTGCAAGTAGGCTACATGCGTATGCAGTACATAAACCTAAAGGTTAAGAATACTTTGCAAGAAATGTATCAGGGGAATTTAATATCTGAGTTTTGCGGTTAATTGGGTGCTTTGTAAATATAAAGTGAACATAAATCGCAGTTTGGGGCGAATAAGACCTACTGATATCCAGTGGCGCCGAACGTTAACCACAGTTAACTCACGGTTAACCATAAGCAATAATGAGAAATTTTGACTTTGTTGCGATAAATGTGCCTGCATTTTAGCATATTGTGCTGTTTCTAAACATAGTGTTAACCATCGGAAAGAATCAAGTGTTCACAACTATGAATTGTTCAGAACTACGACGGTTAACCACGGTTAACCACTGTAATTTAAATATACTAAAGACTCAATTATATATACAAAATAGTGGTTAACCGTGGTTAACCGTTGGAATACGCCAATGGTAACAGTAATTGCTCCTAAAACGTTTCTTAAGGGTTCCTTTATATCTAATAAAGAATCAAGTCCCGAAAGGTATAAATTTATAACATTGCTTTAAATATAATTAAGATTTAGCTATGGTTAACCGTGCAGTTAACCGTCGAGTTATTATCCATTGAGTCTCAATCAAGTGCGCATCATATTACATTCGACTTTTGCTACTGATATATGTTCACACACTCATATATCCTAAGTTATTCGAATTGATAATGCACTAGTACATAACAAGTTCTGTTTTATATCCTATAAATGCTTTTAAACTCTCGTTATATGCTTATTATAAACGCTGTATATAACGGTATAAACTAAGACATGGTGATTTCGACCAAGATTTAACAGGCTATAATGCAAATTACTTCAGTTTCCTGTCAGCAATGTCGGAAAAATGCTTAAAATTGACTTTAAATTAGAGTGGCTTACACTGAAAGATGATAACTTGCCAAATAAGGACAGATCATACATTCTATGTACGATATTGGCAATAGTTACCCTGCACGCTCATTACCTGACAGTAGAATTGTTATGCGCGCAATTAATTGCAACAGTCAATTTCGCGTATTATATGTTTATGCAACACTTGAAATAAATAATCGCACAATCCTTCTAAATCTTTAAAACACGGTCTGTTTTATAACAATCTAATGCTTAGCAAGTAATTCAGACGTTAAATCGTCAATATAACTCTACATATTCTCGCTATTTCAAGGTCCGTTCTCCAGACATCCTGGACATAACTCATTAATAAAATTCCAAGGTGCGTCTGTAAGAGTATCTCTAATTCTATAATTATATCTGTTGATATCTCTCTTCCCCCGACCCCCTGTCCAATGTTGTGTTGTTATGTTTAGTCCTGGGGATGGGATAATAATAGCAGCATTGTTGGGGAGGGGGGCCAAAACCCAGAGTTAGTTAGTCGAATGTTCCGGAAAATTTTAAGCATTTTTATCAACTGTTATGTCCACGATTGTCTGTGATGCATTGCAGTTTTCGAAGTGACACGCAATCAGTTACCGATAACCTTAAGGTCCATTTTACACATTTGTTTAGGACAGACCACTAAAGCTTTCAAATGATGTTAACCTTTAAGTTTTGAACTATTTTAATGTTTAAGAAAAGCCAATGCTGATAAAGACTATATATGTGAATTTGACAGAATATTGCTCACGAGCGTCTTTAGTGCAAGTAGGCTACATGCGTATGCAGTACATAAACCTAAAGGTTAAGAATACTTTGCAAGAAATGTATCAGGGAATTTAATATCTGAGTTTTGCGGTTAATTGGGTGCTTTGTAAATATAAAGTGAACATAAATCGCAGTTTGGGGCGAATAAGACCTACTGGTATCCAGTGGCGCCTAACGGTTAACCACTGTTAACTCACGGTTAACCATAAGCAATAATGAGAAATTTTGACTTTGTTGCGATATATGTGCCTGCATTTTAGCATATTGTGCTGTTTCTAAACATAGTGTTAACCATCGGAAAGAATCAAGTGTTCACAACTATGAATTGTTCAGAACTACGACGGTTAACCACGGTTAACCACTGTAATTTAAATATACTAAAGACTCAATTATATATACAAAATAGTGGTTAACCGTGGTTAACCGTTGGAATACGCCAATGGTAACAGTAATTGCTCCTAAAACGTTTCTTAAGGGTTCCTTTATATCTAATAAAAGAATCAAGTCCCAAAAGGTATAAATTTATAACATTGCTTTAAATATAATTAAGATTTAGCTATGGTTAACCGTGCGGTTAACCGTCGAGTTATTATCCATTGAGTCTCAATCAAGTGCGCATCATATTACATTCGACTTTTGCTACTGATATATGTTCGCACACACTCATATATCCTAAGTTATTCGAATTGATAATGCACTAGTACATAACAAGTTCTGTTTTATATCCTATAAATGCTTTTAAACTCGTTATATGCTTATTATAAACGCTGTATATAACGGTATAAACTAAGACATGGTGATTTCGACCAAGATTTAACGGGCTATAATGCAAATTACTTCAGTTTCCTGTCAGCAATGTCGGTAAAAATGCTTAAAATTGACTTTAAATTATAGTGGCTTACACTGAAAGATGATAATTGCCAAATAAGGACAGATCATACATTCTATGTACGATATTGGCAATAGTTACCCTGCACGCTCATTACCTTGACAGTAGAATTGTTATGCGCGCAATTAATTGCAACAGTCAATTTCGCGTATTATATGTTTATGCAACACTTAAGAAATAAATAATCGCACAATCCCTTCTAAATCTTTAAAACACGGTCTGTTTTATAACAATCTAATGTAGCAGAGTAATTCAGACGTTAAATCGTCAATATAACTCTACATATTCTCGCTATTTCAAGGTCCGTTCTCAGACAATCCTGGACATAACTTGTTAATAAAATTCCAAGGTGCGTCTGTCAGAGTATAAATTCTACTATAATTTCTGTATCTGACCTTGATATCCCCTTCCCCTGGACAATGTTGTTATGTTGCGTTTTAAGTCTGGGGATAATAATAGCAACATTGTTTGGGAGAGGGGGCGAAAGCCTAATGAAGTTAGTCGAATGTGTGTTCCGGAAAATTTAAGCAATTTTATCAACTGTTATGTCCACGATTGTCTGTGATGCATTGCAGTTTTCAGTGACACGCAATCAGTTACCGATAACCTTAAGGTCCATTTTACACATTTGTTTAAGGACAGACCACTAAGCTTTCAAATGATGTTAACCTTTAAGTTTTTGAACTATTTTTAATGTTTAAGAAAAGCCAATGCTGATAAAGACTATATATGTGAATTTGACAGAATATTGCTCACGAGCGTCTTTAGTGCAAGTAGGCTACATGCGTATGCAGTACATAAACCTAAAGGTTAAGAATACTTTGCAAGAAATGTATCAGGGAATTTAATATCTGAGTTTTGCGGTTAATTGGGTGCTTTGTAAATATAAAGTGAACATAAATCGCAGTTTGGGGCGAATAAGACCTACTGGTATCCAGTGGCGCCGAACGGTTAACTACAGTTAACTCACGGTTAACCATAAGCAATAATGAGAATTTTTGACTTTGTTGCGATAAATGTGCCTGCATTTTAGCATATTGTGCTGTTTCTAAACATAGTGCTAACCCTCGGAAAGAATCAAGTGTTCACAACTCTGAATTGTTCACATCTACGACGGTTAACCACGGTTAACCACTGTAATTTAAATATACTAAAGACTCAATTATATATGCAAAATCGTGGTTAACCGTGGTTAACCGTTGGAATACGCCAATGGTAACAGTAATTGCCCCTAAAACGTTTCTTAAGGGTTCCTTTATATCTAATAAAAGAATCAAGTCCCAAAAGGTATAAATTTATAACACTGCTTTAAATATAATTAAGATTTAGCTATGGTTAACCGTGCGGTTAACCGTCGAGTTATTATCCATTGAGTCTCAATCAAGTGCGCATCATATTACATTCGACTTTTGCTACTGATATATGTTCGCACACACTCATATATCCTAAGTTATTAGAACTGATAATGCACTAGTACATAGCAAGTTCTGTTTTATATCCTATGAATGCTTTTAAATTCTCGTTATAATATTATGCTTATTATAAACGCTGTATATAACGGTATAAACTAAGACATGGTGATTTCGACCAAGATTTAACGGGCTATAATGCAAATTACTTCAGTTTCCTGTCAGCAATGTCGGTAAAAATGCTTAAAATTGACTTTAAATTATAGTGGCTTACACTGAAAGATGATAATTGCCAAATAAGGACAGATCATACATTCTATGTACGATATTGGCAATAGTTACCCTGCACGCTCATTACCTTGACAGTAGAATTGTTATGCGCGCAATTAATTGCAACAGTCAATTTCGCGTATTATATGTTTATGCAACACTTAAGAAATAAATAATCGCACAATCCTTCTAAATCTTTAAAACACGGTCTGTTTTATAACAATCTAATGCTTAGCAGAGTAATTCAGACGTTAAATCGTCAATATAACTCCATATTCTCGCTATTTCAGGTCCGTTCTCAGACAATCATAACATCCTATTAATAACTTGTTAATAAAGTTCCATTCGAGTAAATCAGGTATATAAATTTTACTATACCCCTGATTCTGTTTTTGATGTCCCCCTGGACAATGTTGTTGTTGCGTTTTTTTTTAAGTCTGGGATAAAATATAGCAGCATTGTTTTGGGGAGAGGGGGCGAAAGCCCTAATGTTAAGTTAGTGTGTGTTTCGGAAAATTTAACAATTTTATCAACTGTTATGTCCACGAATGTCTGTGATCCATTGCAGTTTTCGAAGTGACACGCCATCAGTTACCGAAAACCTGAAGGTCCATTTTACACATATGTTTAAGGACAGACCACAAAGCTATCAAATGATGTTAACCTGTAAGTTTTGAACTATTTTTAATGTTTAAGAAAAGCCAATGCTGATAAAGACTATATATGAATTTGACAGAATATTGCTCACGAGCGTCTTTAGTGCAAGTAGGCTACATGCGTATGCAGTACATAAACCTAAAGGTTAAGAATACTTTGCAAGAAATGTATCAGGGAATTTAATATCTGAGTTTTGCGTTAATTGGGTGCTTTGTAAATATAAAGTGAACATAAATCGCAGTTTGGGGCGAATAAGACCTACTGGTATCCAGTGGCGCCGAACGGTTAACCACAGTTAACTCACGGTTAACCATAAGCAATAATGAGAATTTTTGACTTTGTTGCGATAAATGTGCCTGCATTTTAGCATATTGTGCTGTTTCTAAACATAGTGTTAACCATCGGAAAGAATCAAGTGTTCACAACTATGAATTGTTCAGAACTACGACGGTTAACCACGGTTAACCACTGTAATTTAAATATACTAAAGACTCAATTATATATACAAAATAGTGGTTAACCGTGGTTAACCGTTGAATACGCCAATGGTAACAGTAATTGCTCCTAAAACGTTTCTTAGGGGTTCCTTTATATCTAATAAAGAATCAAGTCCCGAAAGGTATAAATTTATAACATTGCTTTAAATATAATTAAGATTTAGCTATAGTTAACCACGTGCGGTTAACCGTCGAGTTATTATCCATTGAGTCTCAATCAAGTGCGCATCATATTACATTCGACTTTTGCTACTGATATATGTTCGCACACACTCATATATCCTAAGTTATTCGAATTGATAATGCACTAGTACATAACAAGTTCTGTTTATATCCTATAAATGCTTAAACTCTCGTTATATGCTTATTATAAACGCTGTATATAACGGTATAAACTAAGACATGGTGATTTCGACCAAGATTTAACGGGCTATAATGCAAATTACTTCAGTTTCCTGTCAGTAATGTCGGTAAAATGCTTAAAATTGACTTTAAATTATAGTGGCTTACACTGAAAGATGATAATTGCCAAATAAGGACAGATCATACATTCTATGTACGATATTGGCAATAGTTACCCTGCACGCTCATTACCTTGACAGTAGAATTGTTATGCGCGCAATTAATTGCAACAGTCAATTTCGCGTATTATATGTTTATGCAACACTTAAGAAATAAATAATCGCACAATCCTTCTAAATCTTTAAACACGGTCTGTTTATAACAATCTAATCTTAGCAGAGTAATTCAGACGTTAAATCGTCAATATAACTCTACATATTCTCGCTATTTCAAGGTCCGTTCTCAGACAATCCTGACATAACTTGTTAATAAAATTCCAAGGTGCGTCTGTCAGAGTATAAATTCTACTATAATTTCTGTATCTGACCTTGGATATCCCCCCTTTCCCCTGGACAATGTTGTTATGTTGCGTTTTAAGTCTGGGGATAATAATATACACAACATTATTTGAGGAGAGGGCGAAAGCCTAATGAAGTTAGTCGAATGTATTGTTCCGGCGCGTTGCGGGGGCGAAAGCCTAATAGAGTTAGTCAGATGTATAATTCCGGAAAACATTGTTTGGGGAGAGGGGGCAGCTGTTAAGTTAGTCGAATGTGTTCGGAAAATTTAAGCAATTTTATCAACTGTTATGTCCACGATTGTCTGTGATACCATTGCAGTTTTCGAAGTGACACGCAATCAGTTACCGATAATAACCTTGGTCCATTTTACATTTGTTTAAGGACAGACCACTAAGCTTTCAAATGATGTTAACCTTTAAGTTTTGAACTATTTTTAATGTTTAAGAAAAAGCCAATGCTGATAAAGACTATATATGTGAATTTGACAGAATATTGCTCACGAGCGTCTTTAGTGAAATGGGCTACATGCGTATGCAGTACATAAACCTAAAGGTTAAGAATACTTTGCAAAGAAATGTATCAGGGAATTTAATATCTGAGTTTTGCAGTTAATTGGGTGCTTTGTAAATATAAAGTGAACATAAATCGCAGTTTAGGGCGAATAAGACCTACTGGTATCCAGTGGCGCCGAACGGTTAACCACAGTTAACTCACGGTTAACCATAAGCAATAATGAGAAATTTTGACTTTGTTGCGATATATGTGCCTGCATTTTAGCATATTGTGCTGTTTCTAAACATAGTGCTAACCATCGGAAAGAATCAAGTGTTCACAACTATGAATTGTTCAAAACTACGACGGTTAACCACGGTTAACCACTGTAATTTAAATATACTAAAGACTCAATTATATATACAAAATAGTGGTTAACCGTAGTTAACAGTTGAATACGCCAATGGTAACAGTAATTGCTCCTAAAACGTTTCTTAGGGTTCCTTTATATATAATAAAAGAATCAAGTCCCAAAAGGTATAAATTTATAACAATGCTTTTAATATAATTAAGATTTAGCTATGGTTAACCGTGCGGTTAACCGTCGAGTTATTATCCATTGAGTCTCAATCAAGTGCGCATCATATTACATTCGACTTTTGCTACTGATATATGTTCGCACACACTCATATCCTAAGTTATTCGATAATGCACTAGTACATAACAAGTTCTGTTTTATATCCTATAAATGCTTTTAAACTCTCGTTATATACTTATTATAAACGCTGTATATAACGAGTATAAACTAAGACATGGTGATTTCGACCAAGATTTAACGGGCTATAATGCAAATTACTTCAGTTTCCTGTCAGCAATGTCGGTAAAAATGCTTAAAATTGACTTTAAATTATAGTGGCTTACACGAAGATGATAATTGCCAAATAAGGACAGATCATACATTCTATGTACGATATTGGCAATAGTTACCCTGCACGCTCATTACCTTGACAGTAGAATTGAAATTGTGCGCAATTAATTGCAACAGTCAATTTCGCGTATTATATGTTTATGCAACACTTAAGAAATAAATAATCGCACAATCCTTCTAAATCTTTAAAACACGGTCTGTTTTATAACAATCTAATGTAGCAGTAATTCAGACGTTAAATCGTCAATATAACTCTACATATTCTCTAATTTTTCAAGGTCCGTTCTCAGACCTGGACATAACTTGTTAATATCCTGGACGCATTATTAGCAGAGTTCAAAGGATGCGTCATATTCGATCTCAGAATATACTATAATCCCCTGTATCTGACGGATATACACCCTGGACAATGTTGTTATGTTGCGTTTGGTGTGGGATATGTTTGAGAACATTGTTTGAGGGGAGAGAAACTAACTATAATGATTAGTGGAATGTGTGTTGGATTTATTAACAGTTTTATCACGATTGTCTGTGATACATTGCAGTTTTCGAAGTGACACGCAATCAGTTACCGATAACCTTAAGGTCCATTTTACACATTTGTTTAAGGACAGACCACTAAAGCTTTCAAATGATGTTAACCTTTAAGTTTTGAACTATTTTTAATGTTTAAGAAAGCCAATGCTGATAAAGACTATATATGTGAATTTGACAGAATATTGCTCACGAGCGTCTTTAGTGCAAAGAAGCTACATGCGTATGCAGTATAACCTAAAGGTTAAGAATACTTTGCAAAGAAATGTATCAGGGGAATTTAATATCTGAGTTTTGCGGTTAATTGGGTGCTTTGTAAATATAAAGTGAACATAAATCGCAGTTTGGGGCGAATAAGACCTACTGGTATCCAGTGGCGCCGAACGGTTAACCACAGTTAACTCACGGTTAACCATAAGCAATAATGAGAATTTTTGACTTTGTTTGCGATAAATGTGCCTGCATTTTAGCATATTGTGCTGTTTCTAAACATAGTGTTAACCATCAGGAAAGAATCAAGTGTTCACAACTATGAATTGTTCAGAACTACGACGGTTAATACGGTTAACCACTGTAATTTAAATATACTAAAGACTCAATTATATATACAAAATAGTGGTTAACCGTGGTTAAACTCTGCCAATGGTAACAGTAATTGCTCTAAAACGTTTCTTAGGGTTCCTTTATATCTAATAAAAGAATCAAGTCCCAAAAGGTATAAATTTATAACATTGCTTTAAATATAATTAAAGATTTAGCTATAGTTAACCGTGCGGTTAACCGTCGAGTTATTATCCATTGAGTCTCAATCAAGTGCGCATCATATTACATTCGACTTTTTGCTACTGATATATGTTCGCACACACTCATATATCCTAAGTTATTCAATTGATAATGCACTAGTACATAACAAGTTCTGTTTTATATCCTATAAATGCTTTTAAACTCTCGTTATATACTTATTATAAACGCTGTATATAACGGTATAAACTAAGACATAGTGATTTCGACCAAGATTTAACGGGCTATAATGCAAATTACTTCAGTTTCCTGTCAGCAATGTCGGTAAAAATGCTTAAAATTGACTTTAAATTATAGTGGCTTACACTGAAGATGATAATTGCCAAATAAGGACAGATCATACATTCTATGTACGATAATGGCAATAGTTACCCTGCACGCTCATTACCTTGACAGTAGAATTGTTATGCGCGCAATTAATTGCAACAGTCAATTTCGCGTATTATATGTTTATGCAACACTTAAGAAATAAATAATCGCACAATCCCTTCTAAATCTTTAAAACACGGTCTGTTTTATAACAATCTAATGCTAGTAGAGTAATTCAGACGTTAAATCGTCAATATAACTCTACATATTCTCGCTATTTCAAGGTCCGTTCTCAGACAATCCTGGACATAACATTAATAAAATTCCAAGGTGCGTCTGTCAGAGTATAAATTCTACTATAATTTCTGTATCTGACCTTGGATATCCCCCTTTCCCTGGACAATGTTGTTATGTTGCGTTTTAAGTCTGGGGATAATAATAGCAACATTGTTTGGGGAGAGGGGGCGAAAGCCTAATGAAGTTAGTCGAATGTGTGTTCCGGAAAATTTAAGCAATTTTATCAACTGTTATGTCACGATTGTCTGTGATACATTGCAGTTTTCAGTGACACGCAATCAGTTACCGATAACCTTAAGGTCCATTTTACACATTTTGTTTAAGGACAGACCACTAAGCTTTCAAATGATGTTAACCTTTAAGTTTTGAACTATTTTTAATGTTTAAGAAAAGCCAATGCTGATAAAGACTATATATGTGAATTTGACAGAATATTGCTCTGAGCGTCTTTAGTGCAAGTAGGCTACATGCGTATGCAGTACATAAACCTAAAGGTTAAGAATACTTTGCAGAAATGTATCAGAATTTAATATCTGAGTTTGCGGTTAATTGGGTGCTTTGTAAATATAAAGTGAACATAAATCGCAGTTTAGGGCGAATAAGACCTGCTGGTATCCAGTGGCGCCGAACGGTTAACCACAGTTAACTCACGGTTAACCATAAGCAATAATGAGAATTTTTGACTTTGTTGCGATAAATGTGCCTGCATTTTAGCATATTGTGCTGTTTCTAAACATAGTGGTAACCATCGGAAAGAATCAAGTGTTCACAACTATGAGTTGTTCGAACTACGACGGTTAACCACGGTTAACCACTGTAATTTAAATATACTAAAGACTCAATTATATACAAAATAGTGGTTGGCAAAGTAGTTGCTCGTTGGAATACGCCAATGGTAACAGTAATTGCTCCTAAAAAACGTTTCTTAGGGGTTCCTTTATATCTAATAAAGAATCAAGTCCCGAAAGGTATAAATTTATAACATTGCTTTAAATATAATTAAGATTTAGCTATAGTTAACCGTGCAGTTAACCGTCGAGTTATTATCCATTGCAGTCTCAATCAAGTGCGCATCATATTACATTCGACTTTTGCTACTGATATATGTTCGCACACACTCATATATCCTAAGTTATTCGAATTGATAATGCACTAGTACATAACAAGTTCTGTTTTATATCCTATAAATGCTTTTTAAACTCTCGTTATATGCTTAGCCCATAAACGCTGTATATAGTATAAACTAAGACATAGTGATTTCGACCAAGATTTAACGGGCTATAATGCAAATTACTTCAGTTTCCACGTCAGCAATGTCGGTCATTAAAAAATGCTTAAAATTGACTTTAAATTATAGTGGCTTACACTGAAAGATGATAATTGCCAAATAAGGACAGATCATACATTCTATGTACGATATTGGCAATGATTACCCTGCACGCTCATTACCTTGACAGTAGAATTATTATGCGCGCTATTAATTGCAACAGTCAATTTCGCGTATTATATGTTTATGCAACACTTAAGAAATAAATAATCGCACAATCCCTTCTAAATCTTTAAACACGGTCTGTTTATAACAATCTAATGCTTAGCAGAGTAATTCAGACGTTAAATCGTCAATATAACTCTACATATTCTCGCTATTTCAGGTCCGTTCTCAGACAATCCTGGACATAACTTGTTAATAAAATTCCAAAAGTGCGTCTGTCAAGTATAAATTCTACTATAATTTCTGTATCTGACCTTGGATACTTCCCCCTTTCCCTGGACAATGTTGTTATGTTGCGTTTTAAGTCTGGGGATAATAATGTAGCAACATTGTTTGGGGAGAGGGGGCGGAAAGCCTAATGAAGTTAGTCGAATGTGTGTTCCGGAAAATTTAAGCAATTTTATCAACTGTTATGTCCACGATTGTCTGTGATACATTGCAGTTTTCCGAGTGACACGCAATCAGTTACCGATAACCTTAAGGTCCATTTTACATTTGTTTAAGGACAGACCACTAAGCTTTCAATGATGTTAACCTTTAAGTTTTTGAACTATTTTTTAATGTTTAAGAAAAAGCCAATGCTGATAAAGACTATATATGTAATTTGACAGAATATTGCTCACGAGCGTCTTTAGTACCGTGCAAGTAGGCTACATGCGTATGCAGTACATAAACCTAAAGTTAAGAATACTTTGCAAGAAATGTATCAGGGGAATTTAATATCTGAGTTTTGCGGTTAATTGGGTGCTTTGTAAATATAAAGTGAACATAAATCGCAGTTTGGAACGAATAAGACCTACTGGTATCCAGTAGAACCGAACGGTTAACCACAGTTAACTCACGGTTAACCATAAGCAATAATGAGAAATTTTGACTTTGTTGCGATAAATGTGCCTGCATTTTAGCATATTGTGCTGTTTCTAAACATAGTGTTAACCATCGAAAAGAATCAAGTGTTCACAACTATGAATTGTTCAGAACTACGACGGTTAACTACGGTTAACCACTGTAATTTAAATATACTAAAGACTCAATTATATATACAAAATAGTGGTTAACCGTGGTTAACCGTTAAATACGCCAATGGTAACAGTAATTGCTCCTAAAACGTTTCTTAAGGTTCCTTTTATATCTAATAAAGAATCAAGTCGAAAGGTATAAATTTATAACATTGCTTTAAATATAATTAAGATTTAGCTATGGTTAACCGTGCGGTTAACCGTCGAGTTAATATCCATTGAGTCTCAATCAAGTGCGCATCATATTACATTCGACTTTTGCTGCTGATATATGTTCGCACACACTCATATATCTAAGTTATTCGAATTGATAATGCACTAGTACGCAACAAGTTCTGTTTTATATCCTATAAATGCTTTTAAACTCTCGTTATATGCTTATTATAAACGCTGTATATAACTGGTATAAAACTAAGACATGAAGTGATTTCGACCAAGATTTAACAGGCTATAATGCAAATTACTTCAGTTTCCTGTCAGCAATGTCGGTAAAAATGGCTTAAAATTGACTTTAAATTATAGTAAACACACTGAAAGATGATAATTGGGGTACCAAATAAGGACAGATCATACATTCTATGTACGATATTGGCAATAGTTACCCTGCACGCTCATTACCTTGACAGTAGAATTGTTATGCGCGCAATTAATTGCAACAGTCAATTTCGCGTATTATATGTTTATGCAACACTTAGAAATAAATAATCGCACAATCCTTCTAAATCTTTAAAACACGGTCTGTTTTATAACAATCTAATGTATAGCAGAGTAATTCAGACGTTAAATCGTCAATATAACTCTACATATTCTCTAACTATTTTCAAGGTCGTTCTCAGACAATCCTGGGACATAACTTGTTAATAAAATTCCAAAGGTGCGTCTGTCAGAGTATAAATTCTACTATAATTTCTGTATCGACCTTGGATATCCCTAACTTTCCCTGGACAATGTTGTATTATATGTTGCGTTTTAAGTCTGGGGATAATAATAGCAACATTGTTTGGGGAGAGGGGGACGAAAGCCTAATGAAGTTAGTCGAATGTACACAGTGTTCCGGAAAATTTAAGCAATTTTATCAACTGTATGTCCACGATTGTCTGTGATACATTGCAGTTTTCGAAGTGACACGCAATCAGTTACCACGATAACCTTAGGTCCATTGTTTACACATTTGTTTAAGGACAGACCACTAAGCTTTCAAATGATGTTAACGCTTTGCCAAGTTTTGAACTATTTTTAATGTTTAAAAAGCCCAATGCTGATAAAGACTATATATGTGAGATTTGACAGGAATGTGTGCTCGAGACGTCTTTAGTGCAAGTAGGCTACATGCGTATGCAGTACATAAACCTAAAGGTTAAAGAATACTTTGCACAAGAAAGTGTATCAGAGAATTTAATATCTGAGTTTTGCGGTTAATTGGGTGCTTTTAGTAAATATAAAGTGAACATAAATCGCAGTTTGGGACGAATAAGACCTACTGGTATCCAGTGGCGCCAGACAGTGGCGCCAGACAGTTAACACAGTTAACTCACGGTTAACCATCACGGTTAACCGCAAGCAATAATGAGAAATTTTGACTTTGTTGCGATAAATGTACCTGCATTTTAGCATATTGTGCTGTTTCTAAACATAGTGTTAACCATCGGAAAGAATCAAGTGTTCACAACTACCTGAATTGTTTCAGAACTACGACGGTTAACCACGGTTAACCACTGTAATTTAAATATACTAAAGACTCAATTATATATACAAAATAGTAGTTAACTACGTGGTTAACCGTTGGAGAATACGCTCAATGGTAGCAGTAATTGCTCCTAAAACGTTTCTTGAAGGGTTCCTTTTATATCTAATAAAGAATCAAGTCGAAGGTATAAATTTATAACATTAGCACAAATATAATTAAGATTTGCTATAGTTAACCGTGCGGTTAACCGTCAGTTTATATCCGTGAATCTCAAAGATTTAGCTATAGTTAACCGTGCGGTTAACCGTCAGTTAATATCCATTGAGTCTCAATCAGTGCGCATCATATTACATTCGACTTTTGCTACTGATATATGTTCGCACACACTCATATATCCTAAGTTATTCGAATTGATAATGCACTAGTACATAACAAGTTCTGTTTATATCCTACATAAATGCTTTTTTAAACTCTCGTTATATGCTGCTTACAAACGCTGTATTATAAACGCTGTATATAACTAAGACATGGTACTAAGCATGGTGATTTCGAGCCAAGATTTAACGGGCTATAATGCAAAATTATGATTCAGTTTCCTATCAGCAATGTCGGTAAAAATAGCAAAATTGACTTTAAATTATAGTGGCTTACACTGAAAGATGATAATTGCCAAAATAAGGACAGATCATACATTCTATGTACGATGATATTGGCAATAGTTACCCTGCACGCTCATTACCTTGACAGTAGAATTGTTATGCGCGCAATTAATTGCAACAGTCAATTTCGCGTATTATATGTTTATGCAACACTTAAGAAATAAATAATCGCACAATCCTTCAAATCTTTAAAAACACGGTCATGTTTTATAACAATCTAATGTAGCAGAGTAATTCAGACGTTAAATCGTCAATCGTAACTCCACATATTCTCGCTATTTCAGGTCCGTTCATCAGACAATCCTGGACATAACTTGTTAATAAAATTCAAGGTGCGTCTGTCAGATATAAATTCTACTATAATTTCTGTATCTGACCTTGAATATCCCCCTTTCCCCTGGACAATGTTGTTATATTTGCGCGTTTTTTTAAGTGCAGGGGATAATAATAGCAACATTGTTTGGGGGGAGAGGGGGCGAAAGCCTAATGAAGAAGTTAGTCAGAATGTGTGTGTTCCGGAAGAATTTAAGAATTTAAACATTTATCAACTGTTATGTCCACGATTGTCTGTGTTGCATTGCAGTTTTCGAAAGTGACACGCAATCCAGTTACCGATAGACCTTATGGGTCCATTTACACATTTGTTTTAAGGACAGACCACTAAACTTTCAAATGATGTTAACCTTTAAGTTTTGAACTATTTTAATGTTTAAGAAAAAGCCAATGCTGATAAAGACTATATATGTGAATTTGACGAATATTGCTCACGAGCGTCTTTAGTGCAAGTAGGCTACATGCGTATGCAGTACATAAACCTAAAGAGGTTAAGAATACTTTGCAAGAAATGTATCAGAATTTAATATCTGAGTTTTGCGGTTAATTGGGTGCTTTAGCAAATATAAAGTGAACATAAATCGCAGCTTTTGGGGCGAATAAGACCTACTGGTATCCAGTGGCGCCGAACGGTTAACCACAGTTAACTCACGGTTAACCACCAAGCAATAATGAGAATTTTTGACTTTGTTGCGATAAATGTGCCTGCATTTTAGCATATTGTGCTGTTTCTAAACATAGTGTTAACCATCAGAAAGAATCAAGAGTGTTCACGAACTTATGAATTGTTCAGAACTACGACCCAGATTAATCACGGTTAACCACAGTAATTTAAATATACTAAAGACTCAATTATATATATACAAAATAGTGGTTTAACCGTGGATTTAACTCGTTAATCGCCAATGGTAACAGTAATTGCTTCTAAAACGTTTCTTGGGGTTCCTTTATATCTAATATAAAGATCAAGTCCCGAAAGGTATAAATTTATAACATTGCTTTAAATATAATTAAGATTTAGCTATGGTTAACCGTGCGGTTAATTAACCGTCGAGTTATTATCATTGAGTCTCAGCTCAAGTCAAGTGCGCATCATATTACATTCACGACTTTAATTGCTACTGATATAGTTCGCACACACTCATATAGTCCTAAAAGTTATTCGAATTGATAATGCACTAGTTTATAACAAGTTCTGTTTTATATCCTATAAATGCTTTTAAACTCCAAAGTTATATCACTTATTATAAGCATAAACGTTGTATATAACAGTATAAAAGCTAAGACATGGTGATTTCGTACCAGCATTTAACGGATAGTTTATAATGCAAATTAACTGATTTCCTGTCATGATGTCAGTAAAAATGCTTAAAATTGACTTTAACATTATGATGACTATAACACACTGCAAGAGCTGATGGTAAAATGTTGCCAGGATTAGATCAATCCTTACATTCTATGTACGATATTGGCAATAGTTACTGCTACACGCTCATTACCTTGACAGTAAATTGTTATGCGCGTTATGCGCGCAATTAATTTGCAACAGTCAATTTCGCGTATTATAGTGCTTTTATACAACACTTAAGAAATAAATAATCGCACAATCCCTTCTAAAATCTTTTAAAACACGGTCTGTTTTATAACAATCCTAATATAGCATGAAATTAATTCAGACGTTAAATCGTCAATATAACTCTACATATTCTCGCTATTTCAAGGTCCGTCTGTTTCTCAGACAATCCTGGACATAACTTGTTAATAAAATTCCAAATTGCGTCTGTCCAGAGTATAAATTCTACTATAATTTCTAAGTATTCTGACCTTGGATATCCCCCTTTCCCCTGGACAATGTTGTTATGTTGCGTTTAAGTCGTGGGGGATTGAATAATAGCAACATTGTTGGGGGAGAAAGAAAGCTTTCACGAAAAGAATGAATGTGTTCCGGCGCTTCTTTGTCACCAAAGCGTTCACGACGTTCGGTGATACACGTGTTTTCGAAAAAATATCGTTGTGTCGACACCGCAAGGTTCATTTCAGTTACGTTGTTTGCGCGACAACACTGAGTGATGCTTATTCCTTTGCTTTTTGAACTATTTTTACGTTTGCAGGCAATGCGATAAAGATTATATATGTGAATTTTGATTAAAAAGATGGTCATTTGCGTGCCTTTATGCATATGCGCATGCAGAACTCAAAGACAAAATACTTTTGTAAGAAAATGGCTTTCCAGATAATTTAATAGGCTTGTCAGTGATGCTTGCAAATATAAAGTATCATAAACGCATTTTCAAGAATACATCTACCGGTATTCAAAGTGGCGTTATTTAACGAGCCAATCATTGTTAACTACGGTTAATCATGTTAATAATGAAATTTTTAGATACTTTCAGGTGTAAGATAATGTCACATTTGAAGATATTGAAAAGTTTTTCTAAACATAGTGTTAACCGTCGAACAACGTTTCACAAACTATGAATTGTTAAAACTACGACGAAATAAATCATTTGTTAATCATTAGTACGCAACATTAGCACTCAATTATATATGTTAAATAGTACAACCGCGGTTAATCGTGTTGGAATATGCCACGTTAACAGTAATGTTCAAAACGTTTGCTGCCCTTTAATAAAGAATGTTCGTGCTACAATTAGTAATATTGCTTAAATATACTAAGATTTAGCTATGGTTAATCGTGGTCGAGTTATTGTGTCATTGAGTTCGGTCGCGATGTTATCAAGGCATATTTCGATTCTTTACGCTGAGTCGTTCGCATATCATCATATATTCACCGAATTCGACAATGCACTAGTACAGCAAGCTCTGTTTTATATTCTATAACAAAGCGAACTCAAACAGGTTGCCATATAAACTGCATATACCCAAGAAGTAAAACTAAAGATACAGATTTTGACCAAGATTTAATATGTTTACGCAAATACTATTTTCCAAGTCAGTAATGTCGATAAAAATGTTAGTACCGATTCTTAACAGAAGTGGCTATTAATTTCGCAAGATGATAATTGCCAACAGACAGATATCATATGCATGATCGGCAATAGTTACTCCCGCACGCTCATTACCTTGACAGTAGATGAGCGCCAGGTTAATTGCAAATGGTCAATTTCGTACAGTATGTTTATAACACGGCAGCAATATATCAGCCCTTCTTTAAATCTTTTAAACACGGTTCGTTTTATAACAATTAATGTATAGCAGAGCACAGACGTTAAATCGTCAATATAAATCTACATATTTTCGTTATTTCGTGCAGTTCACGCTTCAGATCAAGCTCGTGATACATTGCAGCTTCGCGATACGACAATTTGGCGTCCATTTTTACATATTTGTTTACGACAGACACTGAGCTTTCATACGCCGACCTTGCTTTGAACTATTTAATGCTTGCTAGGGGGCAATGCTGATAAAGACTAGCATGTGGCTTGACAAATATAGTCAACATACCTTAGCAATATGCGTGCAGTACATAAATCCCAAAGATTAAAAATAGCTTTCAGGTCAAACAGGAGCATTTAATATTCGTGTTTTTGCCGTTATCAGATGCTTTCAGGCCAGTAAAGTGAATATAAAGAGCTTCGGGGTTAATAAGACTTACTGGTATTCAGAAAGCTTGGGGCCCAGTTAATCACAAAGTTAACTGTTTGCCAACTATAGCATAATGAGAAATTTGACTTCTTGAGGCGATAATGCAAAGTTTCGCATTTCCTAAAGATATTGTGCCTTTTCTAACATAAGTGTTAACCGTCGAAATAACAAATGCTCACAATTGATGAATTGTTCAAAATTACGAAATGTTAAATCATTTGTTATCCACAGTACTTAAATATATTAAAAGACTCAATTACAAGAAATAGTGTTAACTGTGGTTGACCGTTGAATACGCCGTTAACAGTACCGTTTCAAAACGCTTAAGGGTTCTTTACACTAATAAAGAATAAGCCAAATAAAGCAATTTAACATTGCGTTTTCAAATATACTGTTTAAAGCTATGAAGTCAAATCAAAAAGTATTAATCGTCGAGTTATTATCAATTGAGTTCAATCAGTGCGCATCATATTCGACTTTTGTTCATGGAAAGGCACCATCATCACCATATATTCTGTTATTCGAAATTGATAATGACTAGTGAATACGCGCTTTTTAAACTCGTTATATGCTTGAAACGCCGTATATACCCAGCAAACATTATTAGCATTTCCGACCAGCATTAACAGGCCTATATCGCAATTACCAGCTGTCAGCACGTCGATAAAAATGCTTGTACCGACTTTTGGCTCAGAGTACATCAAAGATGATAATTGCCAATATGACAGATCATACATTTCATGCAATGACATTACAATAGTTGTCTTCGCACGCTCATTACCTGACAGCAGAATAGAAAGCGCTGAGTGCCATCAGCAAATAACAGTCACTTTCGCGTATTATATGTTTGATGCAACAATTTAAGAAATAATAATCGCACAATCCCTTTAAATCTTTTAAAATACGGCCCGTTTTGTCTAATGTATACAGAGTATTCAGACAGCAAATCGTCAATATAACTCAACATATTCTCGCCATTTAATTGTCTCTGACATAATCTCAGTCAATAAATAGCAGGCAAGTCTGTCAGAGAGTACACATACTCGTATTTGACCCGATATCCTCCCTTAGAGTCAACATGTTGCGTTTAAGCCCAGATACAATACAACATTGCCGTAGCCACCTTGAAAGTTGTCGAATGTGTTCCGACACGCACTTTATCACCGTTATAACCACGATTGCCCGCTGGTGACGCATTGCAGCTTTAGTGACACGCAACAGTCATCGACACGCTAAGCGTCCATTTTTACACATTTGTGCCAGATAACACGAGTTATGATGCTGATCTTTGTTTTTTGAACTATTTAATGTTTATAGTATAAATATCATATATGTGACTTAAAATATACGTTAGCCTTTAGTAAAGTAAAGAGCAGCAAGATAAGCAAACTCAAAGATAAAAATAGCTTTGTAAGAAATGTATCAGAGCATTTAATATCTGTGTTTGCCGTTAATTGGGATGCTTTGTGTCAAAAGTGAACATAAATGTATTTAAAGTAATAGACTCATTGTTCAGTAGTGCCAACGAAGCACCATGCCAACTCACGGTTAACCATAAGTGTCAATGAGAGCCTGATTTTTGCAAGTAATGTGCTCAGTGATTTATATTGTGCTCTTTCTAAACACAGTAGCACTGTCGAAAAATAATCAAATGTTCACAACCAGACCAGCTCAAAACTGTTTATTTGCCAAATCATTTAAAGCAATCACAGTACTTAAATGAAAGACTCACTATATATACAAAATAAAAGTGGCAACTGCAAACACCGTTAGAACATCATGCTGGGTCAGTAATGTTTCCTAAAAACGTTTTCATGTTCTCATATCTGTCAAGTTCAAAAGGGCAGCAAATTTATCAGCCAAATATAATTACATTTAAAGAGGAAAGTTAATCGTGTGTTAATCGTCGAGGTCATTATATCACTGGATTCATCATAAAGATCATAGTTACATTCTCGCCCTATTGCGAAACATGTTTCGCACACTGGTTATATCTCAAGTTACTCGAATCGATAATGACAGAAGATAGCAAGTTTGCTTATATCCAGGTAAACAAGCTTTTTAAATTCGTTATATGCTTAGTTATAAACGCCGTAATATAATTAGCAACCAAGATTAGTGATTTGACCAAAGATTTGGTCAGGTGCCTATAATGCAATTACTTCTCGTTTTCTCGTCAAAAAGCACGATAAATGTTGTACCGACTTTGCTCAGAGTGGTGCCATAAAGATGATACCGTTAAAAGTATCTTACGTACGGTCCCGCATCGCTCATTTCCGACAGTAGATACACCGTACAACAGTCGACTCGCGTATTATGTTTATGCAACATTCTGGCTAGCACAGTCAGTACGGTCCCTCAGAACACGGTCTGGCGATAATCTGTCGTAGCAGTAGACCAGACGTTAAATCGTCAACAGGCCCAACATTCTTCTCGCTATTTTGCGTTCGCTCAGATTGTCTGGTGAGCGAAGCGACACGACGTTTGGGCAACTATTTTGGCATAATATTTGTGCCAGCGGAGTCATACCACCGAGTTCATGATGCCGACTTTGAATCGCTTTTTACGTTTGTTAGGGCAATGCCGATAAAGACCATATATGTATTCTGACAAAATATGTCACGAAAGCAGCCTTTTATGAAAGAAGATGCGTATGCAGTACATAAACCTAAAGACAAAAATACCAAAGAGCCGGTCAGGAGAATTTAATATCTGTGGTTTGTCGTTACGATGTTTTGTGTCATAGCAATCAAACGTATTTGGGGGCGAATAAAGACTTACAGATACTAGCAAAGCGAACTACAATCACAGCAACTGTTGTTGCCCATGTTGTTAATGAAATTTGGATTGCGGCGATAGCCTGCATTTTAAAGAGAGAGCGCCAAAGTTTCTTAAACATAGTACAATCGTCGAAAACAATAAAAACATAACTATGACCAGCTCAAAACTACGACGAAACAATCATTTGTTGACCACAGTAATTTAACATACATTAAAGACTCAATATATTATACAAATAGTAAGCAACCGTGTTAACCGTTGGAATACGTCAGTAATTGTTTCCTAAAACGTTTTCTAAGCGTTCTTTGTTGTTTCAATAAAAGAAAGGCAGAGCAACTTATAACACAAGCTTTAAATATAATTAAGATTTAGCTATGGTTAATCGCAGCCAACCGTCGAGTGGAGTCTGTCAGCGCGTTATCATACATTCGACTTCTTTGCGTTACGAGTCAGCCTTCGCACATCGAGTTATATCCTGTTATTTCGAATTGACAATGCATCAGTGAGATAGCAAGTTTCGTTTATATCTCTATAAATGCTTTAAACTTCACAATATATGTTTATTAGTAAACGTTGTATATAACGAACTAAATATTGTTAGTGACGCGACCAGCAAAGATTTGTCAGGTTACACGCAATTACTAAAGCCTGTCATGGTCGTCAAAATGTTGTACCGACTTTTGCTCAGAGTACTTATACCGCAAGAGCGATAGTCAACAATAAGTGATGAACATGTTGATTCTGGCGTACGATAAGTCGCACAGCCAGTCCCGCACGTCATTTTCCGACAGTAGAATAATACATGCTGAAGCCACTGCAACAGTCAATTTCGCGTATTATAGCGTTTGAGTAACACTTAAAATAAATAATCGCACAACCCTCTTCTAAAATCTTTAAACACGGTTCGTTTTATAACAATTAATGTATAGCAGAGTACTCCAGACGTTAAACGTTAATATAACTCCAACATATTTCCGCGTCTGCTCAGACAATCCTGACATAATCTCGTTGGTCAAAATTCCAGCGCGTGTCTGTCGTACCACCACAATTTTTACGACCTGAGGTCTCCCAGACACGGTATGCCGCGTTTTGTCTGGGGATAATAGCAACATATTGGGGCGAAATAATGAAGTTGTCGATCGTGTGTGCCCATAGCTCTTATCAACCGTTATGCAGTCCACGATTGTTCGTGCCGTTACTGTGCTTTAGTGACACGCAACAAAGTCATCGATTGCTTTAAGTACCATTTTACACATTTGTTTAAGGAGAACACCGAGTTATGATGCGCGACTTTTTGAACTATTTTTTAATGTTTGCTAGCAGCAGGAATTTCGACAAAATATAGTTTCACTTGTTGCCTTTAGTGAAAGTAACATGCATGCAGGTTACAAAACTCAAAGATTAAAGCCAGGTAGTCAGGAAGAATTTAATACTGTACTAAGTCACATCAGATGTTTTGTGTCATAAGGAACATAATCTCCAGCTTCAAGAATAAGACTACTGCAGCTGAATTTGGTTAACCATGTTAACTCATTTACAGCATAATGAGAAATTTTAGTACAGATAATGTGCTCATTTAAGTAGACAGTTTCTGTTTAAATATAGTGTTAACCGTCGAAAATAATCAAATGTTCACAATCATGAACCGTTCAAAATTTACGACTTGCCAAATCATACAACCAAGCAGTACCTAAATATACCAAAGACTCAATTATATACAAAATAGTGGTTAAATCGTGGTTAACCGTTGAATATGCCATTGTTAGTAATTGTTTCTAAACGCTTTATGTTCTTTATTATCTAATAAAGAATCGTCCTTAAAGGTTTATAACACGTTTTTAACAGGTACCAAGATTTAGTTACGTTAACGTAATCGTCGTATTATTATCACTGAGTCTTCATCATGTTAGCATTGACTTTTTGCTGCGAAATATGTTCGTTCATCATGCGTCTCGTTATTCGAATCGACAATGCATCAGTACATAAAGTAAGTTTTGTTTCATATCCTATAAAATGCTTTAAACTCGTTATATGCTTATTATAAATGCCGTATATATCTTGCATAAACTAAGACATGCGATGACCGTTATTTAACAGGCACGCAATTACCAGCCTTCTCGTCAGGCAATGATAAAAATGCTTAAAATGACTTTAACAGAGAGGCTACACGCAAAGATGATACCGTCAAATAAGGACAGATCACATTTCTACGTAACATACAAGGTTGTTGTCTGCACGCTCATCGCTTTCGGACAGTAAGAATAGTTGTTATGCGCCAGCACTGCAACAGTCACTCGCGTATTATGCTTATGCAACACTTAAGAAATAAGATCGCATAATTCTTTAAACATGGTTCGGTTTATAATGTTCTGATGTGTAGCAGTAATTAGACAAGCAACAAACATACCAACATATTTCGTTATTAATGACGTTCGTGATAGCGAATAAAGTTACGACACGCATAAGTTCATTTTTGTTATTTGTTATGACAGAAATACTGAAAGTTCGCGATGCTAAGTTAAAAATGCTGATAAAGACAGTATATGAATTTGACAAATATATCATTTGTTAAAAGCCTTTTAGTAGTAAGAGGTATGCAGTGATATTAAAACCTTAAAGATTAAAAATAGCTTTAAAGAAATAGAGCAATTTCATTACTAAAGCTGCCGTTATCAGATGTTTTGTAACATAAAGAACATGGGGCCCGCAGCTTGGGGCGACAGACCACGAACGGTTGGCTGTTAATCACGACCATAAGCACAATGGTTAGCTCTGACTCTTGGTAAGAGTTAGTCGCCTGCATTTAAGAGCTCTTCTAAACATAAACAAATGCTCACAACCATGAATTCATCGTGTCTGATGATAGTTAACCACGGCTAATCACAGTACTTGAGAAGAAGATTCTCACTATATATATAAAATAGTGAAAGCACCGTGACAACTTAAATATGCCACGTTAATAGTATGTTTCTCAAACGTCTTACGTTCTTTATATCTAATAAAAGAACAAGTCTCAAAGGTATACTAGTAACATTGCGCTTTAAATAGTACCAAGATTTAGCTATGGTTAATCGCGTCGGTGTTATTGTCAATTGAAAGTTCAACAGTGCGCATCGCCATATTTCCATTTTTGCGTTATGAAATGGCGTTCGCGCACACACCATATATCTCTGGAAGTTGTTCGAATGATATCGATCAGTACATAGCAGTTTTATATCCTATAAATGCTTAAACTCGTTACATGCTTATTATGTATACCCAGTATAAACCAAGAGCAGTGATGACCAAAGATTTAACAGCCTATAATGCAACATTCAGTTTCGTCAGCAATGCACGTTGTACCGACTTTTAACAGAGTGGTTATACTGCAAAGCTAATTAAATGCTGACAGACCGCCATAGAAATGGCGATCTGGTCATCTTATTTGGCAATTATCATCTTGCAGTGTAAGTCCACCTAATTTAAAGTCAATTTTAAGCATTTTTATCGACATTGCTGACGGGAAACTGAAGTAATTTGCAATATAGGCCTGAAAGTTAAATCTTGGTCGAAATCACTATGTCTTAGTTTATACCGTTATATACAGCGTTTATATTAAGTATATAACGAGAGTTTAAAAAGCATTTATATGGATATAAAAAAACAAAACTTGCTATGTACTAGTGCATTATCAATTCGAATGGAACTTAGGATATATGATGCAAAAGAACATATTTCCGTGGTAGCAAAAGTCGAATGTAATATGATGCGCACTTGATTGAGACTCAATTGATAATAACTCGATTAAGGTTAACCGCACTTGGTTAACCATATAGCTACAAATCTTAATTATATGTTAAAGCAATGTTATAAATTTATACTCTTTGGGGACTTGATTCTTTTATTAGATATAAAGGAACCCTTAAGAAACGTTTTAGGAGCAATTACTGTTAGCATTGGCGTATTCCAAATGGTTAACTACGGTTAACCACTATTTTGTATATATAATTGAGTCTTTAGTATATTTAAATTACTGTGGTTAACCGTGGTTAACCGTCGAAGTTTTGAACAATCGGCAGTAGTTGTGAACATTTGATTATTTTCTTTTCGACTTGTTAACACTTTATGTTTAGAAAGAGCACAATATGCTAAAAATGCAGGTACATTTATCGCCACAAAGTCAAAATTTCTCTATTATTAAGCTTATGGTTAACCGTGAGTTAACTGTGGTTAACTGTTCGGCGCCACTCGATACCAGTAGGTCTTATTCGCCCCAAAATGCGATTTATGTTCACTTTATATTTACAAAGCATCCCAATTAACCTGGCAAAACACAGATATTAAATTCTCCTGATACATTTCTTACAAAGTATTTTTTAATCTTTTAGGTTTATGTACTGGGCATACGCATGCATTTTCACCATCAGACGCCTCGTGAGCCATATCCTGTCAAATCACGATATATTTCACACTACAAAGCATTGCCTTTGCTTAAACATTAAAAATAACGCAAAAACTGCAAAGGTCAGCATCACTGAAAAGCTCAGTGGTCTGTCCTTAAACAAATGTGTAAAATGGACCTTAAGATTGTTTGCGGTACTGATTGCGTGTCACTTCGAAAACTGCAAATGTATCACAACATTGTTCTATAGAGCGGACCTTGAACACATGAGAATATGTTGGGTTATATTGACGATTTAACGTCTGAATTACCTTGTTATATTATTAGATTGTTATAAAACAGACCGCATGTTTTAAAGATTTAAAAGGGATTGTACGATTATTTATTGTCTTAAGTGTTGCATAAACATATAATACGCGAAATTGACAAATGCAATTAATAGCGCGCGTACACAATTCTACTGTCAAGGTAATGAGTGCACGCGTGGTGTGATAACTGATTGCCAATATCGTACATAGAATGTATGAACAACTTATTATAATTATCATCTCGCGTGTCACTTAATTTAAAGTCAATTTTAAGCATTTTTATCGACATTGCTGACGGAAACTGAAGCGGTAATTTGCATTATAGAAATGTTCAAATCTTGGTCGAAATCACTATGTCTTAGTTTATACCGTTATATACAGCGTTTGAATAATAAGTATATAACGAGAGTTTAAAAGCATTTATAGGATATAAAACAAAACTTGCTATGTACTAGTGCATTATCAATTCGAATAACTTAGGATATATGAGAGTGTAAAAGCGAACATATTTCCGTAGCAAAAAGTCGTGAATGTACATGATGCGCACTTCGATTGAGACTCAATTGATAATAACTCGATTTGTTAACTTCGCACGGTTAACCATAGCTAAATCTAATTATATTTAAAGCAATGTTATAAATTTATACCTTTTGGGACTTGGATTCTTTTTATTATGATATAGCGAACCCTTTAAGAAACGCTTTTAGGAGCAATTACTGTTAGCATTGGCGTATTCCAACGGTTAACCACGGTTAACCACTATCATTGTATATATAATTGAGTCTTTAGTATATTTGTAACATTACTGTGGAAGAACCGTAGTTAACTGTCGTAGTTTTGAACAATTCATAGTTGTGAACATTTGATTATTTTCGACGGTTAACACTTCATGTTTTAGAAAAGCACAATAATGCTAGTAAATGCAGGCAACTTTATCGCCACAAAGTCAAATTTCTCATTATTGCTTATGGTTAACCGTGAGTTAACTGTGGTTAACCGTTCGGCGCCACTGGATACCAGTAGGTCTTATTCGCCCCAAATGCGATTTATGTTCTACTTTATATTTACAAAGCATCCCAATTAACGGCAAAACACAGATATTAAATTCTCCTGATACATTTCTTTACAAAGTATTTTTAATCTTTAGGTTTATGTACCTCCTCGCATACGCATGTATTTAAAGACGCTTCGTGAGCCATATTTTGTCAAATTCACATATAGTCTTTATCAGCATTGCCTTTGCTTAAAACATTAAAAAATAAGTTCAAAAAAACTTAAAGGTCAGCATCACTTGAAAGCTCAGTGGTCTGTCCTAAACAAATGTGTAAAATGGACCTTAAGATTTAATGGTAACTGATTGGTGTGTCACTTCTGGAAAACTGCAATGTATCACAGACAATCGTGGACATAACAGTTGATAAAATTGCTGGTAAATTTTCTCCGGAACACACATTCGACTAACTTCATTAGGCTTTCGCCCCCTCTCCCCAACCAATGTTGCATATTATCCCCAGACTTAAAACGCAATATACCAACATTGTCTAGGGGAAGGGGGATATCCAAGTGTCAAATACAGAAATTGTAGTACAATTTAGTACTCTGACAGAGACGCAATTCTTGGAATTATTAACAAGTTATGTCCAGGATTGTCTGAGAGCGGACCCTTTGAATATAGCGAGAATATGTTGGGTTATATTGACGATTTAACGTCTGAATTACTTTGCTATACCATATATTAGATTGTTTATAAAACAGACCGTGTTTTAAAGATTTAAAAGGGATTGTGCGGGATTATTTATTTCTATGTTGCATAAACATTATATCACGCGAAATTGGACTGTTGCAATTAATAGCGCGCGCGTAATGCAATTCTACTTGTCAAGGTAATGAGCGTGCAGGATTAACGGCTGCCAATATCGTACATAGGAATGTGTATGGATCTGGTCCTTATTTGGCAATTATCATCTTGCAGTGTAAGCCACTCTAATTCTGGGAAGTCAATTTTAAGCATTTTTATCGACATTGCTGACGGGAAACTTTGAAGTAATTTGCATTATAGGCCTGTTAAATCTTGGTCAGAAATCACTATGTCTATAGTTTATACCTCGTTATATACAGCGTTTATAATAAGCATATAACGAGAGTTTAAAAGCATTTATATAGATATAAAACAAAACTTGCTATGTACTAGTGCATTATCAATTCGAATAACTTAGGATAGTATGAGTGTGTGCGAAACATATCGTAGCAAAAGTCGAATGTAATATGATGCGCACTTTGATTGAGACTCAATTGATATTAACTGACGGTTAACCGCACGGTTAACCATAGCTAAATCCTTAATTATATTTAAAGCAATGTTATAAATTTATACCTTTTGGGACTTGGATTCTTTTATTAGATATAAAGGAACCCCAAGAAACGTTTTAGGAGCAATTACTGTTAGCATTATGCATTTCCAACGGTTAACCACGGTTAACCACTATTTTGTATATATAATTGAAAGTCTTTAGTATATTTAAATTACTGTGGTTAACTGTGTGGTTAACTGCTCGTAGTTTTGAAACAATTCATAGTTGTGAAATATTTGATTATTTTCGACGGTTAACACTATGTTTAGAAAAGAGCACAATATGCTAAAAATGCAGGCACATTTATCGCCACAAAGTCAAAATTTCTCATTATTGCTTATGGTTAACCGTGAGTTAACTGTGGTTAACCGTTCGGCGCCACTGGATACCAGTAGGTCTTATTCGCCCCAAAATGCGATTTATGTTCACTTTATATTTACAAAGCATCCCACCAACTGGCAAACACAGATATTAAATTCTCCTTGATACATTTCTTACAAAGTATTTTTAATCTTTAGTCAGTGTACTGCATACGCATGTATTTTCACTAAAGACGCTTCGTGAGTCTATATTTTGTCAAATTCATAAATATAGTCTTTATCAGCATTGCCTTTGCTTTCATCACATTAAAAATAGTTCAAAACTTAAAGGTCAGCATAACTTGAAAGCTCAGTGGTCTGTCTCAAGGTCAGCATCACTTGAAAGCTCAGTGGTGGTCCTTAAACAATTGTGTAAATGACCTAAGATTAATGGTAACTGATGAATGCGTCACTTCGAAAACTGCAATGTATCACAGACAGTCTGGAGAGCGGGACCTTGAAATAGCGAGAATATGTTGGGTTATATTGACGATTTAACGTCTGAATTACTCTGCTATACATTAGATTGTTATAAAAACAGACCGGTGCTTTCTAAAGACGGTAAAAGTGATTGTGCGATTATTTATTTCTGTTATATAAACATATCACGCCAGAAATTGACTGTTGCAATTAATAGCGCGCGTAACAATTCTTACTGGTCAAGGTAATGAGCGTGCAGGATAACTATTGCCAATATCGTACATAGAATGTATGATCTGTCCTTATTTGGCAATTATCATCTTGCATGTGTAAGCCACTCTAATTTAAAGTCAATTTTAAGCATTTTTATCGACATTGCTGACGGAAACTGGAAGTAATTTGCATTATAGGCTCCTGTTAAATCTTGGTCGAAATCACTATGTCTTAGTTTATACCGCAAGTTATATACAGCGTTTATAATAAGCATATAACGAGAGTTTTCTAAAAGCATTTATAGGATATAAAACAAAACTTACTGTAAGTGTACTAGTGCATTATCAATTCGAATAACTTAGATAGTATGAGCAAAAAGTGCGAACATATTTCGTAGCAAAAGTCGAATGTAATATGATGCGCACTTGATTGAGAGACTCAATTGATAATAACTCGACGGTTAACCGTTAACGGTTAACTATAGCTAAATCTTTAATTATATTTAAAGCAATGTTATAAATTTATACCTTTTGGGACTTGATTCTTTTATTATTGATATAAAGGAACCCTTTTAAGAAACGTTTTAGGAGCAATTACTGTTAGCATTAAGGCGCAGAGTTCTGAACGAAGTTAACCACGGTTATGCAACCACTATTTTGTATATGGCAATTGAGTCTTTAGTATATTTAAATTACTGTGAAAGTTAACCGTGGTTAACCTGTCGTGAAGTTTTGAAATAATTCATAGTTGGTGAACATTTGGATTATTTTCGACGGTTAACACTATGTTTAGAAAGAGCACAATATGCTAAAATGGCAGGCACATTTATCGCCACAAAGTCAAAAATTTCATTATTGCTTATGGTTAACCGTGAGCGTTAATCTGTGGTTAACCGTTCGGCGCCACTGGATACCAGTAGGTCTTATTCGCCCCAAATGCGATTTATGTATTCACTTTATATTTACAAAGCATCCCAATTAACGGCAAAAACACAAGATATTAAATTCTCCTGATACATTTCTTTACAAAGTATTTTTAACTTAGGTTTATGTACTGCATACGCATGTACTTTCACTAAAGACGCTCGTGAGCTATATTTTGGTCAAATTTACCGCATATAGTCTTTATCAGCATTGTTTTAAGCTTAAACATTAAAAATAGTTCAAAAACTTAAAGGTCAGCATCACTTGAAAAGCTCAGTGGTCTGTCCTAAAAACAAATGTGCAAAAATGGACCTTAAGATTTGTCGGTAACTGGATTGCGTGTCACTTCGAAAACTGCAATGTATCACAGGTGACAATCGTGGACATACAGTTGATAAAATTGCGTAAATTTTCCGGAACACACATTCGACTAACTTCATTAGGCTTTCGCCCCCTCTCCCCAAATCCAATGTTGCTATTATTATCCCCAGACTTAAAACGCAACATACCAACATTGTCTAGGGGGAAGGGGGGATATCCAAGGTCAAATACAGAAATTGTAGTACAATTTATACTCTGACAGATGCACCTTGGAATTTTATTAACAAGTTATGTCCAGGATTGTCTGAGAGCGGACCTTGAAAATAGCGAGAATATGTTGGGTTATATTGGTCGATTTAACGTCTGAATTACTTCTGCATATACATTAGATTAAGTTATAAAACAGGACCGTGTTTTAAAGATTTAAAAGGATTGTGCGATTATTTATTTCTTAAGGTTGCATATAACATATAATACGCGAAATTGACTGGTTGCAATTAATAGCGCGCGTAACAATTCTACTGTCAATACAGTAATGAGCGTGCAGAGGATAACTATTGCCAATATCGTACATAGAATGTATGATCTGTCCTTATTTGGCAATTATCATCTTGCAGTGTAAGCCACTCTAATTTAAAGTCAATTTTAAGCATTTTTACTCGACATTGCTGACGGGAAATCAATGAAGTAATTTGCATTATAGGCCTGTTAGCAATCTTGGTCGAAATCACTATAATCTTAGTTTATACCGTTACATACAGCGTTTATAATAAAGCATATAACGTAGAGTTTAAAAGCATTTATAGGATATAAAACAAAATCCTTCTGCTATGTACTAGTGCATTATCAATTCGAATAACTTAGATATATGAGTGAGTGTAAAAGCAAGGAACATACTCCGTAGCAAAAGTCGAATGTAATATGATGCGCACTTGATTGAGACTCAATTGATATTAACTTCGACGGTTAATCCGCACGGTTAACCATAGCTAAATCTTTTAATTATATTTAGAAGCAATGTTATAAATTTATACCTTTTGGGACTTGATTCTTTATTAGATATAAAGCTGAACTCCTTAAGAAACGTTTTAGAGCAATTACTAAGTTAGCATTGAGGTATTCTTAACGGGTTAACCACGGTTGCCAACCACTATTTTGTATATATAATTGAGTCTTTAGTATATTTTAAATTACTGCGTTAACCGTGGTTAACCGTCGTAGTTTTGAATAATTCATAGTTGTGAATACTTGATTATTTTCGACGGTTAACACTATTAGTACTAGAAAAGAGCACTAATATGCTAAAATGGCAAGGCACATTTGATCGCCACAAATATCAAAATTTCATTAGCATTGCTTATGGTTAACCAGTGAGTTAACTGTAAGTAGTAACTGTTCGGCGCCACTGGATACCCAGTAGGTCTTATTCGTCCCAAATGCGATTTATGTTCACTTTTTATATTTACAAAAAGCATCCCAATTAACGGCAAGAACACAGATATTAAATTCTCCTGATACATTTCAAAAGTATTTTTTACCTGTGTTTATGTACTGGGTATAATGCATGTATTCTCTTCACTAAAGACGCTTTGTGATTATATTTTGGTCAAATTCACATATATAGTCTTTATCAGCATTGCCTTTGCTTAAACATTAAAAATAGTTCAAAAAACTTAAAGGTCAGCATCACTTGAAAGCTCAGTGGTCTGTCTTAAACAAATGTGTAAAATGGACCTTAAGATTGTCGGTAACTGATTGCGTGTCACTGGAAAACTGCAAATGTATCACAGACAGTCTGAAAGAGCGGACCTCAAAATAGCGAGAATATGTTGGGTTATATTGGACGATTTAACGTCTGAATTACTTCTGCTATACATTAGATTGTTATAAAAATGCACCGTGCATTTAAAGATTTAAAAGGGATTGTGCGGGATTATTTATTTTTAAGTGTTGCATAACATATAATAATGCTGAAATTGACTGTTGCAATTAATAGCGCGTAACAATTCTACTGTCAAGGTAATGAGCGTGCAGAGGATAACTATTGCCAATATCGTACCATAGAATGTATGGATCTGTCCTTATTTCAGCAATTATCATCTTGCAGTGTAAGCCACCTTCTAATTTAAAGTCAATTTTAAGCATTTTTATCGACATTGCTGACGGAAACTGGAAGTAATTTGCATTATAGGCCTGTTAAATCTTGGTCAGAAATCACTATAAGTCTTAGTTTATACCGTTATATACAGCGTTTATAATAAGCATATAACGAGAGTTTAAAAGCATTTATAGGATATAAAAACAAAAACTTGCTATGTACTAGTGCATTATCAATTCGGAATAACTTTAGGATATAGCGAGTAAAAAGTGCGAACATATTTCCGTAGCAAAAGTCGAATGTAATATGATGCGCACTTGATTTGAGACTCAATCGATATTAACCGACGGTTAACCGCAATGGTTAAATCATAGCTAAATCTTTAATTATATTTAAAGCAATGTTATAAATTTATACTCTTTTGGGACTTGATTCTTTTATTAGATATAAAGGAAACCTCTTAAGAAATCGTTTTTAGGAGCAATTACTGTTAGCATTGATGTATTCCAAACGGTTCAGCAAACTTACGAGTTAACCACTATTTTGTATATATAATTGAGTCTTTAGTATATTTAAATTACTGTGAAAGTTAACCGTGGTTAACCGTCGTAGTTTTGAAATAAATCTCATAGTTGTGAACATTTGATTATTTTCGATTTAAGTTAACACTATGTTTAGAAAGAGCACAATATGCTAAAATGCAGTGCACATTTATCGCCATTAAAGTCAAAATTTCTCATTATTAAGCTTATGGTTAACCGTGAGTTAACTGTGGTTAACCGTTCGGCGCCACATGGATACCAGTAGGCCCTGAATTCGCCCTAAAAGTGCGGATTTATGTTCACTTTATATTTACAAAAGCATCCCAAATTTAACGGCAAAACACAGATATTAAATCTCTCCTGATACATTTCTTACAAAGTATTTTTAATCTTTAGGTTTTAGTGTACTGCATACGCATGTACTTTCACTAAAGACGCTTCGTGAGCTATATTTTGTCAAATCTCCCACATATATAGTCTTTATCAGCATTGCCTTTGGCTTAAACATTAAAATAGTTCAAAAACTTAAAGGTCAGCATCACTTGAAAGCCCAGTGGTCTGTCCTTAAACAAATGTGTAAATGGACCTTAAGATTGTCGGTAACTGATTGCGTGTCACTTCCGAAAACTGCAACATGTATCACAGACAATCGTGGACATAACAGTTGATAAAATTGCGTAAATTTTCCGGAACACACATTCGACTAACTTCATTAGGCTTTCGCCCCTCTCCCCAACCAATGTTGCTATTATTATCCCCAGACTTAAAACGCAACATACCAACATTCATCTAGGGGAAGGGGGATATCCAAGGTCAAATACAGAAATTGTAGTACAATTTATACTCCCAGACGCACCTTGGAAATTTTATTAACGCAAGTTATGTCAGGATTGCTCTGAGAGCGGACCTTGAAATAGCGAGAATATGTTGGGTTATATTGACGATTTAACGTCTGGAATTACTCTGCTATGCCACATTAGATTGTTATAAAAACAGACCGTGTTTCCAAAGATTTAAAAGGGATTGTGCGATTATTTATTTCTTAAGCAAGTTGCATAAACGCTATAACAATACATTTCAAATTGACTGTTGCAATTAATAAGCGCGCGTAACAATTCTGCAGTACTGTCAAGGTAATGAGCGTGCAGGATAACTATTAAGCCAATATCGTTACATAGAATGTATGATCTACTATTTGGCAATTATCATCTTGCAGTGTAAGCCACTCTAATTTAAAGTCAATTTTAAGCATTTTATCGACATTGCTGACGGGAAACTGGAAGTAATTTGCATTATAGGCCTGTTAAATCTTGGTCGAAATCACTATGTCTTAGTTTATACCGTTATATACAGCGTTTATAATAAGCATATAACGAGTTTAAAAGCATTTATAGGATATAAAACAAAACTTGCTATGTACTAGTGCATTATCAATTCGAATAACTTAGGATATATGAGTGTGTGCGAACATATTTCAAGCAAAAGTCGAATGTAATATGATGCGCACTTGATTGAGACTCAATTGATAATAACTCGACGGTTAACCGCACGGTTAACCATAGCTAAATCTTAATTATATTTAAAGCAATGTTATAAATGTATACCTTTTGGGACTTGATTCTTTTATTAGATATAAAGGACCCTTAAGAAACGTTTTAGGAGCAATTACTGTTAGCATTGGCGTATTCAACGGTTAACCACGGTTAACCACTATTTTGTATATATAATTGAGTCTTTAGTATATTTAAATTACTGTGGTTAACCGTGGTTAACCGTCGTAATTTGAACAATTCATAGTTGTGAACATTTGATTATTTTCGACGGTTAACACTATGTTTAGAAAGAGCAATATGCTAAAATGCAGGCACATTTATCGCCACAAAGTCAAAATTTCTCATTATTGCTTATGGTTAACCGTGAGTTAACTGTGGTTAACCGTTCGGCGCCACTGATACCAGTAGGTCTTATTCGCCCCAAAATGCGATTTATGTTCACTTTATATTTACAAAGCATCCCAATTAACGGCAAAACACAGATATTAAATTCTCCTGATACATTTCTTACAAAGTATTTTTAATCTTTAGGTTTATGTACTGCATACGCATGTACTTTCACTAAAGACGCTCGTGAGCTATATTTTGTCAAATTCACATATATAGTCTTTATCAGCATTGCCTTTGCTTAAACATTAAAAATAGTTCAAAACTAAAGGTCAGCATCACTTGAAAGCTCAGTGGTCTGTCCTTAAACAAATGTGTAAAATGGACCTTAAGATTGTCGGTAACTGATTGCGTGTCACTTCGAAAACTGCAATGTATCACAGACAGTCTGAGCGGACCTTGAAATAGCGAGAATATGTTGGTTATATTGACGATTTAACGTCTGAATTACTCTGCTATACATTAGATTGTTATAAAACAGACCGTGTTTTAAAGATTTAAAAGGGATTGTGCGATTATTTATTTCTTAAGTGTTGCATAAACATATAATACGAAATTGACTGTTGCAATTAATAGCGCGCGTAACAATTCTACTGTCAAGGTAATGAGCGTGCAGGATAACTATTGCCAATATCGTACATAGAATGTATGATCTGTCCTTATTGGCAATTATCATCTTGCAGTGTAAGCCACTCTAATTTAAAGTCAATTTTAAGCATTTTTATCGACATTGCTGACGGGAAACTGAAGTAATTTGCATTATAGGCCTGTTAAATCTTGGTCGAAATCACTATGTCTTAGTTTATACCGTTATATACAGCGTTTATAATAAGCATATAACGAGAGTTTAAAAGCATTTATAGGATATAAAACAAAACTTGCTATGTACTAGTGCATTATCAATTCGAATAACTTAGATATAGTGTGTGCGAACATATTTCGTAGCAAAAGTCGAATGTAATATGATGCGCACTTGATTGAGACTCAATTGATAATAACTCGACGGTTAACCGCACGGTTAACCATAGCTAAATCTTAATTATATTTAAAGCAATGTTATAAATTTATACCTTTTGGGACTTGATTCTTTTATTAGATATAAAGGAACCCTTAAGAAACGTTTTAGGAGCAATTACTGCTAGCATTGGCGTATTCCAACGGTTAACCACGGTTAACTACTATTTTGTATATATAATTGAGTCTTTAGTATATTTAAATTACTGTGGTTAACAAGTGGTTAACCGTCGTAGTTTTGAACAATTCATAGTTGTGAACATTTGATTATTTTCGACGGTTAACACTATGTTTAGAAAGAGCACAATATGCTAAAATGCAGGCACATTTATCGCCACAAAGTCAAAATTTCTCATTATTGCTTATGGTTAACCGTGAGTTAACTGTGGTTAACCGTTCGGCGCCACTGGATACCAGTAGGTCTTATTCGCCCCAAATGCGATTTATGTTCACTTTATATTTACAAAGCATCCCAATTAACGGCAAAACACAGATATTAAATTCTCCTGATACATTTCTTACAAAGTATTTTTAATCTTTAGGTTTATGTACTGCATACGCATGTACTTTCACTAAAGACGCTCGTGAGCTATATTTTGTCAAATTCACATATATAGTCTTTATCAGCATTGCCTTTGCTTAAACATTAAAAATAGTTCAAAAACTTAAAGGTCAGCATCACTTGAAAGCTCAGTGGTCTGTCCTTAAACAAATGTGTAAAATGGACCTTAAGATTGTCGGTAACTGATTGCGTGTCACTTCGAAAACTGCAATGTATCACAGACAATCGTGGACATAACAGTTGATAAAATTGCGTAAATTTTCCGGAACACACATTCGACTAACTTCATTAGGCTTTCGCCCCCCTCTCCCCCAACCAATGTTGCTATTATTATCCCCAGACTTAAAACGCAACATACCAACATTGTCTAGGGGGAAGGGGGGATATCCAAGGTCAAATACAGAAATTGTAGTACAATTTATACTCTGACAGACGCACCTTGGAATTTTATTAACAAGTTATGTCAGGATTGTCTGAGAGCGGACCTTGAAATAGCGAGAATATGTTGGGTTATATTGACGATTTAACGTCTGAATTACTCTGCTATACATTAGATTGTTATAAACAGACCGTGTTTTAAAGATTTAAAAGGGATTGTGCGATTATTTATTTCTTAAGTGTTGCATAAACATATAATACGCGAAATTGACTGTTGCAATTAATAGCGCGCGTAACAATTCTACTGTCAAGGTAATGAGCGTGCAGGATAACTATTGCCAATATCGTACATAGAATGTATGATCTGTCCTTATTTGGCAATTATCATCTTGCAGTGTAAGCCACTCTAATTTAAAGTCAATTTTAAGCATTTTTATCGACATTGCTGACGGGAAACTGGAAGTAATTTGCATTATAGGCCTGTTAAATCTTGGTCGAAATCACTATGTCTTAGTTTATACCGTTATATACAGCGTTTATAATAAGCATATAACGAGAGTTTAAAAGCATTTATAGGATATAAAACAAAACTTGCTATGTACTAGTGCATTATCAATTCGAATAACTTAGGATATATGAGTGTGTGCGAACATATTTCCGTAGCAAAAGTCGAATGTAATATGATGCGCACTTGATTGAGACTCAATTGATAATAACTCGACGGTTAACCGCACGGTTAACCATAGCTAAATCTTAATTATATTTAAAGCAATGTTATAAATTTATACCTTTTGGGACTTGATTCTTTTATTAGATATAAAGGAACCCTTAAGAAACGTTTTAGGAGCAATTACTGTTAGCATTGGCGTATTCCAACGGTTAACCACGGTTAACCACTATTTTGTATATATAATTGAGTCTTTAGTATATTTAAATTACTGTGGTTAACCGTGGTTAACCGTCGTAGTTTTGAACAATTCATAGTTGTGAACATTTGATTATTTTCGACGGTTAACACTATGTTTAGAAAGAGCACAATATGCTAAAATGCAGGCACATTTATCGCCACAAAGTCAAAATTTCTCATTATTGCTTATGGTTAACCGTGAGTTAACTGTGGTTAACCGTTCGGCGCCACTGGATACCAGTAGGTCTTATTCGCCCCAAAATGCGATTTATGTTCACTTTATATTTACAAAGCATCCCAATTAACGGCAAAACACAGATATTAAATTCTCCTGATACATTTCTTACAAAGTATTTTTAATCTTTAGGTTTATGTACTGCATACGCATGTACTTTCACTAAAGACGCTCGTGAGCTATATTTTGTCAAATTCACATATATAGTCTTTATCAGCATTGCCTTTGCTTAAACATTAAAAATAGTTCAAAACTTAAAGGTCAGCATCACTTGAAAGCTCAGTGGTCTGTCCTTAAACAAATGTGTAAAATGGACCTTAAGATTGTCGGTAACTGATTGCGTGTCACTTCGAAAACTGCAATGTATCACAGACAGTCTGAGAGCGGACCTTGAAATAGCGAGAATATGTTGGGTTATATTGACGATTTAACGTCTGAATTACTCTGCTATACATTAGATTGTTATAAAACAGACCGTGTTTTAAAGATTTAAAAGGGATTGTGCGATTATTTATTTCTTAAGTGTTGCATAAACATATAATACGCGAAATTGACTGTTGCAATTAATAGCGCGCGTAACAATTCTACTGTCAAGGTAATGAGCGTGCAGGATAACTATTGCCAATATCGTACATAGAATGTATGATCTGTCCTTATTTGGCAATTATCATCTTGCAGTGTAAGCCACTCTAATTTAAAGTCAATTTTAAGCATTTTTATCGACATTGCTGACGGGAAACTGAAGTAATTTGCATTATAGGCCTGTTAAATCTTGGTCAGAAATCACTATGTCTTAGTTTATACCGTTATATACAGCGTTTATAATAAGCATATAACGAGAGTTTAAAAGCATTTATAGGATATAAAACAAAACTTGCTATGTACTAGTGCATTATCAATTCGAATAACTTAGGATATATGAGTGTGTGCGAACATATTTCCGTAGCAAAAGTCGAATGTAATATGATGCGCACTTGATTGAGACTCAATTGATAATAACTCGACGGTTAACCGCACGGTTAACCATAGCTAAATCTTTTAATTATATTTAAAGCAATGTTATAAATTTATACCTTTTGGGACTTGATTCTTTTATTAGATATAAAGGAACCCTTAAGAAACGTTTTAGGAGCAATTACTGTTAGCATTGGCGTATTCCAACGGTTAACCACGGTTAACCACTATTTTGTATATATAATTGAGTCTTTAGTATATTTAAATTACTGTGGTTAACCGTGGTTAACAGTCGTAGTTTTGAACAATTCATAGTTGTGAACATTTGATTATTTTCGACGGTTAACACTATGTTTAGAAAGAGCACAATATGCTAAAATGCAGGCACATTTATCGCCACAAAGTCAAAATTTCTCATTATTGCTTATGGTTAACCGTGAGTTAACTGTGGTTAACCGTTCGGCGCCACTGGATACCAGTAGGTCTTATTCGCCCCAAATGCGATTTATGTTCACTTTATATTTACAAAGCATCCCAATTAACGGCAAAACACAGATATTAAATTCTCCTGATACATTTCTTACAAAGTATTTTTAATCTTTAGGTTTATGTACTGCATACGCATGTACTTTCACTAAAGACGCTCGTGAGCTATATTTTGTCAAATTCACATATATAGTCTTTATCAGCATTGCCTTTGCTTAAACATTAAAAATAGTTCAAAACTTAAAGGTCAGCATCACTTGAAAGCTCAGTGGTCTGTCCTTAAACAAATGTGTAAAATGGACCTTAAGATTGTCGGTAACTGATTGCGTGTCACTTCGAAAACTGCAATGTATCACAGACAATCGTGGACATAACAGTTGATAAAATTGCGTAAATTTTCCGGAACACACATTCGACTAACTTCATTAGGCTTTCGCCCCCCTCTCCCCCAACCAATGTTGCTATTATTATCCCCAGACTTAAAACGCAACATACCAACATTGTCTAGGGGGAAGGGGGGATATCCAAGGTCAAATACAGAAATTGTAGTACAATTTATACTCTGACAGACGCACCTTGGAATTTTATTAACAAGTTATGTCCAGGATTGTCTGAGAGCGGACCTTGAAATAGCGAGAATATGTTGGGTTATATTGACGATTTAACGTCTGAATTACTCTGCTATACATTAGATTGTTATAAAACAGACCGTGTTTTAAAGATTTAAAAGGGATTGTGCGATTATTTCTTTCTTAAGTGTTGCATAAACATATAATACGCGAAATTGACTGTTGCAATTAATAGCGCGCGTAACAATTCTACTGTCAAGGTAATGAGCGTGCAGGATAACTATTGCCAATATCGTACATAGAATGTATGATCTGTCCTTATTTGGCAATTATCATCTTGCAGTGTAAGCCACTCTAATTTAAAGTCAATTTTAAGCATTTTTATCGACATTGCTGACGGGAAACTGAAGTAATTTGCATTATAGGCCTGTTAAATCTTGGTCGAAATCACTATGTCTTAGTTTATACCGTTATATACAGCGTTTATAATAAGCATATAACGAGAGTTTAAAAGCATTTATAGGATATAAAACAAAACTTGCTATGTACTAGTGCATTATCAATTCGAATAACTTAGGATATATGAGTGTGTGCGAACATATTTCCGTAGCAAAGTCGAATGTAATATGATGCGCACTTGATTGAGACTCAATTGATAATAACTCGACGGTTAACCGCACGGTTAACCATAAGCTAAATCTTAATTATATTTAAAGCAATGTTATAAATTTATACCTTTGGGACTTGATTCTTTTATTAGATATAAAGGAACCCTTAAGAAACGTTTTAGGAGCAATTACTGTTAGCATTGGCGTATTCCAACGGTTAACCACGGTTAACCACTATTTTGTATATATAATTGAGTCTTTAGTATATTTAAATTACTGTGGTTAACCGTGGTTAACCGTCGTAGTTTTGAACAATTCATAGTTGTGAACATTTGATTATTTTCGACGGTTAACACTATGTTTAGAAAGAGCACAATATGCTAAAATGCAGGCACATTTATCGCCACAAAGTCAAAATTTCTCATTATTGCTTATGGTTAACCGTGAGTTAACTGTGGTTAACCGTTCGGCGCCACTGGATACCAGTAGGTCTTATTCGCCCCAAAATGCGATTTATGTTCACTTTATATTTACAAAGCATCCCAATTAACGGCAAAACACAGATATTAAATTCTCCTGATACATTTCTTACAAAGTATTTTTAATCTTTAGGTTTATGTACTGCATACGCATGTACTTTCACTAAAGACGCTCGTGAGCTATATTTTGTCAAATTCACATATATAGTCTTTATCAGCATTGCCTTTGCTTAAACATTAAAAATAGTTCAAAAAACTTAAAGGTCAGCATCACTTGAAAGCTCAGTGGTCTGTCCTTAAACAAATGTGTAAAATGGACCTTAAGATTGTCGGTAACTGATTGCGTGTCACTTCGAAAACTGCAATGTATCACAGACAGTCTGAGAGCGGACCTTGAAATAGCGAGAATATGTTGGGTTATATTGACGATTTAACGTCTGAATTACTCTGCTATACATTAGATTGTTATAAAACAGACCGTGTTTTAAAGATTTAAAAGGGATTGTGCGATTATTTATTTCTTAAGTGTTGCATAAACATATAATACGCGAAATTGACTGTTGCAATTAATAGCGCGCGTAACAATTCTACTGTCAAGGTAATGAGCGTGCAGGATAACTATTGCCAATATCGTACATAGAATGTATGATCTGTCCTTATTTGGCAATTATCATCTTGCAGTGTAAGCCACTCTAATTTAAAGTCAATTTTAAGCATTTTTATCGACATTGCTGACGGAAACTGAAGTAATTTGCATTATAGGCCTGTTAAATCTTGGTCGAAATCACTATGTCTTAGTTTATACCGTTATATACAGCGTTTATAATAAGCATATAACGAGAGTTTAAAAGCATTTATAGGATATAAAACAAAACTTGCTATGTACTAGTGCATTATCAATTCGAATAACTTAGGATATATGAGTGTAAAAGGAACATATTTCCGTAGCAAAAGTCGAATGTAATATGATGCGCACTTGATTGAGACTCAATTGATAATAACTCGACGGTTAACCGCACGGTTAACCATAGCTAAATCTTAATTATATTTAAAGCAATGTTATAAATTTATACCTTTTGGGACTTGATTCTTTATTAGATATAAAGGAACCCTTAAGAAACGTTTTAGGAGCAATTACTGTTAGCATTGGCGTATTCCAACGGTTAACCACGGTTAACCACTATTTTGTATATAATTGAGTCTTTAGTATATTTAAATTACTGGTTAACCGTGGTTAACCGTCGTAGTTTTGAACAATTCATAGTTGTGAACATTTGATTATTTTCGACGGTTAACACTATGTTTAGAAAGAGCACAATATGCTAAAATGCAGGCACATTTATCGCCACAAAGTCAAAATTTCTCATTATTGCTTATGGTTAACCGTGAGTTAACTGTGGTTAACCGTTCGGCGCCACTGGATACCAGTAGGTCTTATTCGCCCCAAATGCGATTTATGTTCACTTTATATTTACAAAGCATCCCAATTAACGGCAAAACACAGATATTAAATTCTCCTGATACATTTCTTACAAAGTATTTTTAATCTTTAGGTTTATGTACTGCATACGCATGTACTTTCACTAAAGACGCTCGTGAGCTATATTTTGTCAAATTCACATATATAGTCTTTATCAGCATTGCCTTTGCTTAAACATTAAAAATAGTTCAAAAACTTAAAGGTCAGCATCACTTGAAAGCTCAGTGGTCTGTCCTTAAACAAATGTGTAAAATGGACCTTAAGATTGTCGGTAACTGATTGCGTGTCACTTCGAAAACTGCAATGTATCACAGACAATCGTGGACATAACAGTTGATAAAATTGCGTAAATTTTCCGAACACACATTCGACTAACTTCATTAGGCTTTCGCCCCCCTCTCCCCCAACCAATGTTGCTATTATTATCCCCAGACTTAAAACGCAACATACCAACATTGTCTAGGGGGAAGGGGGGATATCCAAGGTCAAATACAGAAATTGTAGTACAATTTATACTCTGACAGACGCACCTTGGAATTTTATTAACAAGTTATGTCCAGGATTGTCTGAGAGCGGACCTTGAAATAGCGAGAATATGTTGGGTTATATTGACGATTTAACGTCTGAATTACTCTGCTATACATTAGATTGTTATAAAACAGACCGTGTTTTAAAGATTTAAAAGGATTGTGCGATTATTTCTTTCTTAAGTGTTGCATAAACATATAATACGCGAAATTGACTGTTGCAATTAATAGCGCGCGTAACAATTCTACTGTCAAGGTAATGAGCGTGCAGGATAACTATTGCCAATATCGTACATAGAATGTATGATCTGTCCTTATTTGGCAATTATCATCTTGCAGTGTAAGCCACTCTAATTTAAAGTCAATTTTAAGCATTTTTATCGACATTGCTGACGGGAAACTGAAGTAATTTGCATTATAGGCCTGTTAAATCTTGGTCGAAATCACTATGTCTTAGTTTATACCGTTATATACAGCGTTTATAATAAGCATATAACGAGAGTTTAAAAGCATTTATAGGATATAAAACAAAACTTGCTATGTACTAGTGCATTATCAATTCGAATAACTTAGGATATATGAGTGTGTGCGAACATATTTCCGTAGCAAAAGTCGAATGTAATATGATGCGCACTTGATTGAGACTCAATTGATAATAACTCGACGGTTAACCGCACGGTTAACCATAGCTAAATCTTAATTATATTTAAAGCAATGTTATAAATTTATACCTTTTGGGACTTGATTCTTTATTAGATATAAAGGAACCCTTAAGAAACGTTTTAGGAGCAATTACTGTTAGCATTGGCGTATTCCAACGGTTAACCACGGTTAACCACTATTTTGTATATATAATTGAGTCTTTAGTATATTTAAATTACTGTGGTTAACCGTGGTTAACCGTCGTAGTTTTGAACAATTCATAGTTGTGAACATTTGATTATTTTCGACGGTTAACACTATGTTTAGAAAGAGCACAATATGCTAAAATGCAGGCACATTTATCGCCACAAAGTCAAAATTTCTCATTATTGCTTATGGTTAACCGTGAGTTAACTGTGGTTAACCGTTCGGCGCCACTGGATACCAGTAGGTCTTATTCGCCCCAAAATGCGATTTATGTTCACTTTATATTTACAAAGCATCCCAATTAACGGCAAAACACAGATATTAAATTCTCCTGATACATTTCTTACAAAGTATTTTTAATCTTTAGGTTTATGTACTGCATACGCATGTACTTTCACTAAAGACGCTCGTGAGCTATATTTTGTCAAATTCACATATATAGTCTTTATCAGCATTGCCTTTGCTTAAACATTAAAAATAGTTCAAAAACTTAAAGGTCAGCATCACTTGAAAGCTCAGTGGTCTGTCCTTAAACAAATGTGTAAAATGGACCTTAAGATTGTCGGTAACTGATTGCGTGTCACTTCGAAAACTGCAATGTATCACAGACAGTCTGAGAGCGGACCTTGAAATAGCGAGAATATGTTGGGTTATATTGACGATTTAACGTCTGAATTACTCTGCTATACATTAGATTGTTATAAAACAGACCGTGTTTTAAAGATTTAAAAGGGATTGTGCGATTATTTATTTCTTAAGTGTTGCATAAACATATAATACGCGAAATTGACTGTTGCAATTAATAGCGCGCGTAACAATTCTACTGTCAAGGTAATGAGCGTGCAGGATAACTATTGCCAATATCGTACATAGAATGTATGATCTGTCCTTATTTGGCAATTATCATCTTGCAGTGTAAGCCACTCTAATTTAAAGTCAATTTTAAGCATTTTTATCGACATTGCTGACGGAAACTGAAGTAATTTGCATTATAGGCCTGTTAAATCTTGGTCGAAATCACTATGTCTTAGTTTATACCGTTATATACAGCGTTTATAATAAGCATATAACGAGAGTTTAAAAGCATTTATAGGATATAAAACAAAACTTGCTATGTACTAGTGCATTATCAATTCGAATAACTTAGGATATATGAGTGTGTGCGAACATATTTCCGTAGCAAAAGTCGAATGTAATATGATGCGCACTTGATTGAGACTCAATTGATAATAACTCGACGGTTAACCGCACGGTTAACCATAGCTAAATCTTAATTATATTTAAAGCAATGTTATAAATTTATACCTTTTGGGACTTGATTCTTTTATTAGATATAAAGGAACCCTTAAGAAACGTTTTAGGAGCAATTACTGTTAGCATTGGCGTATTCCAACGGTTAACCACGGTTAACCACTATTTTGTATATATAATTGAGTCTTTAGTATATTTAAATTACTGTGGTTAACCGTGGTTAACCGTCGTAGTTTTGAACAATTCATAGTTGTGAACATTTGATTATTTTCGACGGTTAACACTATGTTTAGAAAGAGCACAATATGCTAAAATGCAGGCACATTTATCGCCACAAAGTCAAAATTTCTCATTATTGCTTATGGTTAACCGTGAGTTAACTGTGGTTAACCGTTCGGCGCCACTGGATACCAGTAGGTCTTATTCGCCCCAAAATGCGATTTATGTTCACTTTATATTTACAAAGCATCCCAATTAACGGCAAAACACAGATATTAAATTCTCCTGATACATTTCTTACAAAGTATTTTTAATCTTTAGGTTTATGTACTGCATACGCATGTACTTTCACTAAAGACGCTCGTGAGCTATATTTTGTCAAATTCACATATATAGTCTTTATCAGCATTGCCTTTGCTTAAACATTAAAAATAGTTCAAAACTTAAAGGTCAGCATCACTTGAAAGCTCAGTGGTCTGTCCTTAAACAAATGTGTAAAATGGACCTTAAGATTGTCGGTAACTGATTGCGTGTCACTGAAAACTGCAATGTATCACAGACAATCGTGGACATAACAGTTGATAAAATTGCGTAAATTTTCCGGAACACACATTCGACTAACTTCATTAGGCTTTCGCCCCCCTCTCCCCCAACCAATGTTGCTATTATTATCCCCAGACTTAAAACGCAACATACCAACATTGTCTAGGGGGAAGGGGGGATATCCAAGGTCAAATACAGAAATTGTAGTACAATTTATACTCTGACAGACGCACCTTGGAATTTTATTAACAAGTTATGTCCAGGATTGTCTGAGAGCGGACCTTGAAATAGCGAGAATATGTTGGGTTATATTGACGATTTAACGTCTGAATTACTCTGCTATACATTAGATTGTTATAAAACAGACCGTGTTTTAAAGATTTAAAAGGGATTGTGCGATTATTTATTTCTTAAGTGTTGCATAAACATATAATACGCGAAATTGACTGTTGCAATTAATAGCGCGCGTAACAATTCTACTGTCAAGGTAATGAGCGTGCAGGATAACTATTGCCAATATCGTACATAGAATGTATGATCTGTCCTTATTTGGCAATTATCATCTTGCAGTGTAAGCCACTCTAATTTAAAGTCAATTTTAAGCATTTTTATCGACATTGCTGACGGAAACTGAAGTAATTTGCATTATAGGCCTGTTAAATCTTGGTCGAAATCACTATGTCTTAGTTTATACCGTTATATACAGCGTTTATAATAAGCATATAACGAGAGTTTAAAAGCATTTATAGGATATAAAACAAAACTTGCTATGTACTAGTGCATTATCAATTCGAATAACTTAGGATATATGAGTGTGTGCGAACATATTTCCGTAGCAAAAGTCGAATGTAATATGATGCGCACTTGATTGAGACTCAATTGATAATAACTCGACGGTTAACCGCACGGTTAACCATAGCTAAATCTTAATTATATTTAAAGCAATGTTATAAATTTATACCTTTTGGGACTTGATTCTTTTATTAGATATAAAGGAACCCTTAAGAAACGTTTTAGGAGCAATTACTGTTAGCATTGGCGTATTCCAACGGTTAACCACGGTTAACCACTATTTTGTATATATAATTGAGTCTTTAGTATATTTAAATTACTGTGGTTAACCGTGGTTAACTGTCGTAGTTTTGAACAATTCATAGTTGTGAACATTTGATTATTTTCGACGGTTAACACTATGTTTAGAAAGAGCACAATATGCTAAAATGCAGGCACATTTATCGCCACAAAGTCAAAATTTCTCATTATTGCTTATGGTTAACCGTGAGTTAACTGTGGTTAACCGTTCGGCGCCACTGGATACCAGTAGGTCTTATTCGCCCCAAAATGCGATTTATGTTCACTTTATATTTACAAAGCATCCCAATTAACGGCAAAACACAGATATTAAATTCTCCTGATACATTTCTTACAAAGTATTTTTAATCTTTAGGTTTATGTACTGCATACGCATGTACTTTCACTAAAGACGCTCGTGAGCTATATTTTGTCAAATTCACATATATAGTCTTTATCAGCATTGCCTTTGCTTAAACATTAAAAATAGTTCAAAAACTTAAAGGTCAGCATCACTTGAAAGCTCAGTGGTCTGTCCTTAAACAAATGTGTAAAATGGACCTTAAGATTGTCGGTAACTGATTGCGTGTCACTTCGAAAACTGCAATGTATCACAGACAGTCTGAGAGCGGACCTTGAAATAGCGAGAATATGTTGGGTTATATTGACGATTTAACGTCTGAATTACTCTGCTATACATTAGATTGTTATAAAACAGACCGTGTTTTAAAGATTTAAAAGGGATTGTGCGATTATTTATTTCTTAAGTGTTGCATAAACATATAATACGCGAAATTGACTGTTGCAATTAATAGCGCGCGTAACAATTCTACTGTCAAGGTAATGAGCGTGCAGGATAACTATTGCCAATATCGTACATAGAATGTATGATCTGTCCTTATTTGGCAATTATCATCTTGCAGTGTAAGCCACTCTAATTTAAAGTCAATTTTAAGCATTTTTATCGACATTGCTGACGGGAAACTGAAGTAATTTGCATTATAGGCCTGTTAAATCTTGGTCGAAATCACTATGTCTTAGTTTATACCGTTATATACAGCGTTTATAATAAGCATATAACGAGAGTTTAAAAGCATTTATAGGATATAAAACAAAACTTGCTATGTACTAGTGCATTATCAATTCGAATAACTTAGGATATATGTGTGCGAACATAGTTCCGTAGCAAAAGTCGAATGTAATATGATGCGCACTTGATTGAGACTCAATTGATAATAACTCGACGGTGAACCGCACGGTTAACCATAGCTAAATCTTAATTATAATTAAAGCAATGTTATAAATTTATACCATTTGGGACTTGATTCTTTTATTAGATATAAAGGAACCCTTAAGAAACGTTTTAGGAGCAATTACTGTTAGCATTGGCGTATTCCAACGGTTAACCACGGTTAACCACTATTTTGTATATATAATTGAGTCTTTAGTATATTTAAATTACTGTGGTTAACCGTGGTTAACCGTCGTAGTTTTGAACAATTCATAGTTGTGAACATTTGATTATTTTCGACGGTTAACACTATGTTTAGAAAGAGCACAATATGCTAAAATGCAGGCACATTTATCGCCACAAAGTCAAAATTTCTCATTATTGCTTATGGTTAACCGTGAGTTAACTGTGGTTAACCGTTCGGCGCCACTGGATACCAGTAGGTCTTATTCGCCCCAAATGCGATTTATGTTCACTTTATATTTACAAAGCATCCCAATTAACGGCAAAACACAGATATTAAATTCTCCTGATACATTTCTTACAAAGTATTTTTAATCTTTAGGTTTATGTACTGCATACGCATGTACTTTCACTAAAGACGCTCGTGAGCTATATTTTGTCAAATTCACATATATAGTCTTTATCAGCATTGCCTTTGCTTAAACATTAAAAATAGTTCAAAACTTAAAGGTCAGCATCACTTGAAAGCTCAGTGGTCTGTCCTTAAACAAATGTGTAAAATGGACCTTAAGATTGTCGGTAACTGATTGCGTGTCACTTCGAAAACTGCAATGTATCACAGACAATCGTGGACATAACAGTTGATAAAATTGCGTAAATTTTCCGGAACACACATTCGACTAACTTCATTAGGCTTTCGCCCCCCTCTCCCCCAACCAATGTTGCTATTATTATCCCCAGACTTAAAACGCAACATACCAACATTGTCTAGGGGGAAGGGGGGATATCCAAGGTCAAATACAGAAATTGTAGTACAATTTATACTCTGACAGACGCACCTTGGAATTTTATTAACAAGTTATGTCCAGGATTGTCTGAGAGCGGACCTTGAAATAGCGAGAATATGTTGGGTTATATTGACGATTTAACGTCTGAATTACTCTGCTATACATTAGATTGTTATAAAACAGACCGTGTTTTAAAGATTTAAAAGGGATTGTGCGATTATTTATTTCTTAAGTGTTGCATAAACATATAATACGCGAAATTGACTGTTGCAATTAATAGCGCGCGTAACAATTCTACTGTCAAGGTAATGAGCGTGCAGGATAACTATTGCCAATATCGTACATAGAATGTATGATCTGTCCTTATTTGGCAATTATCATCTTGCAGTGTAAGCCACTCTAATTTAAAGTCAATTTTAAGCATTTTTATCGACATTGCTGACGGGAAACTGAAGTAATTTGCATTATAGGCCTGTTAAATCTTGGTCGAAATCACTATGTCTTAGTTTATACCGTTATATACAGCGTTTATAATAAGCATATAACGAGAGTTTAAAAGCATTTATAGGATATAAAACAAAACTTGCTATGTACTAGTGCATTATCAATTCGAATAACTTAGGATATATGAGTGTGTGCGAACATATTTCCGTAGCAAAAGTCGAATGTAATATGATGCGCACTTGATTGAGACTCAATTGATAATAACTCGACGGTTAACCGCACGGTTAACCATAGCTAAATCTTAATTATATTTAAAGCAATGTTATAAATTTATACCTTTTGGGACTTGATTCTTTTATTAGATATAAAGGAACCCTTAAGAAACGTTTTAGGAGCAATTACTGTTAGCATTGGCGTATTCCAACGGTTAACCACGGTTAACCACTATTTTGTATATATAATTGAGTCTTTAGTATATTTAAATTACTGTGGTTAACCGTGGTTAACCGTCGTAGTTTTGAACAATTCATAGTTGTGAACATTTGATTATTTTCGACGGTTAACACTATGTTTAGAAAGAGCACAATATGCTAAAATGCAGGCACATTTATCGCCACAAAGTCAAAATTTCTCATTATTGCTTATGGTTAACCGTGAGTTAACTGTGGTTAACCGTTCGGCGCCACTGGATACCAGTAGGTCTTATTCGCCCCAAATGCGATTTATGTTCACTTTATATTTACAAAGCATCCCAATTAACGGCAAAACACAGATATTAAATTCTCCTGATACATTTCTTACAAAGTATTTTTAATCTTTAGGTTTATGTACTGCATACGCATGTACTTTCACTAAAGACGCTCGTGAGCTATATTTTGTCAAATTCACATATATAGTCTTTATCAGCATTGCCTTTGCTTAAACATTAAAAATAGTTCAAAAACTTAAAGGTCAGCATCACTTGAAAGCTCAGTGGTCTGTCCTTAAACAAATGTGTAAAATGGACCTTAAGATTGTCGGTAACTGATTGCGTGTCACTTCGAAAACTGCAATGTATCACAGACAATCGTGGACATAACAGTTGATAAAATTGCGTAAATTTTCCGGAACACACATTCGACTAACTTCATTAGGCTTTCGCCCCCCTCTCCCCCAACCAATGTTGCTATTATTATCCCCAGACTTAAAACGCAACATACCAACATTGTCTAGGGGGAAGGGGGGATATCCAAGGTAAAATACAGAAATTGTAGTACAATTTATACTCTGACAGACGCACCTTGGAATTTTATTAACAAGTTATGTCCAGGATTGTAGATGAAGGAGAGGCGCTCATTGATACCATCAGGCTGAATGGTGCCAAGTTTAAAAATGAGACGCTTTTCTTGCTTACGACGGGTATCATTGCCACCAATAATGGGATGAATGGCACATATTTTCATATCAGAAAAGGAGTGGTTGGCACTGTTGAGGTGCCCAGCAACCGGTTTGTTGCGCACATTGTTCTTAACATCACGCAAGTGCTCAGCAAACCTATCGCCTAAACGTCTTCCAGTCTCTCCGCAAGAGATGAGATGCAGTAAATCTCATCGCAAGAGATGCAGTAAACGAGGTTGGAGGAGATGCACGTGAAACTGTGGTAGATGACAAACTGAGATTTTGGAGCCGAAATACAGGTGGCGAGGTTTAAATACTTACAAGTGTAGCACTTAGCACGACCACAGGAAACAGTGCCAGCTGGTGACACAGAGTCCTGTCGCAGTGAGCTGTCCACTAGGGTTTCCCGGATGTTTTTACTGTGTCGAAAAGAGACTAGTGGGGTCTCGGAGAAATGGAACACGTTGCAGGGTCATTTTAAGTAGATTAAAATTCCGGCAAATGATGTCCCTTACTTTAAAATTGAAGGGATGAAAGGTTAAAACTAAAGGTACTTTTTGATTAGAAATTGCAACCGAAGGTTCTCTTAAGGTGTCTGAACGGGGTATAAGGGAGGCCTTGTTAAGGGCAGTATCTTAAAGGTGGGAAGGATAACCACGATTCACAAAAAAGCTTCTCATTTCTGAACATTTGGCATCGAAGTCGTCGTCGAGCCTATTACAGAAGTGTAATATATGCTCTTCTAGTATTACCAAAAATATTTTCAAAAGTGTCGAGAAAGGAAAAGTAATTCCTTAAATCTGCATATTTTTTTACCAGCACAGTTTTTACCTTATAAGTTGTGTATAATTATGTTTGAATATGCAAAATAAAAATATTTTATAGTTATATTGTTGCAAAAATGTATTTATACATTTAGTTTATTGGATATATTTATTGTATGTTATATACTATTGATTTATTAAATGTTTTATCTTGTTTTAACCAATGCCTCATGAATTCAATATGTTAATATTTCTAATTTAATAAATGGTAAAATCATCAAATGACTCTAAAGTTGCTCAACAATGCAAAAATGATATTGTGCATTGCTGAGCAATTTTAGACTCATTTGATAATTGTACAAGGAGTGAGTAAACAGTTTCTTTCTTCTTTTCACTGTCAAATAGTTTCAGCTTATTTCACTCCTGAGCCAGCATTAAAAACATTAAATATTATGCCAGATGTTGGAAACCACAACAGCCTGGCTATCTGCAAACAGCCTACAGCTAACCGCAAACCTGGACCGGAAGGCTTGCACATGCTAGGCTTCAGATCTACAGTTGACTCAATTGTCCAGCAGAAGTAATTTGCTAAGTTGCTCAACCTTTTAGCCCAAATTTTGAATAGACATGTTGCTAAAATTCAGATCTTCGCTGAATTTTAAAACATTTCTAGGGAGTTCTGCCTCTCTTTTCAACTTAAGGTGCAATGCACTCGGTGTGCCCACTTTGTTAGTTACTCTGTGTAATGCCAGACAAGTTTACTCTTCAAGGGGAGACTCGAAGGTATGTCAAATGGATCCGGATTTAACCCAATCAAGTCATTTCACATTTTAATTTATTTAGATTAGTGTTGGCCAACAAAGCTATTAAAATAATAATATAAGGGAATCCATTTTGGTCATTGTAAGAACATCCGTATTTTGCTACTAATGCTCCAGTATCTGAACGAAACTAAGACTGTTTAATAATTATTTTGTTTATATAGAACTGTGCGACTCCATGTACATTCCAAAATATCCAAAGTGGGTTATAACTTTCAGTTGTTCCTTGCTCTTGCAGTACACTAGTTGAAATGGCTTGCAGAGGATACTGTAACTTTTCCTGTACCAAGATTAGAAATGGGTTTCTTTAAACAGTTGTCAAGATCAACTTGTCTAAACAAATATTTGACCTTTCGTATGTCAGCGAACTGTACAATATCTTCCTTCCTTGAGCGAATGACATTTGTTGCATAACACGTATTTGCCGTACAAAGACAAATAATGTGCTCGTAGATTTTCATCGGCAATTCTCTTATCAAAACAATTTTCCAGCCGGTCTTAACAAAAGCTCTTTGTCTAAGCCTTCTACTTATTTGTGCATTCCAGACTGAAATCTTTCGTACAGCGAATGGATGAACAGCCGCAACACGATGTTTTAATTTTTCGAAGTCATCGTCCCAATTTACTCCTTCACATAGGCTGTCCGCAATTTTTGATATTGTATTATAAGAATAGGTAATAGAACCTCCACTGGCGTTAAATAATTGGTATGTTATGTCCTTTATGTAATTGTGTATGCATGTATTTACCATCTTATATAATGAATGATGTAAATGGCTTTCAAACAATCATGAGGTCGGAAAACTAGACCGTGCTGTAGAAAGTTCCAAACGCATGTGAATAGCCTGCACTGTATATCATATAGCCTTAAAATAACAGGTCTTATAGATTGTGTATTGTTGTAGGTGTGGTTTGTTTGGTGTATATATACTTTATTCACAGGGTGCGAAATATTGGCCACGCTGTGAAATACATAAACTAAATTCAGATCCACTAGTAATATAGGGCTAGTTCAACCTACATTGGAATTAATGGTGTATTATTTCTGTACGTATATGATACAGATGGTGATTCATTAGGTTTTTATTGTTCACCGTGCGTGAAGTGTAAGTAAATTGTATAGACTAGGCAGCGTAATAGTCGTTTCATGAACTATAATGTTTATCATTTATACATATGTATTAAAAACAGAAAAGATAACGCTTTGGCCCTCGACGCATTTCGATCGTGTGATCTTTATCAGGAGGGCTTTAGGTTTGGGAGTTGATGTTTTGGTATTGTTAAAAAAGTGAGAAGATAAGGAACAATGAAACAAAGAAGGGCGTGGTTGAAAAGTACATGATTTTATGGAACAAAATAATGCGAAAACATAATGCAAAAAATAAAATATAATATACTAAATAAACTGAAATAGAATATCATAAGAAAAACTTACTGAATGATTTGTTGCTTGGTAAACCGCATCCGCCAGCCATTGTTGTTATATACGTTGTATGTAACTTGCTTTATCACGAGTGTGCGTTTGCGAGGATGAATATTGGTTTTTATTTGGTCTTGTTTTTTATTATCTTATTTCGAAGGAATGACGTAGTATGTAGACTAGATAGCGTGCATGTTCGTCAGGTGGTAATTGGATAAATTAAGTATGTGACGTTATGGTTGGTGTGGATGATGGCCGTAGTCCAAGTGATAATATCTGTAGGAATGTTGTGGGATGTTCATTAGTGATGTGTTGAGTTAAAACACGTCTTAGTCAGCTTCAATGATTTTGGTGTTCGTGTTTTGTCTCTTTGTGGTGTCATAGTAATTGTACGCTGGGTTCTTTCCCAGTCTTATTAAGTTTGCTGCTTGCCAGCATGTGTTTAATATTTCTATCACGTTTGTAAGCGACCATCAGAATGTCCGGCCATAGTATTTTTAATGTCGGATAGCTTTCTATAAGGTGCCAATGTTTTTTCAAGATTTGGCCGATATGAGTTGTGTTAGTATTGAAGGCTGTTAAGTTGTGCTCATGATTCTTCGTATTCTATTATATAATTAGTTGTGATTTGTTAAGTTGATTTAGCCTATAATAGGATGTAATTGTATATAAGATAAATTTCCTGTAATACCATATATAGCATTATTAATGATCATTCAGACCAATTGTAATTTAACACTTTTGTAACATAAACGCACTTAATGTAAAATAAAGATCAGTTCTTGTATGCTTCCACAGAGTGTGTATCTTTTGTAGTATATATTGATAAATATATAATAATGCCGACTACAACGAACTCAACAGGTTATGGGCCCAGGAGAGGCTTGCTATTCGACGGTAACGAAAGCAAGTATGAATTGTGGGAGATGAAGTTCCTGGGCTATATGCGGCTACAAAAGCTGTATAAGGTGTTCGTGCGAGACACAAGCGAGAAAGACCCACCAGACGCTTCGAAGCAAGCAGATGCCTTTGCCGAACTCGTGCAATGTTTGGACAATAGAAGCTTATCGCTAGTGATACGAGACGCAAGGGACGACGGTAGGAAAGCGCTAGAAGTTCTCAGACAGCACTACCAAGGAAAGGGAAAGCCACGTATAATTGCGCCTGACATCGCTAAAGAAACGAGAGAATGAGACAATAGTCGATTATGTTATACGAGCTGAGTCATCCGCAACAGCGTTACGAGGTGCCGAGGAAGTTATCAGCGACGCATTGTTAATCGCGATGGTTTTAAAAGGCCTACCGAGCGAATACAGCACGTTTGCCACGGTAGTTGTGCAAAGAGAAAAACAAATGACCTTCGCCGAATTCAAGAGCGCCTTGCGAAGCCACGAGGAAAGCGCAAAGACACATGGTGAGAAGGCTACCAACGCGGGGGAGAATATCATGATGACGAAGCAAAAGTTCGATGGAAACTGTTTTAAATGCGGAAAAAGGGGACACAAAAGCGCGGAGTGTTGGTTGAAGACATCGGAGAAATGGTGTAACAACTGTAAGAGTAAAACCCACGAGACAAAGAATTGCCGGAAGAAGAAAGATGCGGCGAAGACAGCAGCTGAGAAGACAACGCCAAGTGAGGAAAATGAACATACGTTTGCCTTTATATCCAAGGACGCAAATAATAAACCAGGTATAAATAGTATGAATAATTCTAGTTTATTAGTAGATACTGGAGTCACAAGTCACATTATAAATGACAGATCAAAATTTGTGGACTTTGATAAGGAATTTAATCCTACATGACTAGAAATCGAGATCAGCCAGCGGCTTGACTTGCGGGCTCGTAATTTCAGATTTCATCTGAAAAAGTCAAGATGGCGGTTCGTTTCTATAAGGAATTGAACAATTTGAGTACGGCTGATTTTATAGGTGAGAGCAATAAAAAACCTGGAAAATACTGCGAGGTTGAGAGAATTATATCCAGAGGATAATTCTGATGAGGATCTTGACAATTTTGAAAATTTCAATTGCAAATAAGCCCCAACGGTGGAACATCCGACATTATAAAAGCAATATTAAACTATTATTATACAAAATACTATTTATAATCATAGAAAACACACGCAAATACCAGCAATTAATAAAATTCCAGAACGATTATTTGTTGCCAACGCAAGCCAAAAATATTAAATTTGTCGCGCCAAATAGCGCTATTTTTCGTGAATCTACGAGCAAAACTTGAAAATAAGACAGTGGTAGAGACCCTGGTAACCTAGCAACAACTCAAGAATGTAAAATGGCAACAAGAACCGAAATAACGAGCAATGTTTGGCTTGTTTACGCTAGTTTAAGAACTATATCTCAACCCTTGATGGATTAAATTACGACGAATTTGCGGCACGAAAATGCTATATTTCACGTCGTTCGGGAACAAGTTTAAGGATGGTGTAATGCCTTTAAATGCTGCTAAAAACAAAGTATTGTCTACCTCGAATTCGCCTAGACGTGGGCCCGTGCGAAAAGTCGAACATATGTGGCCAAATTTACGTCTAGGAAAACCTCACTTCGGCAAATCATGGCAATTTGTTAGGCGTTTATATACAAGGTAAGAATTATAAACATAAGCTCTCGGGAACATATCTACGCTACTCGGATTGTCGCCAGATTTTCAGGAGTTGATAGTGGCCTAATTTGCTTAATGTTTAGACGTGGGCCCGTAGAAATTCTTAACAGGATCTAATACAAAATGCGTATTTTGAATTTTCTCTTATCAAATCTATAGAAAGCCGCCATCTTGAATTTATTAGGTAAAAACCTAACGCGCATGCTTATCAGCCATGTTGTACTTCATTTATAGCCATGGTACGCATGTCATAGAACTCGCTGATGGCAGTAAAGCCAACGTAGTATTAGGTAAAGGAAATGCCAAAGTTAAACTTGATGACGTCAATGGTAATGCACGTGAAGTAATGTTAAATAGCGCATTGTATGTTCCGTCCTATGGGCAAAATATTTTTTCAGTGCATGCTGCCATAGAAACGGGGGGGGGGGGGGGCAGTATTAGTTTGAATAGGCAGGTGAAACAGCTCAAATGCCCTGATGGCACAACGTTTGAATTGGAACAAAAAGGTAGGTTATATTATTTAAATAGTATTTCATCCTCTAAGAATAATGTATGTTCTCTGCATGAATGGCATAAAATCCTTGGTCACTGTAATTATGGTGATGTTCAGAAGTTGGAAAATGTTGTAGAGGGTATGAATATTTCCAACTACGATGAAGTAGAGTGCAAAGTTTGCACTGAGGGTAAGATGTGTCAATTTAGAAATAGGTCAACCGATGAAAAAGCAACTGCCCCCGATGAAAAAGCAACTGTACATTGTGACTTGGCTGGTCCTATTGATCCTGTAGGAAAAGATGGCTTTAAGTATGCTTTGTCATTTGTTGATGACTATTCAGGGATTATTATGGTGTATTTTCTTAAATGTAAGAGTGATGCACCAGAAGCATTACAGCAATTCTTGGCTGATGCTGCTCCTTTTGGAGGGGTTAAGCGTGTCAGGAGTGACAATGGCACAGAGTTCACTAGTCAGAAATTCAAATCTATTCTCCGAGAAAATAGGATAAGGCATGAGACTAGTGCACCATATTCCCACACCAGAATGGAACGGTAGAAAGAGCATGGTTGAGTCTTTTTAACATGGCTCGATGTTTGTTGCTTGAGGCAAACCTACCAAAGTCCCTGTGGACTTATGCTGTGATGGCGGCAGCCTACATCCGAAATCGTTGCAAGGGGATGAAAGTGCAATAGGCACTGAAAGTGTGCATGACGAGGTACGGTACCCTAGTCGAACTCGTACTAGGCCAACATATTTGAATGAATATGTAACTGGAAAGGTTGTTGATAATGCAGCAACATGTGCAGTCGATTATTGCTATAGAACACATGACATCCCAACTAGCTATTCCCAAGCAATTCATTCCCCTGAAAGAAATAAATGGGAAAAAGTCATGGATGATGAAATTGAGGCCTTAGAAGGCAATCAAACCTTCGAGTTGGTCCCACCCCCAAAGGGCCGTGAGGTAGTGGGGGGAAAATGGGTGTATACTGTTAAAACGGGACCAGATAAGGCGAAACACACTAAACTCGTTACGTAGCAAAAGGCTATTCGCAGACCCCTGGTATTGATTACCATGAAACCTTTTCCCCAACAGCTCGGATGAGCTCTATTCGTGTTTTGCTACAGCAGGCAATTCAGAATGATATGGTTGTCCACCAGATGGATGTAAAAACAGCATATTTGAATGCCCCAATAGACTGTGAGATTTTCATAGAACAGCCAGAAGGCTATGAAAGGATAGGGAAAAATGGTGAGAGGTTGGTGGGCAAGTTAAATAAGTCTTTGTATGGTCTTAAGCAGAGTGGACGCAATTGGAACAACATGCTACATGACTATCTTTTAAAGGAGGTTTCACTCAATAACTTGCTGACCCATGTGTCTACCTTCGAAATGGCTGTACAAATGAATGTACAATTATTATAATTTGGGATGACGACCTCATAATTTCTGCTAGCAATGAAATTCTCTTGCAGAGTGTGAAAGATTCTTTAAGTAGAAGATTTAAAATGAAATATCTTGGTATATTATCATGGTTCCTTGGCACAGAATTCAAATGTTCTGAAGGAGCAATTGAAATGGGCCAAAAGCAATATATTGAGAAATTGTTAGTAAGGTTTGGCATGGCCGAATGCAAGCCAAAGGTGACCCCAACAGTATTAGGTTTAGATAAGGTTGTTGATACAGAATCGCCTGAGTTGAAAGATCCAACTCTTTATAGAGCGATAGTTGGAAGTTTGATATATGTGATGACAGGTACAAGGCCTGATTTGTGTTATATAGTCACTAAGCTTTCTCAGAACATGTCTAAACCCACTGAAGCCAATCTTATTGCTGCAAAACATGTCCTAAGGTATTTGAAAGGCACAGTTGAGCAGAGCTTGAGATTTAGGAAATCTGAAACCAATGTAAAACTTATTGGTAAATATTAAATTTTGTTGGCATCTCACTCGATTGAATAATAGTTGAAGGGTTTTTTTTAGAGCTCGACAGCTGGACTCTGTAGCTCAGTTGGTTAGAGAGCTGCACCGGAAACGCAGGGCCGCAGGTTCGATTCCTGCCAGGGACCTACAGCTGCATTTTTCGCAGCTGTTCCTGGTTAGGTCTAATATATGTATATAATTTACACTCGATAATTTCCATCCACAAAAACCCTTAAAACTTATTGGGTTTAGTGACTCATCAGATTGGGGGGTGATGTTTCTGATCCCCGAGCCGGCGCGAAGCGCCGTGCGAGGGTACTAATTCCGCTCGGAGATTTACACCCGGGTATGTGAAAACATTGTGGAATGCAAAGTCTCCGCCATTTTTTTTTGTCATGGACGGGACGGTTTTGTAAGTTATGCGCATGCGCAAGTTCAAGCCGAGAGAAGACTTCCATCAGACCATTTTGCAAACTTTTTTCAAAAATAGTTTTGCACTCATTTTATAAGTAAGTCTCTATGTAAGTAAACAAGATAAATGAAAATTACTTAGAGGACAAATTAACAAGAGGAAAAACAGTCGAAAGACCGAAAAAGGAGCGTTTTAAACAGGCAAGTGTCTATTTTGCATGTTTGCTTTGCCGATTTTTTAACATAGCATGCAGTATAGTTTGTGAATTTGAAAATGTGTAGATCATTCTGCGTGGTCAATACAACATTGATTGATCGTTAACTGAGCATTTTAGTATCGATTCAAATATGTTATAGAAAAATAAAAAACATTAAATCTCAAAAACTTCATTGCAAAAGCAAGTGCGAAGTATAAAAATACTCCTCGAAAAGCAGTTGAAGTTTTTTGAATATTTCGAAACGTTTTGTGAACGTCTAAGGTTGAATGTTACAGTAAATCAAAGCTAAAAGAGTACATAATAGCATATACCCACTTTATATAGTTGGCAATTAATAATTTTATAGTTAAAAACAAAACAATATTTTGTACTAATTAAAATTTAAAAAATATACAATGTTGCGTGTTACCATGGTTACATTCGTCGACTCAGTACTTCATATTACAATAACTTTTGGGGAGTAAATTGTTTGGTTCAAATGGGCGAGGGGTTCTGCATGCATGTATTTCTAGTAGGCGTAGTATATCTGGCTATGGTTTTCGGTTGACGGATGATGGTCCTTTTGTTTCTTGGAGAAGTCGAAAACAGCCAACTGTTGCACTGTCTACATGTGAGGCAGAGTATATGGCACTGACAAATGCAGTGCAGGAAGGAAAGTTCTTAAAGCAGTTGTGTGTTGATCTAAACATTGTTCAGGTAAGTTATAGTGTTTTGATAAATGGTGACAACCAAAGTGCCATCAATTTAGCTAGGAACCCAATGTACCATAAAAGATCAAAACATATCGATGTGAAATATCATTTTATCAGAGGTGAGGTACGAACAGGAAATGTAGAACTAGCATATGTTCCAACAGATGAGAATGTAGCAGATATTTTTACAAAGGCAGTTAGCAGAGTCAAACTAGATAAATTTAGATCGGTTATTGCAGGTAAGTAATATGTATTCAGCATAAGAGCAAGTGGGGGTGTTAAGTTGTGCTCATGATTCTTCGTATTCTATTATATAATTAGTTGTGATTTGTTAAGTTGATTTAGCCTATAATAGGATGTAATTGTATATAAGATAAATTTCCTGTAATACCATTTATAGCATTATTAATGATTATTCAGACCAATTGTAATTTAACACTTTTGTAACATAAACGCACTTAATGTAAAATAAAGATCAGTTCTTGTATGCTTCCACAGAGTGTGTATCTTTTGTAGTATATATTGATAAATATATAATAATGACGACTACAACGAACTCAACAAAGGCTATGTGAAATGTCGGTCGTGTTGATGTTCTTTGTGAAGTAGTTGTTTTTGTGTGTACTCCGCGACCTTTGTAAACTCGTTGTCAATGGAATTTGGTCATTAGAATGATTTTGAGTTTTTGTAGTTGATTTTGTAATGTATTGTCCTCTGTTGTTAGCCAGGGCCGGATTAACGTTTCGCGGGGCCCGTGGCATATTATCAGCGCGGGGCCCCTTGACCCCCCCCCCGGTGAAAAAAACATTATTGAACATTTTTTATTTTCGAAAATTTTTGGCGCCTCGCTTTTTTACTTTTGGGACCTCGCTTTTGGAATTTTGGAGCATCGTTTTTTTATTTTTGTGGCCTTGCGGTTTTTGCGGCCCCGTGCTTTTTGGGCCCCGCGCCAAAAAAATCGAAACTGAGTAAAGCGCGGGGCCCCTAAAAGCGCGGGGCCCCTGGCATATGCCGCTTCTGCCATATGGTTAATCCGGCACTGTTGTTAGCCGTCTGTAGCGTAGTGCTTGGCTGTAGATGATGCTTTTGTTTGGAAGTGTTATGGTGAAAGGAAGTGTTATATAGTAGCATGGATTTGTCTGTTGGTCTGATGTAAAGGTCAGATTCAAGTTTGTTTAACTCATTAATGTAAATTATTGTGTCCAGAAAGTGTACAGTCATTGTGGAGTGTTCGCATCCAAATTTAATATTTCATTAATGTATTGAGGAAATCTAAGTAAGGAAAGTTCACCGTGGCACCATATAGCGAAAATGTCATCCAGAAATCTGATCCATTCAAGAGGTATCAGGCCCTCTGGTGCATTTTAAAGGATTTCTTCCTTTAGTGCTGCAATGAATATGTTGGCATATGAGACAGCCATAGTTGTTCCCATTGCTGTCCCGTGCGTTTGTAAGTAATATTTGTCATTGAATTCAAAGTAATTGTTTTCAAGTATCAGTTCAAGTATCGTGTGGATCATTTCTGTGTTGACCCCTGTGGGGTGGTGTTGTGATTGTTAAGTTAGATTTGGTTTAGTTATTGTTATTTTTGTAGTCCAAAAGGTTGTCTTGTCTCAACAAATATTTGACCTTTCGTATGCCAGCGAACTGTACAATATCTTCCTTCCTTGACCGAAAGACATTTTTTTCATAACATGTATTTGCCGCACAAAGACAAACAATGCACGTGCTCGTAGATTTTCATCGGCAAATATCTTATCAAAACAATTTTCCAGCCGGTCTTAATAAAAGCTCTTCGTCTAAGCCTTCTACTTATTTGTGCATTCCAGACTGAAATCTCTCGTACAGCGAATGGATGAACAGCCGCAACGCGATGTTTTAATTTTTCGAAGTCATCGTCCGAATCTACCCCTTCACATAGACTGTCCGCAATTTTTGATAGGTTCTCAAACATCTTGGTGGTCGTATACTTTTAACCATTTTTTTCCTTTTTAAAGAGATTAATATGAAATTAGCTTATTTTGAAAGGGTGTGGTGATAGAAAATGACAAATGCGAAATTTTTTTGACAAAGTCGTTAATAATTATCCCTTTGTTTACCAGCGGGACTTTAAAGTCCCACTAATTGAATTAATGATTTGGTCACTGGTGATGCTCATAAAACACGAAGGGACTTTTGAGTCCCGGCCGTGTGATGCCTGTAGTAGACTGGAGATGATTTGTAGACAATAGTGCTGAATCAGTAGTTTTGCCGATTCTTTCAAAATGGCGTCGTTTGAAATCGTCACATGGTGAACAAGGTCAGTTTTCTATCCTTAGTTTAGTATGTTTAGCGGAAGATTCGAGGCGCACAATTTTTTTTACAATTGGTATTAGGTGTAAAGAACATATAGATCGACTAATTTCTTGTGGGAAGCATAATATATTGTCCGGAAGAAGCAATAATTCGTTTGGGACTTTGAAGTCCCGCTGGGCTTTATTGGCCCCTTGCCTTAAATTTTGATAGGTATAAAATGTTGCAATATATATTAATTTTTGATATTGTTCTTTAGCTTTGGTGTTCTTAATTACATGAAACGTAGCAGAAAGTTAGATATTGATGAGGTTTTTGAAATTTGGGACGAAATACCAGTTGATACTGGTGAAACTGATGAATCATCTTCTGAGGATGAATATATTCCCTCGGATCATGATGGCGATGATGCACTCTCAGACATGGAGTTCTCTGCCGGTGTAGGTCATATTGCTGAAACACCTGATGATGTTGAACAAGCAGACTGTGTTGTCGCCTCGGAACTTTCCAGCAGCAAAGCCTCTACACCGACCAAACGGCAAGCATCGAAGAGAAAAAAAAGTGTTGATACAAAGGGGATGGCTATTGTTAATCAAGTAAAATCAATTCAAAGTTTTATGTTGGAGAATGGTTTGACTATACCACTTTCACCAGAGCTGGTGAAGCAAGTACAGAATTATCTTCTGGAAAGTGACTCAGGAAGTGAAAAACTTACTGTTGCAAAGGTCCACCAATTATCTGAGATTGCAAGTCGACAGTGGGCAAAGAAGGAAAAGACAATGGAAGAAAAGTGATTTGACTTTCCTGAAGGTAAGTAGAGATATTTGTAATCTTTCAATATTGACATAGTGTCAATACTGGCTTTGGGGCTTCGGTGGCGCAATCTTCAGAGCACACGCCTTTCACGTCGGATATCGTGGGTTCAAGTCCCGTTGGGGACGACTTATGATAGCTATGTTATGATAGGGTTTTCATCAACATGGCTATCATAGGGTATCATAAACATAGCTATGTTTATGATAGCTATGTTATGATATGTTATGTTGGGGACGACTTATGATAGGGGGTTCTCCGGGTACTCCGGTTTCCTCCCACAGGGAATGTTGACAGGGTGGATTGGGTTTAACCCTAACTGGCCCTTTCACCGTAGCTGTGCTCCGTGATGGCGAGCAAAAGGTGGCTGCCATATGCGCCCTAGAAAGCCTTCGACTTGGTCACGTTGAGCTGTGTCCTTCGCAATTCAGCTTAGCTCTCAGTTGCAAGTAAGGATAATAAGCACCCCTGCTTACTTACTTACTTACTTACTTACTTACTTACTTACTTACTTACTTACTTACTTACTTACTTACTTACTTACTTACTTACTTACTTACTTACTTACTTACTTACTTACTTACTACTGAAACATTGGCTTTGTTTTACGGCCAGTTAAGGAACACTTCACCAATTACTCTACATCAACTGATATATTTCTTCAGTATTTTGACATGCCCATAATTGATCACTTCTTATTCCAGTCAAAGTTGTATATCAATCAGAAGAATCTTTCTATCTCACCTATAACTAGAAATGAATTTTATGTTTTTCTTGGAATAAATATGGTGATGTCTTACCATAAATTACCCTCATGGACAGATTATTGGAAAGGTGATGAAGACTTGAGTGTCCCTCTTATATTTTCAGCAATGACTCGGAATAAATTTGCTCAAATCCTTAGCAACTTGCATGTAAATGACAATGCAAATATTCCTGAGGATAACAAGGACAAACTCTACAAACTACGTCCACTCATTAATGCTTTGAATGAGAACTTTGTGACCTTGTACAATGTGTCGAGAAATGTCAGCATTGATGAAAGCATGATCCGCTTCAAAGGGCGTCACAATATAACCCCATGAAGCCAATCAAGCGTGGTTATAAAATGTGGGTTTTGGCAGACATGGATGGCTATATTTCTAAATTTGATGTATACCAAGGTAAAACTGGTACAAATACATCAGCTGCTGATGATGAAGATGATGGTATCAATGGGCTTGGTGAGAAAGTTGTCAGAACTTTGACAATCGATTTGCATAACAAGAACCACCAAGTATACTTCGATAACTACTTCACATCGGTTCCATTGCTTGCGTATCTCAAGACGAACGGTGTCTGTGCTTGTGGTACAGTTCGTGCAGTTCGTAAAGCATTACCTGTTGGAATGGAGAATAACCTAACTCGTGGTGAAACGGATTATCGAGTGTGCAAGGATGGACTCACAATATTCAAATGGCAAGATAACAAACCTGTTTTGGTTTTATCTAATTTCCATGGATCTGAGATGACTTCTGTACACAGAACCCAGAAAGATGGCTCGATGCTTCAATTGCCTTCCCTGTTGCTGTGAAAGACTACAACCAATACATGGGGTTGAATGCTATTGGCATAACAAAGCCTATTTCCACATATATATATCCTTATTTGTTGTTATTGACCAGTTATTAAGTTGTTATTAAACTTTTAAACATTTATTCATTTTTAATGAAGCGACAGTAAAAACCCAGCGGGACTTTAAAGTCCCAATTCTTGTAATTACGAGAAAAATAATAGTAGCAAAAAAAGTAAATGGATTTTTAATCTATTGATATTTGTGGTCTTATTTGGTAAATATTTTTAAAGTCTGAAAAAATAATCACTGTCTGGTAAACAAAGGGTTTTAAGCTAATTATCCAATAGGGCGGCAACTAAATAACGCATAATTGCTATGCGTTGTAAACACTATAACTCAAGAACCAATTATCCAAATCTAATGGAGATATATTTTTGTACAGCTTGGAACCTGAACTAGTGCCTGACACATTTGCCAAAAATCGATGTTCTAAAATAAATATTGACAAAGTTAGACTGTCACAAAGATTGTGGACACCTGTCAAATTGCGAAAAAGAGAAAATCCTATTTAAAGATTCCCTTTCTTCCAAAGTCCTTTAAAAAGGTTCAGAAGCTACCTGCTTCATAGGTAACCCCTTCCTTTGCCTCAGTTGAGTCTATGTAGCTCTTTCTGAGATGTCTCAATGTTTTTCTTCTTGTTTTCACCTTTTCTTTACACTTTTTGGCCGACAGTTTGATTCGGCTTGTGTCGCAATCCTGGACACCTTTAACAGTAAAGACACCTGGCGTTATATCCAAGTCTTCAAATATTTTGAGGAAGGATATATCACCATCATTAAATTTCATCACAGCCAAGTAAGTAGCCAGAGCCACAGTCTCTCGCTCCACATAGATAGTCTTTGGACATTGGCCCAAATTAGGCCATTCAAGCACTCGTTCACTTTCTGCGTCAAGCCATGAGTACACTTTCGCAACAGTTCTGGTTTACTCAGGTCGGCAAAAATGGGCTCAATCAATTTTACAATGCACTCTGGAATACCATTCTTGTGCTTGTAGGAGGCTGGATCTCTCTTAAAACGACAACAACTATTCTCTCCATCGGGGCAGAGATGATGTTGAGGTTTCTCGTCAGACAACGCAACATGGTAAAGAGATGCCTTTATAGATTTGGCCATTGTAGACACATCATCCAAATTCTCTCTTACTGCCAGACAATAATAGTTTTATAAGACATCTATCTTACCATCTGTCAGCTTTCCCTTACCAGACACCCCTTTTCTATCGCTAAGCTTCATGCCTTTGTTGGTATTCTTTAACTTCCACAACCTGCTTCCGACTCGCATTTGAACATGCTCAATGCACTCTAATTTCTTTGGGACACCATCCTCTCCATAGGGCTTGCTATCAACAATACTGTTGTATGTAGAAGAATCACCATCCCCTAACATGTCCTTGTATTTGAGTCCACGTGTTATATAAGACAGTTCGAAAATCCTAACAGCACCAACTGTTTCCATACTGTCCGCACTTCCTGTATGGCTGATCTTACACTGGTGGTTTGCTTTCCACTCTTCATACCCTGGCTCATTCTCCCTCTTCTGCCATTTTTGACACTGTTGACATTTGTCAGAGATAACTACCACACCAAGGCATTTATTAGTATCCAATGATATAGCAGTTACAACGCCGTTGTGCGACGCATGGACCCCTTTTTTGCCAACTGCCATCTAAGGATATCCCACATTGTCCTTCGTCACTTCTACTCTTCTCCTTAACTTCCATTGCACTATTGTTCATACTAATTGCTTGACAATCGACAATGGCTCTTTTTATTCTGGATCTTGGTAAAGATGCAGCGCATTGGTGGTGAAGGCATATTCATGACTTTGGTGAATGTTGTCATGGCAGGGTCTCCTCTACCAATTTCCCTGAAAGGAAATTGCGGTTTGGTCACCTATTTTTACTCCAGAAGGTTCTGGAATTTCACGACTTGGACCGCCATCTTTAAATTTCTTCGCTGCTTTTGATGGTAGGATTTTCACTCTTTTTCTCTGTCTATTACGAGAATTTCCCATTTATATGAGAATAATAACAAAGTGACTGCAATATTTAACCACAAAAAGGTACTTTTCGATTTTAAAAATGTAAAATAACAACGATTTTTGAAGACAACGGACCCTGTTTTGTTTCGGCTGCTCAAAAATTCCTACACTAAATTCGTGGCCATGTGATCTCCCCCAAACGAACCAATCACAATTTAGCTTAAAGAAAGGACCTTAAATGATATACACCAAAAGTAGAACTGAAAAGAACTAGTTTTATGGCAATTTGGCCTTAAAACTCGTTGCTAAGGCGTTGCTAAGGGCATAATTTAGAAGACATCATCAATTTTAGCCTTTTTAGGCCAGATATAACAAGTTTTTCATAAAATAAGCAATGTTATCGGAAACTACACAAGTTAAAGTGCCTTATACACCAATATTTGAAAAATCAGGTGCGAAAGGTGTACGACAACATTAGTGTCTCTACATACTTGTAGCCCCTGAGGTATTTCTCTTTTGTTTTGTCCAGATTTAAATGTACAAATTCTCTCAATTTGCCATCACGTTTAACTCCACTCTTAGAAGCCACTGATCTATATATACGTTTTATATTGGCGAGATGCCAGACAGCCTCGTTTTGCTGTAAGAGCGTTTTCACAAGAAGACATCCCCACCGTGGCAAAGTCTAATATGATTTGATATGATTTTAAACGATAAGCTCTCTCCTGCTTGAATTGTATCAGTTGGGTCTATTCTAAAACTACACCCGAATGACAGACGAGTAACAGAGGAGTAACAGACGACTACAGACGAGTGACAGACGACAACAGACGAGTAACAGACGACTGCAGACGAGTAACAGACGAGTAACAGACGACTACAGACGAGTGACAGACGACTACAGACGAGTGACAGACGACTACAGACGAGTAACAGACGAGTCTAAACGACCACAGACGGGTAAATTTTCGAAATACGACTGACATTCAGGTACATACAAGTTCATACGACCATAGGGGGCCAAAAATTCGGGTTTTTAATCTTTTCTGAAAGCTTTTCTTTGATATATTCACTTGATAAAGCTTGAAAACACGCGCGCGTGAAAATCTTTCCTTTCATGCTCGCGTGACGCTCGCGCGCGTGCACACAAGTCTATTCGATCTAATATATTGACAAGGTTGGCAAGTTTTTTCAACTCAAACTCATCTACAACTTTTACAAATGCAAACTTTTCGGCCACAAATCACAAACAAAAACTCTACAAAAACTACATCACTTGCATATAGTAATTTTATATGTATAGTTATGTATTTATAGTTATGTATTTTGTTTTTCCCGCCGCCTGCCTGTGTAATTTGCAGAAAACGTTGTGTTTTAAAACTGTGACGTACGTATGTATAGGGTAGGTGGATCCAGCATAGTTTTTACAAACTTTTGTCAAAAGTCCGAAATATATTCGCTTTTTAAACATGCTTAGAATCGAAATTACATTTGAAGTTAAAACTTTGTGTAAATGTAGTAAAATCACTAATGTTTAAAGTGATATAGTTTTTGTAGAGTTTTTGTTTGTAATTTGTGGAAAATTTTGCATTTGTAAAAGTTGTAGATTTAGTTTGAGTTGAAAAAACTTGCCAACCTTGTCAATATATTAGACCATAAGCAATCCAGAACACATGTCCAGACAGAATCCAGAATGTCTTCTGGATGTCTATGATTAGACCGAATAGACTTGCGTGCACGCGCGCGAGCGTCACGCGCTCGTGAAAGATTTTCACGCGCGCGTGTTTTCAAGCTTTATCAAGTGAATATATCAAAGAAAAGCTTTCAGAAAAGATTAAAAACCCGAATTTTTGGGCCGCCTATGGTCGTATGAACTTGTATGTACCTGAATGTCAGTCGTATTTCGAAAATTTACTCCTCTGTAGTCGTCTAGACTCGTCTGTTACTCGTCTGTAGTCGTCTGTCACTCGTCTGTTACTCGTCGGTTACTCGTCTGTTACTCGTCTGTTACTCGTCTGTTACTCGTTTGTTACTCGTCTGTTACTCGTCTGTAGTCGTCTGTTACTCGTCTGTAGTCGTTTGTCACTCGTCTGTAGTCGTCTGTACTCGTCTGTTACTCGTCTGTCATTCGGGTGTAGTTTTAGAATAGATCGTATCAGTTGTGGTTGTAAATTATATGTTAACTTATTGACCGATAAATACGTAAGCGTGAAAGTGGCTAAAATTAGCTTGAGATGCATTTCCGAACAGTGATCGGAATTCTCCGTGTGGACAGGCTAGTCGTGGTTAACATCGAACGATCACGTGACCGTGTTCCCACCCTTCTTTTATTTCTATTCTATTTCTATTATTAATTCCATATGCGCCCGCATTATACGTTTGTGGAAATCTTTAAAAGTAAGTTTATTATTTTGATTATTTCACACTTGTTTACAGACATAAACCGTAGTTGGGTCCCCGTGACTATTATTGTAATATTGTCTATCATGTTAACTAATATCATGTTTTGCATTGTCGCTATCGATTCCTAGTATTCAGTCCTTAAATTTGTACAAATTAAAGCTGTAATTTTGTACTGGTCTGACGCTCGTACCAACTGAGTTATCGTGCACTTAAAAATATTCGAACTTGTGTTTCACATGATGAATATAATACATAATCGTTGGAGCTGTTTCAGTTATATCCATTCCATAGGCTCAGACGTTAAGCAGACGGGTAAACAGCTAAGCCGAAGGCACGGCGGCACTTGTCGCTATATTTCCAAACATTTGAGAACCCAAGTGAAAATGTAGCTTTATTTATAAGTTCAATTAAAACACATGGACTTGCCCGATTTAATATAATATTTAAGTGCTCGTATACATTTTATTTTATATCGGCGAAGAAAATAATCGATGTGTAGCAGCTGTTAAATATAAGCAACTATGCTAATATTCGTAAACTAAATTCAAATTAAAGTGTCTTTACCTTTGCCGGTTTGGGCAGCCAGATGCACATACTATTTACACGTTTGGCATTATACTTTTATACAAGACTGAGCGCCTTCTAGTATATCTATATATTCTTATATTCAATTGACGAACTCAACAGTTTCAGAGACAGAGTATATATACAAAATAAGCCACCACTTACCGCTAGGTTTATACACGACAATTATATGCATGCATGCACGCTACACAAATATGTCAGTAACATACATAAATAATAAAGTAACATAACATAAATTCAAAGAAAGTCCAGTTTACTTCAAAAATGAGTAAACTATCTAGCGTTTTTACAATTGTATTGTACAAGTGTATTATTTTGTATACACTATAAAAGTTCATGTGTGCGTTTCCCCGACCGACGCTAATAACTTCCGGACGAAGGGCATTCGAACTCGTAATTCGCTCGAAACGTCGAAGATCTTGTTGAATTTTTCAGGTAGTTTGATCTTGAAGACCCTCAGCATATCTAGCGGTATATTATAAGTGTCAATATAGTTATGCACATTGATTATCTATACAAACTATAGTATGCTATAGGCCTATAGGGTAGAATTTTTCTATTTTATTTGGGTAAAGTGTTTATATAAGTACATTATTATTGGAAATATAACAAACAGTTTAGGAAGGAATAACTTTACCTATAACTGGAATGAAAAGTGCGGCTCTCTAGTGTTTAGTTATCGATATTTTGACATGCATCTTAAAACAGTCGTGACACATACAGCGAGCACATGCACCACTGCAAGTAGAAGTCAAAGTGTAAATTCTAAGTGTGTATTGATCATGCAGTATAGATATACTTTTAAATATCTGCAGATGATGAGTAGTATGCAACATTTCTATTAACCATTTTCCACGTCAAAATAGATAAACGAATATTAGAAACATACACACCAAAGCGCTCGCTATCAAATCCCACTTATAGAAAATACGAAAAATATTCTTCGGCAATATTCTTTAGCTATTTCTCCTTTTTAATGTTCATGCTGAAACATTACATTATTTTTAATATATAAAATAGCATAACAGAATCATCGACTGGAAAATTATTCTAATTTTCTTTTATTACATTAGAAGTACTTGAATCATAACTATGTGGTCTTGCACGCAAGCATTGTGAGTGGTAAATTTTAGTCTTTTGTGGCAAAATCTTTTACGATTATATGATATGAATGAAGAGTATGTCGCATTGATCAGTTAGACTGAAGTAAATTTGACATTGAATTGAGTAAGAATTGCTCGACCTACCCGGTTGTATATATTACTTATAAATTATGTATCCCATGTAACATTCCGGAACGAAAGCTCGAAAGTTTGATCAAAAGCGATACCGGCGATTATGGCTATTCGAAATCGTTTCGATCGTGACAGTTTTTAATTTCTATGTCACATAGTAAGGAAATATCACTACAAAAGCGGAACTTTTTCATAGTTGTTTCAATTTAAATAAATATAACTTCATTACTGACTGAAAATTACACTTAGAATGTAATTATATATAACTGAGATAATTTGAAAGTGCGTCATTAATAAAAAATGTCATAAATTGTTTGAATTTATAGTCATCAATAAAATAGGCGAGTTTCACAAATATGCAGTTATACTAGTGGTTATAAATGTTCAAACTTTCATCGCAGGTCAAATTGAACCTTTTAGCTTCAAACAATACATCCCGAATATCATAAATGTGCAGACTTTCAAGAGAATCACGTTATATTTGCAGATGCATTTATCATCCCAACAGAAATTTTACAGTTGTATAGGTTATCCTACCAAATATCCCCATCAAATTCCTTTTATTGCGGCAAGGATTCTATAGTGTACGGTTGTATAGCATAGATTTGATTTGCCCAATTTCTTTCATGTTCTGCAGTTTTTCTGAATTAATAAGGTATTTTCATTAAATGGAACAGACGTCTTAACCCGCGATGAAAATTTGTGACTTTTTCTGTGACTTTTTCTCTACTACGAATGATCGTAAAATTTACGGAATTCCGTTGGCGATTTATGTAGTCCCACTTTCAATTTCCAAATTAGAAGTAACGTTTTCGAGTAAAAAAAACCCATCAAAATATCAAACAGTTAAAGCCTTTTTGAGCAAGTCGTGTCTGCTACTAAAAACATTTTATTAGCTGGTAGTTGTTGTATATGCTTTTATCTAAAAAGCCTCACGGAATTAGCGAGCGCAAAGTTACTGTAATTATTCTCATAATGGGAAAATATCTGCATCAAATTGCAATCTTGCACAGAAATATTAAGAGATGAGCCAGTTGCATGTTGCAAAGTATAGCAAAAGGTACATGTGTTGTGTATATACTTAACACTTGTAAAGTAGCCAAACGTGGAGTGTACATGTTTATCTTCTTGTTTGCCTAGTTTGACGCAGCTGGAAAATTGACCTCTGGTGTGCATGATCGTGAAATTCATTCATAGGAATTCTATTGACTATTTATAAAAAACGCCCCCTTGCAAATTCCAACTTCGCAATAATGATTTTGTAGTTGAAAGGACACATAAAATGTCGCAGAATTACAGCATTTTTGCAGGGCAGTTACAGTACTCATAGAAGTCATAATTTTGTTAAGTTATACCTCAGAGCAATTCAGTTCGGGAAATTTTCTGCATGCTATTAATGATCTAAAAATATAGAAAGGGATTATATAGAGTGCAAAATTACTGCAATTCATCTTCATTAGAAAACATTTCAGAAATTGGCACGTGTTCTTACACGCAAATATTTGAAATGCTCGCAAATTGGTTTAAGTAGATTTTGTACCAATATATCAAACGGTTATATAGAAATTTTAAAAAGAAACATCGAAGGCGTTCAATCAGCTTATATTTTATGACAATGTAGGACGTAACATATTGTTGATCGGTATACATTATTTCATCCTAGCATTAAATTTGACGAAACATCTCTATGATATGTACATATTATGTCGAAATTCGCGGATTCAAGGATTTTGGCTATTGTATTGTTCCAAAATATCATTTTGATGTGTCTTTATACATTTTATATATACCTTTTAATTCGTGTGTTATATTCCTTAATTTAAATAGAGTTGTTTTAATAGAAATTGGATTATTTAGAGAAACCACCGCCTGGAAAATGACTGCAATTATCTGTAATTCATTTGGTAGTACTTGAAACATTATTGCAGTCTTGCACGCAAATATTAAGAGATGAGTGCGGTTATTCAAGTTGTTTTGCACGTATTTTCTGCCAATTTATGTTGTAAAGTAGCGAAACATTATATAGTGTATGCGCTTAATCTTCCTTGTTTGTCCAATTTCATGCAGCTATAGAACAGTCTTTTTGATCTGCGATGAAAATTTGAAAATTGACCTCTGATGCGCATGGTCGTGAAATTCTTTCATTGGAATTCTATATTGGCTATTTATAAATAGCGCTCTCGTTCAAATTCCAACTTCGCAATAAAGATTTTGTAGTTGAAAAGACACATAAAATATCGCATAATTACAATTACAGCATTTTTGGGCAGTTAGCGTACGTATATATATAGAAGCAATTCTATTTATCTTAAACAAAATAGAGTTGCAATAATAGAAATTCGATTATTTAGATATAACCTGCAGAGAGAACCATCCACTGGAAAATGACTGCAATTATCTCTAATTCAAATAGAAGTTCTTGAAATGTTATTGCAGTCTTGCACGCAAGTATTTTTTTGTGGCAAAACCTAAGGTTAATATCATTTTTCAACATTGCATAAATGCGATGAGCAAAAGACATTCATTGATCAATTGGGCCCAGATAAAGTTAACTTCAAATTGGACTAAGAATTATTCGCCCTTAAACCCATTCAATTTATTAATATACATTATGTATGAACAGGGAGGTCATGACCGATACCGATTCAAAACCGATAGAGATTCTAGCTATTCGAGCTGTGTTCGATCGTGACAGCCTTTATTTCTTTTGTCAAATATAGTTAGGATAGATCACTTGAAAAGTGGATATTTTTCTTTTATTGCTCCAATTAAAATATATATTACTTCATTATTGACTGAAAAATAACAGTCATACTGCATGTAATAATTATCTGTGATCGGGAAAATTTGAAAGCTCGCAAGTCAAGGCAAACGTTTTAAGCTGAAAACAAAATATCGCGAATATCATAAAAGTGCAGAATTTGTGCGTTTTAAGGGTATATAATAATCAACTGTCTTGCTATTCGAAGCACTGCCACTTGTTGCAAATTAGACTACAAAATATGGCATAAATGAAAATTACATACGTGTTCGTGGATAGCAGGATACTTTGCCGCAGGGAATAGTTGTATAGATTTTTTAAACAGTTGCTGTAGTCAGTAGAGAACTGCATTATTTGTAATTAACCCACATTTCATACATAGTTCTGCAAGAATATAAATTCGAGTAAAAATAGGAAGGATAATCCTAGAATGGACGCAATCCGCAGGGATGAATTATGTTGGGTAGAATATTTCTATTTTGGAGAAGATATATGAGAATATACTTCATCAATGGAGCACAGCAGTAATTTTTAGGAATTTATGCTGGATCTTTAAAGAGCAAAGGATGACTTTCTTAGGAAGTTTTGCTGCATTGTTAATGGGCGGAGCTTTTATACATTGTGTTAAAAATAGCTGAAAAATAATAACAAAACCAAATAATGTAATTATTGACAATTAGAGTGAAACTGGCGACTTCTTACGAAAGTATTGACGTCATCGGAAATGCTTCAAGAACTTTACCTGCACAGTAATTTTTTTGGGGCCATTTTGGCCCCAGGGGGCCGTTTTGGCTCTTTAAAAGAGGGGCCGATTTGGCCCTGACAGGGGTCAAAAGACAACTCTGGGGCCGTTTTAGCCCCAGGGAGCCGTTTGGGCTCTTTTAAACAGGGGCCGTTTTGACACCCTGACAGGGGCCAAAACGCAACTCTGGGGCCGTTTTAGCCATAGGGGCCGTTTTGGGCCCATTTGAAAGGGGGTCGTTTTGGCTCTGACAGGAGCCAAGACACAACTCTGGGGCCGTCTTGTCACATTATGGGCTGTATAGCCCCTTTTAGAATTTAGAGCTGTTTTTGCCACGAAATTATTTTGAGTAAATTTTTTATTTTTAAACACGGAGGCCGTTTTGGCCAAATTGCCAAAAACAGGGGAGCAGTTTGTTTACAAATCTCTTCAAATGACAAATTCAACATGGAAATGTCTTTTTAAAAATGTGATGCTTGGTCACTACCAAAGAAATAACAAGGCTGTACTATTACACTATTACAAATGCTATTTTGACCCCATTTGCTTCTCCTTATATGCTAATATATTTTGTGATGTGATTTCCATGTTTTGTTTATAGTTTGTTTTGATTAAATCCATCTGATTGGTTTATTTTTTATCACGTGATCGCTTTTTTATTCACTATAAAAGCATGTTTTTCCCCCGACCCATTCTAATAACTTCCAGACGAAGGGCCGTTGCTCGAAACGTCGAAGTTCTTATTGTATTTTTCAGGTAGTTTTACACAACAGTCAACCGCCGTCTTTGATTTTTATACAAATAATAGTTGTAGAAAATTTCGGATCGAAGACGGAAATCGTCCTCATCAGGGGACCACCTTGATATATATGTTAATAATCTTATACTGAGAAATCCACATGTATGCTATAATATTTCTACGAAAATATTGAAATATATCGGGAAATTTATATCGGTATGCTCAAGTTCGAATTTAAGAGCTCTATATGTAACACAAAATCTTAAACATTTACTGGTGATTGAAGTTTTGTCACTCTGTCAAAGCCAATGAACGAAAAATGAATAAATTCCGCAATGCGCGCTGACTGACAGACTGGTGGCTAGTCTTCTTACTACACGCGCAAAGGTTCTCGATAGAGTAATCACACCTCCATATTTGAAAATTTTTAATTTTTGTTCTGTTAATCGAAATCGAGCTCGAAATTTTATATTTTTGACCCAAGATAAACTGGATTTTCAGAAGCAATACATCGGCAACTACTGAATAATATTCAGGTAAGGTTATTGTTATATTTTATATTAGTCGGCCAGCCAAGAGTTCAAAATATGCTCCTAAAAGATTTTGATGGCAATTTTATGTTAAGCTGCGGAAGCTGGGAAGTTGGGAACAACCATATTCATACTCAGGTAGATGTAGGGAATAAGATTTGAGGTGTTGCCAAGTCGAAATCTTAAATTTTGAGTGAAAAATACGATATTTCTAAGCCTTCTTCCGCGAAATCGCGGTAGTTTAACTTCAAACGATTACCGACAATTCTGCTGCTATGAGACAGACTTCTTTGCTCTGATTGGCTATCGGCATTATATTCGATTCCTAAATTGGTCAGCCAATGGGCAGCTAACAAGAACGTCGAAAAGTCCTGACGCTTCCGATTTTTGCAACATACGAGGTAAACAACATCAAAGTTATTCAAAGTACAAGAAATAAATATGCTATTCATGCTATTTTAAAGATTTTTCGTGGTAATGCGATGAATATTATCTATACCCAATTGTTCTTTGCTTAGTTATACTGATTTAGACCCCGTTTGCTCGCATTTGCTTGATTATCGCCGCTGCCTATGGCTGTGTCGGGTGAAGTCAAATATAGTTTTAATACAGCCAGTACAATAATATAGTGCACAAAGATTGTACTGTCTGACCGGAAAAAGTATGACTATTTTATTCAATCGATACTATCTCATTTCTCGACTTATTGAATACTATCAGAGAGTATTCTTATAATTTCAACAAGATTTTACCGCACTGTTCAGTTCAGTCGTTTAGCCTTTGGTTTTAATAGCGTAGCAGCAAGTTGCAGCTGTTTGTCTCCGACTCATATCAAATTCCTGTGTTCGATATTTATTAAAAATAACATATCATTCCCAATGATAACAGGTCTCGTAAGCCATTCTAGAAGTCAGAACTTTAAAAATTTCCGTGCTTGAGTTTGTTCATGAACATTATTTAGAACTTGACAAATTGCAAAGTACATTTTTATTGTTAGTTCCATATCAAAAGATACTGCCCTTGAGGGTGGGAGTTGTATTTAATACCTGTATCTTGTACCCAGGGGAATTTGCTAAGGTTTGACTGGGTGAAAAGACCAATCCCCCTGCATCCCCGGGGGTCGATCCCAGGGGGAAGCCACTGATACATGCATTTCCTAAGGGCAATAATGGCTGTGGTACAACATGTCTATTTCTCACTCTACACTATGTGGTATCGACTAGTACTTCCTTCCCACATTCTAATGGGACCAGACAGAAACAATGTGTGGATATGGATATGGAACTTATTGCCAGTGCCGGACACTTCGCGAAATATTGGGGGTGCGAACTTAGGTTGCCAACATATAACCATCCTTTTGTTGCTGCAAATCTCCATTCTTAAAACATTTTCACTTAAATTTCATGCAAATTTACTTAAATTACAGCCTATCAAGGCTTTCGTGGTTGTAAAATCATTAATTGATACAGCTTTGTTACACAGTTAACCAGCTATCATTCAAAGGCTTTGAGAAATTTTTCGGGGGGCGACTGGCCCCTCTACCGCCACTGCTTATTGCAAAATACTTTATTATTATATACTCTGTCTCAGTGATGAAGCTAGACATAGCAACTGGTTGTGCTATAGAACAAATTGAGGGTTGCTTCGCGTGTGCCTAAAAGATATAAACAAAATCTCGACGTTTCGAGCTAAAGCCCTTCGTCAGAGAAATTAGTAGACAGATAAACATATTACATCAGCTTTTATAGCAACGCTATAAAAGCTGTCACATGAAGAAAATATTAACCAATGAAAATAAAGTAGTCATAACAATCATAACAAAATAGAATTAATATGTAAAGATATAGACTGTGTCCAGGAAAAACTTCGGCCCGATTATGGGGTCGAAGGCCTGCGCACAGGCGTTACACTTATCAAAACGCTATAAATGTCGTACAAGGGAAGGGAAGAGGGGATATAGAGGAAAGTATATAAGAAGTATTTAAGAGAAAAGAATGAGCTAGATGAAGGAGAGGCGCTCATTGATACCATCAGGCTGAATGGTGCGAAGTTTAAAAATGAGACGCTTTTCTTGCTTCCGACGGGTAATTTCTCATTGCCACCAACAATGGGATGAATGGCACACACTTTCATGTCGGAAAAAGAGTGGTTGGCACTATTGAAGTGCCTGGCAACAGGTTTGTTGTGCGTGTTGAGGTTGACATCACGCAGATGTTCAACAAATCTGTCACCTAAACGTCTTCCAGTTTCTCCGATGTAGAGCATGCTACATTTACTACAGGATATGCAGTAAATGAGGTTGGAGGAAATGCACGTGAAACTGTGCTTGACGATAAACTGAGTTTTAGGAGCCGAAATACAGGTGGCGAGGTTCAAATGCTTACAAGTGTAGCACTTAGCACGACCACAGGAAACAGTGCCAGCTGGTGACACAGAGTCCTGTCGCAGTGAGCTGTGCACTAGGGTTTCCCGGATGTTTTTACTGTGTCGAAAAGAGACTAGTTGGGTCACGGAGAAAATAGAGGACGTTGCAGGGTCATTTTTAAGTAGATTAAAATTCCGTCAAATGATGTCCCTTACTTTAAAATTGAAGGGATGAAAGGTTAAAACTAAAGGTACTTTTTGATTAGAAATTGCAACCGAAGGTTCTCTTAAGGTGTCTGAACGGGGTATAAGGGAGGCCTTGTTAAGGGCAGTATCTAAAAGGTGAGAAGGATAACCACGATTCACAAAAAAGCTTTTCATTTCTGAACATTTGGCATCGAAGTCGTCGTCTTCACTGCAGAGGCGACGAAGACGTAAGAATTGAGAGTAAGGGATAGCAGTTTTAGTGTGCTTAGGATGACAGGATGAGAAGAGAAGATAGCTGTGGGAGTCAGTAGGCTTGTAAAAGACAGATGTGCTCAGCCTATACCATTGATAGAAATGAGAATGTCTAGAATGATACACTGGTCTCACTGATCTCCCATGTGAACTCCAAGGAAGTGCTGGATGGAAATCATTAACAAAGTTAATGAAGCAATTCAGATCAGTACGCGGAAAAAGCATGATGCAGTGCCTAAGCAATCATCAATGAACCGGCGATAGAAGTCAGGTGAGGGACCAGTGTATTGTTCGAAGATTTGTTTTTCCACATAACCAACAAACAAATTGGCATAGTTGGGTCCCATTTTGGTACCCATGGCCACACCACTTATTTGTTGGTAATGCTCACCATCAAACGAGAAATTGTTCAAGGTGAGCACTAACTCTGCCAAGCGTACCAAGGTGGTGGTAGATGAATTACCACCTTGGTCTAAAAAGCATTTTAGTGCTTGAAGGCCGTCTTGATGCGGGATGACAGTGTAAAGTGATTTGACATCCATGGTGAAAATGAATTTGTGTGGACCCTGAAAATTGATGTTGTCAAGAATTTTCAGGGCATGCTTGGTGTCCTTGATATAAGAAGGCAAGTTCTTAACCAAGGGCGCCATGATGTGATCGAGGTAGCTAGAGAGGAGTTCAGTGGGGCAACCACAAGCTGACACGATTGGTCTTCCCGGGTTGTCGGGTTTATGAATTTTTGGTAGGAAATACATGACTGGTGTGCGTGGAGTGGTGATTAGGAAATTGCCTGCCGTTGCAGGTAATTCCCCAGTCGTGATGAGATGGTTGATGGTGGAACGGATTATGGTGTTGTGTTTGGATGTCAAATCAGTATCAACCCTGCTATAAAAAGAGGTGTCACCCAGGTGTCTGTGAGCCTCTTGACGGTACAAGTCGGCCCTCCAGACGACTAGGGCACCCCCCTTGTCAGCAGGCTTGATGACAATGTCATTCCGGGTACACAAAGACCTTAGAGCACTAAATTCGGCTAAACTAAGATTAGGGAGCCTTTTAGGCCTGAAACGGGGGAGCTGATCTATGTCATGTCGACATTGTCGAATGAATAGATGAAGGGACCCAAATTGGCCTTCCGGAGGAGACCAGGTGGATTTTTTGGGGGTGATGACCTCAAAAACATCCTTAGACTGGATGGAGGTGTTGTTATGAAAATGTGCCTTCAGTTTTAAACGCCTATAAAAAGATTCAGTGTCCTCTTTCACTGAGAAAGAGTCTATGGGCCCACGGTTGGGTACAAATTTGAGACCTTTCGCAAGGACAGATCTGTCAGAGTCAGATAAAGGCAAATCAGGAGGGATCGTAACCACCAAATTGATATCACTGGCAGAGGAAGTGTGATGGGTAGTCGAAAAAGTACGGGGACCTACGAGGTCTTCAAACTTCGAAGCTTTACTCGTTTGAAGAAACGTGTAAAGCTTAGAATTTAAAGAGCGAATGTGTTTTGTTATGCCAGATAACAAAACAGGGGGACAAACATGGGAAAGAGTGGACTTGACGTTCATAATATTGGAATCAGTATCTTGAACGTACTGGGACATGGCCTGAATGGTAATACGCATGAGACGACGGCTGTGTTTAATACAAGCTGACATGACGCTTCGAGCCATGTGCTTCGACACAGAAGTCGAATTGAAAGAATGTAGATTAAAAAAACAATTTAAAACCGTTGGGACTAATTACATAGTGTAGGCAACGGCTCAAGAAGGAGATATGACTACAGAAACGAGTCTTAAGTAGGATTAGATCGAATAAACGAAGAGCAGGTTGGGCAATGGACGGCAAAAATAGTGAAATGTAACATACCATTTCTTTCCGGAGTTCTCGACGTACGCTCTTGAGGTTCACCATTGTCGCTGTTCTTCGTGAAGGATATCGTAGACTTTAATTCAGCGTCGGCCACGGACATATAGAACAAATTGAGGGTTGCTGCTTAAAAGATATAAACAAAATCTCGACGTTTCGAGCTAAAGCCCTTCGTCAGGAGAAATTAGTAGACAGATAAACACATTACATCAGCTTTTATAGCAACGCTATAAAAGATGTCACGTGAACAAAATATTAACCAATGAAAATAAAGTAGTCATAACAATCATAACAAAATAGAATTAATATGTAAAGATATAGACTGTGTGCAGGCTTCGGCCCGATTATAGGGTCGATGGCCTGCGCACAGGCGTTACACTTATCAAAACGCTATAAATGTCGTACAAGGGAAGGGAAGAGGGGATATAGAGGAAAGTATATAAGAAGTATTTAAGAGAAAAGAATTCCATGGCTTCACTCCAGACAATTTGAGTAATCAAAGGGAGAGTAGGAGACTGCCTAGACATTATGTGCAGGTAATGCCATAAGCTATCTCTCTTGGATGAGAAAACCTCTGGTCGCAATTTTTGTATTTTTATGCGGTGAGAAGATTTGATACAGTATGTAGTTAACTAATTCAAGGTTATGGCGGTTGGCTGTTATGTAAAACTACCTGAAAAATACAATAAGACATTCAACGTTTCGAGCGAAGGCCCTTCGTCTGGAAGTTAGTAGAAGCCCAGATGAAGGGCCTTCAGCTCGAAACGTCGAACTTCTTATTGTATTTCTCAGGTAGTATTACACAACAGTCAACCGCCGTATTTGCTATACTCTACCCACACTGGCACTGCACAATCGAGATAATTCAAGGTTAACCGATTAATGTCCAATGCATTTTAAAATAGTGTATTAATTTTTATTCTCCTAAGATTCTATTGTGGCCAGATGTTTTGCTTAATCCAAGAGAGCTAGCTTATAGCACTACATAATGTCCAGGCAGTCTCCCAGTCTTTAGGTAGTTTTACACAACAGTCAACTGCTGAGTATCCCACTCTCCTTATATGTGCATAGCATGGCTAGTTGCTAATGTCTAGCTTCACCACTGAGACAAAGTATATAATCTAGCTTGCTTTCTGCAGGACATTTGATGTTTGGCAAGTGCTATTTACTGCGGGACATTTAATCTTGTGCAAGTACTCTGACCTCATACTTCATATTCTATGTTGGATGTGTAATCGTATTCTAGTTTTACACCAATATCTACATTGACACTCACAATATTTTTTTCCATAGCTCTCGTCAACAATGGAGAGTATGGTCCGGGACGAAATGGTCCAGTTTTGTGTACTGTGCACTGGGTACCCGGAGGATGTAGACCAGTTAATGATTATTGGGGAGAACCAAGTGTTTGTTGAATGCCCTGGTACTGATGTGATCAACGCTGGTCGAGTCAACTGGTACCTTTTTTTACTCCATTTTTGGAGTAAAATTAACTCCTTGAAATTAACAGTGTATACAATCATATAGCCATCAAGATACATGTATTTTAAAATATGGGGTAAATGGGTATTGACATACTTATAAATCAGGTCTTCATCATTGAGACTACCATCAACTTGCAAAGTACAATATAACTCATTAGTTTATGTTTATGCAAGAATGTGATTTTTTAGTTTCGACATTACTATTGGTTGTTTGGATGTGATAAAATCACATTCTAGCAGAAACCTGGACAATAATATAGATACTGAGTTATAATGTACTTCATGGAGTTTCCAAACCATATATGATGAGTTCTATTAGCTGCGATGGCAATTACTGCTCATGCTAGTAAACCTGCATCGAGTTTAAGGCAACAGATTAAGTTTTGTAATCAAATGCTAGTAAACCTGCATCGAGTTTAAGGCAATAGATTAAGTTTTGTAAGTTTTGAATAACACAAATAATTTAAAATTTGCATTGCATAGCATGCATGCATGCATGCTAGTTTGCCATTGTTAGTTTTGCCACTGTTAACTTGCATGTATATATATGTGTGTAAACTAAGATTAATGTCAAACTTATAAATATATATTTTTTAACTTTTAAATTGTTGGGTAACTCACTATTATATTTTATCTTCACCAATTTTAGTTCCTATTAACAAGGGTCAATTTAGCTTTATTTGAAGTTATTAATATTATCCCCGAGCCGGTGCGAAGCGCCGTGCGAGGGTACTAATTCCGCTCGGATATTTACGCCCGGGTATGTGAAAACATTGTGGAATGCAAAGTCGTCCGCCATTTTTTTTTGTCATGGACAGGACTCGACCTTTTTGTAAGTTATGCGCATGCGCAAGTTCAAGCCGAGAGAAAACTGGTAACTAGCAACATTATGATTGGCTAAGACAACGATTTTGTTTTTATATGTTTACGTCAGAAAAATAACTGCCATCCTGGCATTTTATTTTTGGCATTGATAATTTGATATGCAAACCTTTTTCAAGTCGGGACATATTACTTCAGACAAATATTAAGTCTCCAAAAGACCAAAACAAGATAAATGAAGATTTTTTAGAGGACTTTCACTTACTAAAGTCAATAGGAATAGAAATCAGTCGAAATGCCGAGAAAGGAGACGATTTTCGAGTTTTAAAGCGTTTTAAACGGGTAAGTGTTTATTTTGCATGCTTGCTTTTGCAGTTTTGCCGTCAATTGGCATGCTCTACAGTTTGTGGTTTTGAAAATGCGTAGTTCATCCTGTGGTCAATAACAACATTGACCAATCTTAAAAATTGTTTTAGTATTAATTCAAATGCGTTATATAGAATAAGAAATAACATATTTAATCTCAAAAACTTGATAGTATAAAAATACTATTCAAAAAACAGTCGAAGTTTTATGACAATTTCGAAACGTTTTGTGAGACGTTTAAGATTGAATTTTAGAGTAAATCAAAGCTACAAGAGTACGTAATAACATAGCTACTTTATATAGTTGGGCAATTGATAATTTTACAGTTAAAAGTACAAACCTTATCACTATTTTGCCTTTTTGTACAAAAAATAAAAGAAATATACGGCCGGTTGCGTGTTACCATGGTTACAGTGATCAACTCAGTACTTCATGTTACAAAAACTTTTGGGGAGTATAATTGCTTGGGTTCTAATGGGCGAGGGGGTTCTGCATGCATGTATTTCTAGTTATATAATTATTGGCCCCGCTGCTGGGACTGTTTGGCCCCATCAAGAGGGCTGTAAATTTGGCCTCGTTTAGTCAAAACAGCCCCACTAAAAGGGGCCGTTTTAGGGTCAAAATTTTGGCCCCATTTTTTGGGCCAAAACAGCCCCACTAAAATTGGCCCTTTTAATGGGGCTATTTTGGCCCTTTTAATGGTGGGGCTGTCTTGGCCTCATCAAGGGCTGTAATTTGGCCCCCATTTTGGGGCCAAAACAGCCCCACTAAAAGGGGTCGTCTCAGGGTCAAATGTTGGTTCAATTTTTGGGGCCAAAATGGCCCCGAAAAAATTACTGTGTGCAGAGATACCTATAAGTGCATGTTATTAAATAATTGTTTACATTCTTGCTGCTTGAATTACTTTTATTTCTTTGCTTGAGCCCGTGCTGAATATCATGTTTTGTGCTGACGAATGAGACGATATTGTCTTGGAAGAAAGGATATAAATACAGCGTCAGCGTGCAGTTGTAATCATTATAGAGAAATTTGTGTTGGTGTAAGCAGCATCGCAAAGAAGTGTCAAGAAGACGAAAACGAGCTGTGACAGTGTCATTCATATCTAAATATAAATCTGGCGAGTAGTGCATGTATGGTTTCACTTTGAGGTAATAAGGGGGGATCATAGAAATGACGAAAGTCAGATATTGGTTTATCTTTAACAATCAGTTATTGGAGATTTCAACAATTTTCTAGTATGGTTCATATAATTGTCAATAAATTTTTCATAAATTTTCTTGCTGTAATTAGTTCTTGTTTTAAATAATCTAACAATGTCCAATAAAATAAAATACAGACTCGAAAGTAGGGTGATTATATAGAACATTGCAATTATGTTTCAAACTTTTTCATGTACCTAAAATAATTTAGTCTCTTATTGTTCTCTTAAATTGATTGTCAACATTTTCTTGAAAATTGATGTAAAATTATCACCATGCCAATATCAGGCAAAGCTGTTGATTCATTGCATGTTAGTTGTTTTTGTAATCTCGCCCTAGCCAGTAAGCTAGTTCCAAGGCAATAAGATATTACTAGGCTTCACCTATAATATATTACTAGTTTACCCATAGTGTAGTACAATTGGTATAGCAATATCCATATAATTCTGAAGCTTTCTGGGGTAATCAGGCAGCCTTCTATACATTCATACACCCCCTAAGTAACACATTTGTGAGGTTGGGCAGACTTGCCAGAGCTGTTAAACACACATCACGAATAGCTAGAACAGCACAATCCCCTCCAATTGTTTGCTGTAAGTAAATTGTATATTTTTTCTTAGATAGGGAAAGTGCCACTTTAGAAAATAACTAAGTATTGGCAAGTGTCTCTGAGGTGTAGCGTTAACAAATTGTCATTGGGTTCCGGTGTCAAATGAGTATACATGGCTTTAAAATATGAACTCGGTGACTGTGGCTACATGTGACGTTGGTTTAAACGCCGCCCTAAATCAGTATCGTATAAATGACAAATGGCGATGGAAATTTGGCGGTTTCGTGTTCGTATTTATATAAATAGTAAACGACTTTGTCATCATGTTGTTCGCGGAGATAAAAGACTGTAAATTTGTTGATACTACATGATAACATTAGTTTAATCTTATATTGTGACAAATGATGCTGCTTGAGGCAGTGTGCCAGTGGTATATAGCGGACATTGAGATTTCCCTTGGTAACGTTTCTATTGATACTAAACTGAGTAACATTTTCGGTTGCGGTTTTTCTCTAAGAATAAATATGCGATATATATTTCCAGCCCACAACTGGAGTGGGTTTTGATGTTATACTTCATATGTGTCTTGATTATATACAGACAAATGTGAGTAAGAAAAATCTGTCAATTAGCTGTGTGATCCCGGTACTTAAGATTGCTTGCTTCGACAAGACGAATCAGGCTGGGTAACGAAAAATCTGCCGGTATAGAATACACGAATCGCGAAATTCGGCGCGCATCCAAATGACGCGTTCTGAGTCGGGCAAAAATCACAGTTAAAGAAAAACATGTAGTTGTGACTGGATGATTTAAAATATGCGTATTAAAGTATTCAAATGTTCAGTCATGCATTCGCTGATGACAAGTCTCGTATAGTCCGCAGTCACCTTATCACCTCTATTTGAAATAGTATGAGATATGTCCTCGATTGATCGGTGGCAGTGACTGAGCAGAATGTAAGACATTAAATTGGAAATTATGTTCAACGGAAGCACCCTTGTTAATTTTAACACCATATTGTTCGCCATTTGCCATCTTGTTGTGTCAGCCATGGATATCAGATCTTTTTTATACCCTTTGATATCCGAACTTTTCGATCGAAAGACAATTGCCTCAATATCCCTTTCATATTTCTCCTTGTATGTTTACTACTCGATCTTGATAATAGTTTAGTCCAAAGGATTATTACATTTAAAACATTGATATGACTTTACTACTTGACGACAAATGCAATACAATTGGTAATTCAATTAGAAGGAGTGGGGATTTGTAAGTACTGTAGTGTTTCAAGAATTTTACCTATATTGTGTGCAGGGATTAATCCTGACCCTACAACTATTGTGCTTTTGATCTGTACAGCTTGTGAATGTTTCTTCATGTTTTTACATTACTGCATGAAATGTTTATAGACAATTGTTAAAAGCTGGAAGTTAGAGTATAAGAGACTATAGTACGATGTCTTGTGCCTTGACTGTCCATATATTTTAATTTATACTATGCAAGGTATATACTATACATCAAATACTAACTATTATATTTAAGAATTATACCACGAGCTCGAGTCGTGATTTGAGCTAATAGTTTTATAATATAGTCTTATAGACATTCACTGCAGCAACAATAATACTCTTCCCTGTTGTAATATTTTACAGTTCGTTCAACAACAAACCTTGTCGCGACTCGGATTAGAAAATTTAAATGTTTTGTTATGCTTTTTTCATAACTTAAAGTGAAATAATCGGTTTTAGTACAGTATTGCTTGATATAAAAGTTTGAGCTATTTTATATAATTTTTGTGCAGCAAAGTTAAGTGCTTACTGACTACAAATTTATTTGTTTTTTTCGTTTGGCTTTTCGAAAAATTTACATTCTGATGAACATATTTTTCGCTGCTTTTTCATTATTAATTTGTAGAAAACTTTATTTAAAACGTTAATTTCTATATATAAATGTATTTCCTGACCTGCCAATGATTTTTATGGAAGTCCTTTTTGTCTGTTTTGTTGCTTTTCAAGGCGAATATTTCGCTGTTTTCTGGCTTCACAAAACCTTGTAGTTTTGTGCCGCCATAATATTGCGCTTTTCGCCACTCTACTGCATGTATATTGAGCTGTTATTATACTCTCACATTCTTCTCACATACAATTGACCAATCATATGTCATTGATAGGGCCACGTGCCTGTCCGACATTTTTACGATGTAGGACAGGAGCATATTGGACAGTAGCTTATCGCCGCTTTTTCCTTGTTTATCTCACCTTTTACATGTTTTGTTAATTTTTAAACACAAAACAAAACGATAGGCGAAAGTAATGTAAAGCAAAGTAAAGGATTTGGAAAATTGAAGTTGTTTGTTTTATCAGTTTTGTTTAAAAATAAAGCGTGGAAAACATGGTGTTTTGAAAATTCACATTTGTTTACAACAGGCCGAAAGGTCAGTATATGAGTTCTTTTTTCTGATTTAAATCATGTCAAATCGTCTTAAATAGACTGAAAGATAGTTAGTATTATTAAGGTACATAATTTCTTTTGCTTTCCTATAAAAACTAGTTTATTTTACTGTTTTCGTGTAATTTGAAAGCAAATTCGCAGCCAAGTGCCACACAGAGTTGTTGTAAGTTTTATCGCATACGTTGTTGCATTACTCTCATTTTACAACTGATGTTCGTTCTTGTGTTATATTAAACAGATATTAAATCTTATTGATTCATATATCTGCTCACTAATATGGCAAAAAATATTAAGTCGAGACTTAATATTTAGAAGAATCTCAGAAGAACTGGGCCAGATATAATATACATACAGTAGCTCACAATCAGATTGCAGAATAGGTCATATACGGAGGGATGACTACAGTATAAATATATATATATATATGATGACTGCAATAGTGCACTTTAACTTTCAACCATATATGATTTCCAGCAATAATATTTTACCATTACTTGATTTAATCTTCTTCATGCTGTATATAAACTGGAACAATTATAATACGAAATGCTAAAAACCTTTTAGGGCATGTCAGGTATTGCCCCAGGTGTGCACTTCTGCATGCTGATGATTACCACTACATCGTCCGTTCAGAGAATGGCCGTTACATGAAGTCAGACAATCCTGAACAAAGGGAAGTACATACATGAATAGATCTGCATCGACCGTGTAGGGGATCACTACTGCCAACGAGGCCATTTCTGGCAGTTACAAGGGTCCAAACCATCGCAGAGTGACAAACATGAATACGGATGCTGACGCTGTAGTCTACTCCACTCCATCCCAACTGCCAAGGCGGAGATCATTACTTGTCCATGTCTGGCAAATTTACATCATCTACAAAGATCGCGGTATCTACAGGGAGGACTACCAACATGAACAAGATACAGGCGGTGGAATATTCTTCCATTCCAGCTGCAAAGATGGCTCCCGTTACTGGGGAGAAGGTGACTATGTCTACTTTGTTCAACAACCGCTGGGTGTCTGGGGTG